>OZ001351.1:26694437-27198788 GCA_963924055.1 Drosophila limbata
TAGAAGGCCTCAAAAAGTCTTAGACTCCGATAAATACATTACCTTATGTAATGGTAAAAACTATCACCCAATACTAGGCACAGAAACTATATTGATGCTGCGCATACATCGTTAAAAAGTACATTTTCTTTTGCAAAGAATGGAATGGAATACATTAGCAAAGAAAATAAATGATTATAAAGACAAGTTCGAAAAATCATATAAATGTATCAATTCGGATAAAACAATAAAGTCAGCACAATATAATAATATAGTAACCACAATAAACAAAGTTCATGATAGATTAACGCAGGAGCATAGAAACATATGTCAGAAAATTGTAAAAAGTTTAAAAACCAGATTGCATAATATTGGTGTTGAATCCCAAACCGTTCCACTGAAAATGTAACCTCTCCAGAAAATAATTACGCGAAAGAACGTCTTCTCCAGTGAACGCTTTAATTCCAACAGTTTTAGCTAGACATAGCTAGCGATGATAAAAGACTTTTAACAGACCTTATCGATATTAAAATTAACATAATGTGATTAACAGCATAGGTATTCGATTGCGGAAAATACTAAGTTATTATTACTGGATATTTCGATAGATATAATTGGGGAGAACTGGCGTGAACATATTCCCGGCCTTGGAAGCTCCTTCCAACCAATCAACCGTCTAGTGGCAAAGGGCAGAGCTTATGAACGTTCCGTTTGAATAATCCCGTTTTTGTTCTGACAGTCGCTACCCGAACTGCTCCGTCCTTGCCAGGATGTAGCTCCTCCACTCGTCCAAGAAGCCACTGACCAGGCGGCGTGTTGTCTTCGGAGATTAAGACCATTGTGTCCATCTGCAAGTTGTTTACTGCAGTTCGCCACTTTGTCCGTTTTTGCAGCTCGGTGAGATATTCCACGGACCACCTTTTCCAGAACAGATTGTGAACCAGCATAATCCGTTTCCAGCGATTAGTCATCGACAATTTGACCAAATCGTCATCGGCTGGTTCCACAATGGCGTTTATCGGCCGTCCCACCAGAAAATGACCGGGAGTTAAGGCTTCGTAGTCATTTGGATCCGAAGAAAGTGGTTGTAAGGGCCTGGAGTTCATCACCGCTTCGACTTGCGCCACTGCTGTAGCCAGTTCCTCATAATTGAGAGCAGTGCTGTTGGTGCATTTAACCAGAAGTTGCTTGGCCACCTTGACTGCACTCTCCCATAATCCTCCGAAGTGAGGCGAGCGAGGCGGGATGAAATGAAATCGTACTCCTCGTTGACTGCATTCGTCGTCAATTTGACGCTTGTTGGTGGCTTCCATTAAGCCGTTTAGTTGATTCGATGCACCCACGAAATTTGTGGCATTATCGCAGAACAGTTCCGAGCTTAGTCCACGTCTGGCGAAGAATCGTTTTAATGCTGCTATAAAGGCGTTGGCGCTTAGATCCGACACCACTTCGAGATGGCATGCCTTTGTCAGAAAACATACGAAGACGCATAAATAGACCTTCACTGGCCGTTTTCCTCTTGTGTTGAAATGCATCCATATCGGCCCGGCAAAATCTAGCCCAGCTCGATCAAATGGGTGAATGCTTCCTTTCACTCGGCTTGCTGGTAGCGGTCCCATGATTTGCTCGCCCAAGACGGGTCGTAACCGGAAACATCTCACGCAGTCTCTAATCGTTTTGCGAGCCACCTTCCTGCAATTAATAACCCAATATTTCTGTCGCAGAAAAGCACAAAGTGACTGTGCCCCGACATGGAAGTTTTTTCGATGTGTGTAAATGGCTAACGCCTTTATTGCAGCGTGATTACTTGGCATTAAAATAGGGTGTCTGGTTTCATATGGTAGATCGGATCTCGCTAATCGCCCACCTACACGTATTATCGATATGCCACATTCTTGGCTGATAAATGGATTCAGACATTGTATTTTTACTGATTTGACAATTTTTCCGGCTCTTAGTTCGACAGATTCCTTATGGAAACTCAAGTTTTGCAGATTGTAGATGATGTACCTTAAGCCTCCTTCCAACTCCTCAGCTAATAGAGAACCCTGCAATTCTAGCCTTTTTCCATACGCGACCCTGCGCCAACGATAGACATAGCTAAATACACGTTGCAGCTTTAGGAAGTCATTTACAAACTTACATTCTCCGATGACATCGAACATTTCATCAGGTTCAGCTTGGCCAACTGCTAAAGCAAACTGCCCTTTCCTTTTCTCAGGCACATTTTCTTCGTCGCATTGCCACTGAAACTTGGACCATTGGTCCTCCTTGCTCATTAAAAATTCTGGCCCATGCCACCATAGCCTTGACTTATTCAGATCCGGCGCATACAATCCCCTGGATACAATATCCGCGGGATTGGATTTGGATTCGACTTTATGCCAATCCTGAATGTTCGTTAAGTCCTGAATTTGTGCCACCCTGTTGGCAACAAAGGTCGTCCATCGGCTGGCATGAGCTGATAACCAATTAAGCACAATAGTTGAGTCCGTGAAGTATGCAACTCTGTCTACTTGCAAGTGAACGCATTCACGCACTTTAGCCATTAATTTGGTCATTAAGAGTGCACCCTGCAACTCTAACTTAGGTAAGGAGATCACTTTAACGGGCGATACTTTAGATTTCGCAGCGACTAATTGTGTGACGATTTTTCCTGATTTCTCGACTACGCGAGCATAAATGGCTGCTCCATATGCTCTGTTAGATGCATCTGAGAACCCAACTAGTTCTAGCCGGTCTATGCTGCCATTTAAGGGAATCACGGAGCGAGGAATAGCACATTTATCTATTTGCTTCAGTTCAGCCCGATATTTTTCCCATTGTGTTACAAAGCTTTCCGGCAGTTCTGCGTCCCACTCTTGCTTAAGCAGCCACAACTCCTGTAGGAATATTTTGCCTAAGATGACAACTGGACTTAAGAATCCTAGTGGATCGAATACCTGAGCCAACTCTGATAAGACTGCTCGTTTTGTGATGACCCGCGAGACTTCCGCGCTGTACGAGAAGCGAAACTCATCATCTACACTCGACCAACATATGCCTAACGCCTTAGATGCATCTTCTGTCTTTAGACTCAAAGTTTCTGATACAGACTTGTCAGTAAGAACCTCGCCACAATTGCTGCGCCACTTATGCAGCTCGAATCCACCCTTCGCTAGCAACTCGGAGACTTCCTGTTTTAGTGTGACAAGGCCTGCGACAGTATCGGATCCACATAGCATGTCGTCCATATAGAAGCATCTTCGGATCGCTGCACAGGCTATAGGATACTGCACTGCGTACATATCTGCGAGATGAATGAGACATCGAACCGCTAGAAATGGCGCCGCACTCGTTCCGTACGTAACCGTTTTTAAACGCAGTATGTGAACAGGCTCTTCCGAATCATTTCGCCATAGTATGCACTGAAAGTTGCGATGACTCTCGTGAATGAGCACTTGCCTGTACATTTTGGCAATGTCTGCCGTCAATGCATATCTGTAAAAACGAAATTTAGTAAGTATCTCAAACAAATCTGGTTGTAGCTTTGGACCGACTAGCATGGTGTCGTTAAGCGAAACCCCGTTGCTTGACTTGCAAGAGGCGTCGAATACAACCCTCAATTTAGTCGTCAAGCTTTCTGGGCGAATCACTGGGTGATGAGGCATAAAGTATTTCACTTTGGCACCTTCTTCAGGAGCGATTTCTTCCAGATGCCCCAGTCTTCGATATTCATCAATGAAATTCTGATATTGTTCCTTTAGAGTCAAGTTGCGATTCAGCTTTCTCTCTAAATTGTAAAATCTGGATAGTGCAGTCGCGTAGGTATCGCCCAACTTTTCCCCAGAGCCTTTAAATGGTAATTTTACACTAAAATGACCCGACTCGGTTTGCTTTATGTTGGCAATAAAATTTTCCTCGCAACGCTTTTCGTCTTCAGTTAAGTTCTCTACAGGGGCTGGTATCTCTTCACACTTCCAAAATTCTTGAACAATTCTCTCCAATTTAACAGTCTCATCGTTTCT
This sequence comes from Drosophila limbata, assembly GCA_963924055.1. Taxonomy (NCBI): domain Eukaryota; kingdom Metazoa; phylum Arthropoda; class Insecta; order Diptera; family Drosophilidae; genus Drosophila; species Drosophila limbata. The sequence continues at coordinate 26,698,424 of OZ001351.1, forward strand.
TGGATTGCACTCTTGCACCAAGAGCGACACGCTGCTTGACGGTGTGAAGTCCCCAACTACGACCCAACCTAAAAGGCTTTTCTGAAGTGTTGGCCAATTTGGTCCCAACTGAATCTGCCCTACGATCATCAACTTAAAGAACATTGCGACACCTAACAACATGTCTATACTTTCTGCGGAATTGAAAGAAGGATCAGCCAGCACAACACCTTTTGGTGGCCTCCAATTGTCACCTAGCATAGAATTCGTCGGGTTATACTGCGTTATTTCTGGTAGCACACAAAAGCTTTCAGCAGCCGCAAACTTTGTGACTCTGGATTTAAATGTTGCCTGCACTTCGCCCATAATTTGCGAATGTGCATTTCCGATACCACTCAGCTTCACGCAAGTGTCTTTCATTTCGAGCTTGAGAGCTGTGACTAGTCTTGACGTCACGAAGTTCAATTGACTTCCAGAGTCTAGAACACATCGGCACTTTTGATAGCCTCCCCCGCTGCTCCGAACCAGAACCACTGCAGTTGCTAGAAAACTGGTGCTTGATCTGGAGAGGAGAGAACTATGTAGTGCGCTAGATTCTTGTTTGGATTGTGTAGTTGATTCCAGAGAATCATTGGATGCAATTCGATGCAGCAACTCGTGATGAGACTTATGGCAAATCCCACATCGCTGTGCGTTACAAGCCTTAGTAGTATGCCGCTTACTAAAACACACTAAGCATAACGCTAATTTCTTGGCTTCTTGGTATCGCTCAATAGGCGACAATTTCAAGAACGTTGGGCACTTCTTTAAAAGATGAGATCCGGAACAACAGTAACATAAAAAGTTACTAGTGTTGCCTACTGCTGCAGCTAGACTTGCCTTCTTGGAGTCACCTTTATTGCCTTTTCCGATACTAGGCTGCCGACCTTCTCTATTGGCCAAACCTAATCCTCTTTTTATTAAGAACTGCGATAATGTTGTCCACGACGGAATCTCTAGGCTATCTGGATCGTCTTCCCATTTCTCGATAGTTTCGTCATCGAGCTTGCTGCGCACCAAGTGCGAAATGACAGCTTCTAAGATTTCTGTCTGCGTGCCCATTGATTTAAGCGAGGCTAACTGAGCATTAACGTTATCCACCAGAGTTCTCAGCTGCGCGGAGTCTGCTTGTTTTAGACGCTTTAAGCTGAATAATTCAGTGACATGAGATTGCAGAATAGCCGCCTTGTTCTCAAAACGATCCTTCAGCAACCCTAATGCACGATGATAATTGGTGGCGGTCAACTCTAAACACTCAATTGTAGCTAGAGGGCTTGGACCCAGGGCCGATTTCAAATAAATAAATTTGGACAAGTCATCCAGCTCCGAATCTGAACCTACCACTGTTAGAAAAGTGTTGAACCAACTCGTCCACTGGGTGATCTTTCCCGAAAATTCAGGCACCTGTAGCTTGGGGAGTTTCGAAGAGCGTTGTATCATCGTGCTGCTCAATACCTCCGCTCCTTCCGCTCGACGACCTGTTCTTTCTAAGCATTCCAACAACTTGGCCTTTATTTCGCAGTACAACTCTTCGATTTGTTCTCTTTCAGCATCTGTCTGCATTTCTCCTAGCTTAGCAAAATTGGTTTCGATGAGGCTTAATCTTGCCTCCAATTCCGAAGGTCTCATTTCATCTGCATGCTCTATAATATAACTTCTGTTTCGACTAAAGGAATTCATCAAACTTGACCTGTCGCTCTCTTGAAGCCTTTCCTTCTTGTCTGGAGCCATATCAAAAATTTAATTACTTTAAAAGTTAAATGCAAGTAATTCTGTTCTGTAATCGGTAGCTACATACACACACAACAAACTCTTAAGCTCTTGCGTTTGATCTTGAGTTGACTTTACTTAATTTCAATGCAGGTACATATGTATGTATGTATGTTTTAGTATACACAGACACATATGCCTTTAGAATTTACTGTTGCAGCCGCTTTGCGCAATTTTCAAGATCAAGGTCAGCTCAAAATCAAATGCTTCACTCATATGCTGATCAACGGTGCACTGTATGTATGTATGTAGCTCACTGTGCTGATGCCGAAGAAGCGCAAAAGAGAATCAAAGAACACGCGCTCACGTAGGCCCGTCTGCATATGCTAGCAGAACTGTATGTATGTATGTGTGCTTTTTACCGGTGCACTGTCTCTGCATACATAAAATTGCGATTGCCGAAATCCGAATTTTCACAGAACTTTTTATATGTTTAATTCGATGCCATTTATACACATAAATCCACTCACATGCCTTGCGAAAAATATTAAGTTATTAAGCAAGTGGGACTTACAAATTTATATGAGCGCTGCAATGGAATATGTCGGTTAGCCAGTCTTCAGTTGTACGCGAGCTCCAAAGATGAACTCCGTGTATTTCTGGAGCTGCAGTGGCAATATTCTGCTAGCAAGCCTCTAAGTATTTATCCTCCGATGAGCTCCAATATGAGCCTCCAAGTGCTGAGCCACGATGAACTCCCAGTTGAGTTTCCAATTGGCAGCAATTATCTCCAACTTTGAGATACGACAACTGAACTCAGATGAGCTTCAGCCGGGTTGAACCTTATCCAATAGGTCCCTGCTCGGGCGCCAAATGTTGAATCCCAAACCGTTCCACTGAAAATGTAACCTCTCCAGAAAATAATTACGCGAAAGAACGTCTTCTCCAGTGAACGCTTTAATTCCAACAGTAATGAGCTAGACATAGCTAGCGATGATAAAAGACTTTTAACAGACCTTATCGATATTAAAATTAACATAATGTGATTAACAGCATAGGTATTCGATTGCGGAAAATACTAAGTTATTATTACTGGATATTTCGATAGATATAATTGGGGAAAACTGGCGTGAACAATATCTGTAAGTCAAACATTTCCGGATAAAGAAAAATAAAAACGCCATGGTACAAATTAAAGCTTTTGCTTATATGTATTATTAAAATTGTATTTTAATATTGCTCTCATATCATTTCACAATCAATTCTTCACATAATTAAATGCAAATTAAAAATTAAAAGTTGTATTTTAATATTGTTCACAGATCATTTCACAATCAATTCTTCACATAATTTAATGCAAATTAAAAATCAGAGGGACAACAGAATATCGATGAAATTTGTATGATTGTTCTGGTGAACGGCAGTGATGAGCAATCATGATTTCAAATTTCGTGATTATGATGACTGAAAATGCATCACCAAAATACTACGCTGAAATTGTCTGATTGTGATGCTTTATACCTCAAATCGAAATCAACAGAACACAAGATTTAAAAAAATAATAAAAATTAATAAGAAAGCCACTTTATTAATATTTATTTGGTTTTCTTAAAAAAAATGCAAAAAAGACGTTGGAAAATGCATAATTTTAAGGAATATGGTCAGAAAAAGTGCTTTAAACTTTCTCATATAAAATATTACAATATTGGCTTAATTATTCATTAATGCAACATATCATCTATTATTTATTTTAAATTTGGACGTGTTGATTCCCATTTCATTAAGCATTCTGAGCCAAATTGTTTTGATTTTTCTAAATAAATATTAACACCATTGAAAACAGAAATGACAACTTTGGTTTTTTATTATAATTTCATCAAATTTGTTTGATTTGTGATACATGAAGTACTTTGATCGATTTATCGATGTATTTTTACATCACTACTTTTAACTAAATCATACTACAGGGCATCTCCAAGACCATCACACTCAACTTAATTAAACAAAAGTTGTTTACTTCAGCACTTGTACTGTACTTGAATGCAGGCAAAGATGGGCGATGATAAAGGCCAAAGGCAAAGCAAATGAACAAAAAAGGGTTGAATTCGTAATGGATTTGAAAACTGAAAGCACTTTCAAGTGCAAAAACAATGAAGGAAAACATATTTTTATGAATGAGTTTTGATAATCCGAATTTAACTAGAAACTTGAAACTAGAGCCACAGCTTCATTAACTGACAATTGGCAGTCTTACAATAGAAATTACCTTTGCTGCTATTTAGTAAATTAACAGTAAAGTTTGACGCTTTAGCTAAATTGAAACTAAATGTGTAGTGTCAATTAACTTCTCATTATAAGTGAATGAAACTTGGCTAAAAAGTTTTGGTTCAATTAAGAAATTTACAAGCAAAACTTTTGAATAAATAAACAAAGCTAAGGGAATTGAAGGGCAGGTGTCAGTTTACCAATTAATCCTTTAAGCTATCACCCCATGAAAACTATTGCCAATTTAGGATTTATTTAAGGTCAACGATGCGTTTTCTAACGCATTTCACATCCAACTCTATTTATCATTCCCTTTTACAGTTGAATAATGATCAAGATTCAAGATCCATTTTATATGGCGCCATTTTTAAAAATAACTAGTTGAAAAAATATATCATAATGAAATCATATTCTTAAGCTACATTTCTACAAAGTTTAGCAATTTGATATTAAACAATTTGTAGGCTTAAGAATTAAGAAATTGAAAACTATTAATAAAAAAAGCAATTTAATTTATTTCATTAAACCAGAGCTCAAATTAACTTGGGGCTGGGTGGGAAATAAATATTGAAATTAGTTCAAAAGTAAAGAAATATGAACTCCGAAGCCCGTCAAGTCATTTAAAAACTTTTTAAGTATTTCTTCCAGCAAATAATTAAATTACAAATAAAATAAATATATTTTAAATCAACGCAATTTAAAGCATATTCCACTTTAATGCAGCTGATGCTTTTTGCATTTTAGAGTCAAGTTAAGCTTAACTTAAAGCAGGACATAAATAAAGCAGGTACCTTTACAGACATACTTCCTAGCTATGATTAGTGTTGAATAGCGCAGAGTAAGCTGACACAGCTTTTAATAAAAGTAAAAGTAAAAGTAGAAAAGATATAATAAGTAAATGTAAAGGTACAACTTACCGCCACCTACATAAGTGGCTGCTTAAAGCCTTGATTAAACCCAAACTGATAAAATGGGCACGCGCTTTGCATCGATTTCTAACACTGCACATTGGGCGATTTGACGATTTTTCTGGCATAGACTACAATTTTAAAGCTAGAGCTTTCAAATTTGGCATGAACCTTAGTTAGACTAATTAAGAATTAAGAATTTTTATTTTTATTTTTATTTGGACCACCCCTTAAGTTCCTCTTCCTTATCAAACTATGAGAAAAATGAGTAAAATATTTTTAAAAAATCCAAATATAAAGCTAGAAACCTGAAATTTTGCATGAATCTTAAATAGACTAAAGTCGAATTTATATTTTCTTTTTGGTTTTTTAATTGGACTTTGTTTTCTACTCTTCATTTTCACTGACTCAGTGTACAATTTTTTTTATTACTTAAATGCAAAGAAAGATATACCGTAAACTTTACATGTTTACTAATAAGACTAAAGTAGAGTTTACAGTTTTTTTTGTATTATAATTTTGACACCCTTTTCCATTTGACTCCGGGAAAAATCTTATTTTTGTAGCCTGTTTTAGCATATATTTATTTGATATTGAGCAAAAAAGCGCAAAAGATATTAATAACACTATATAATAGAGGCTTTAGTTAATAACTTGCCATATTTGGTTGCTTGCGCCAACATGCGCTACAAAAGTATTACTCCACGGAACACTACACGGAACTACATTTGATATTTTTTTGCTAAAAACACATTAAACAAAACCGTAGACAACAACAACCAAACACAAATTTTGTAACATGTTACAAAATTATTATTTGTACATACCGTGAGCATCATTTTCCATATTCAATTTGATTTTTTTTTTATTAAAGCTTTGCTTATTAATTTACGCTTGAAACTCAATGTATAAGCGGGTCAATTTTCAAAAGCACGTGCTTTCACAAAACAGCTGACTTTAGAGAGTTGCCACCCTGCCCAAAAAAGAATAATTTGTAATATAACTAAAGTGCTTACATTCAATAAATAAATTTTTTGACTTTATGCCAGAAAAAGCGTCAAATTGCCCAATGTGCACTGTACGGAAAAATACCAAGATGAAGAAAATCTTTTTGGACAGCATTTTGCTTGAGCGCACTTTAAGTGACAGTCACGCCGCAGACCATGTGTGTAGAAGTAGGGAAAGGGACAGGAAAGGGGAAGGGAAAGGGAAAGGGGGCAACAGTATGTGATGTGTCGCCTAATAAAGTCACACGAAGCGGAAATGAGCATGTTATGTTAACGGAAATGCGTTCAGCGACGCCATCTTGCCGAAAACTAACGAAAATGGTGGCACAATTTACACGCTGCAACGCGTTGCAGCATTCAATATATACATATATCTATATATCTTTATGTAGGTAGACTATGCTATGGGGGAAATGTATATATGTGTGTGTGTGTGTGTGTGTGTAGAGGAAGGAGAAGGGGAACGAATTGGAATTGGCTTGGCTTATTTCTAGATTCCCCCCAGGAGCAACAGTAAAGTGTTAAATTGTGTTGCGAACGCTTGTCTCGTTACCCAAAATAAGAAGATGACAACAAAAATTACAACACGTAGCGAGTGTCAAATTAAAAAACTGCATGACAAGTTAGATACCCTGTAAAATAGCTCTTATAGTGCATACTTTCAGCCACAGCCCAGTAACTAAAATATAATTTCATTGGCTTTTTTTTCATTTTTCTTTTCATTTGTTAGTGCTTGACTAGCTAGATACCCTGTAAATAATGCTTACAGTGCCACACTTAGCTGTCACACAGATAATAGTTTTTAGAAAACCACAAATTATTTTATTTACTGTGGGCAACAGCTAGAGGAAAGATTATTGGAAATTGCTCAACTAGCTAGTTACCCTGTAAATAGCTTTTACTTCTTCCCTCTTATAGAACAGCTTTTAATTTATTAACCAAATTTGAGCTCAAATCATTTCATGATATTCTAAATACTAAAAAGCAGGGATTAAAACCCTAACCGAAACCGTAACCTTTAACCGGTAAAAACCGATGGAAATTGAAAACCGTAACTGAAACCGTAACCGAAAAGAAAAATTTTCATTTTACCGAAATAACCGTTTCATTTATATGGGTTAATTTCGGTTTTTCATACATCCAAAAAAAGAATTATTTTTCATTTTTAATTTTGATTTATGATTTTAATTTTCTTATGTTTCATTTTCAATTTTTATTTGTAATATTCAAGATAGAATTTTCATAGCACTGAAAAAGCGCAAATAAAATAAATTTATTAAATGAAATACTAAAATTGGTAACATGTAACTAAAAAATTTTTTTTTGAGAACCGAAACCATACCGGTATTTCAAAACCGAAACATACAAAAACAGGTTCACCATTACGAAACCTTTATTCAAAGATTTTACGTAACCGAAAAAATAAATTCGAACTTTACCGAAACCGTAACTGAAACCGATATTCGTTTCGGTTTTAATCCCTGCTAGAAAGTGATCAGCTAGCAGCTACCCTTGAAAAAATTCTGATAATACCTATCATTTTTATATTGCTCTTTATTATTATTAAAGTACTTTCCTTTGACCATACATACATACAAACAATAAATTTCATTGGGCAAGTTTTAGCTGAATTTTTTTATTAATATTAAAGATTTTAAAAAACATAGTTGGCAAGAAAAAGACTTTAAAATTCAAAAGGAGCCGAAGAATGTAACTAATATAACTTAGCTAAAGAAGAAGATCAAGAAAACATGTAAGAATACATAATAAGTAGTCTCATTAGTCTATATAACACTAAAATTATATAATAATATTGATCTAAAATATTACTAACAAATTACCTAACAAGACAACACAACTTAAAATTTGAGTAGTTAATGGGTATAAAACTGCGCAAAACGAATATAACGAAAGGGTATAAAATGAAATGAATGGGAATGGAATGGTATGGTACAGGAATGTTTGAGAGAATGTGGCAAGGCTGCAGTCAGCGTTGCACTCTGGGGAATCCCCGAGTGAACGTGAAAATTAAGTGCGCTAGATAGATAGATAGATAGATAGATGGACAAATAGATGGCGCAAGGTGGCAATCGAGATGCGATTACATACATGCCTCGTACATACATCTAGGCATTCATACATACATAAGTACATACTCGTACATCATTGGTTATTTATTGGTTTCCACTAAATAAATCGACTCGAAATTGGCAAACGTCGCAAAATGGACATTATTGGCCCTTTTATATTATTTTTTTTATTTTTCTTTGTTTTTTTTTTTTTTGTGATTCTGGAGCGCCACGTTCAACATGCACATCCGATGAAACCTCACACACGTTTCGTGTAGAAACTGGAGCACAGAATACTCTTGGAAATCGTTTCTATGTAGGACGAGGGCTGTTTGAAGAGTAACAAATTATCGCTTAATCAAAATATGTGTTAATCAAATGGAGCTAACAATTTTGTTATGCTATGGTTACACACCCTGTAGAGTAGTTAAGTTGTTAAAAAGGTATGTAAGAGTGTATCTGATAGTTATCTAAATATTTAACAAGCTATGTCAAATTTATTCAAATCAAAATAGAAAATAAATAAATATTTTAGCTTGTTATTTTTAAATTTTTTAAAATCTCCAAATTTATTTAAGAAACCCCCAAATTTTTGAATAAGGTGTATTTTTAACTCATTTTCTAAATCATAAAAATTAGAATCACAATAGAAAAAATTATAAATAAAGCCTTGAATTCTGTTACCTACATTTTTAATCTTTAAATTCTAAAAATTTTAAAACGATATAATTACAAAAATCATAAAATTTTAATGTATACAAAAATTCTTTTGCCATAGAAAACAAAAGATTATATTTCTTAAGTAGATTAGAAACTAACTGAGCTACCCTCGCAAATCAAAATGCTGCTTGTCGGCACGAGATCCACAAAACTTTTGGGCCAAATAAAAACGAAAATGTTGTCAAGTTTTGTTGCTTTGCCTCAGCGAGCGGACACTTGTTTAAGTTTATTATTTATTCAGACAAGTTTTCACTTTGCTGCCACAACACACACACACACAGACACACACTCACACTCATATGTAGTACATTTAAACATATAGAGAGATAACTGTTTGTGGGTGGTCTATTTGCTGGCCTATTGATTGTTGGCCTCTTTTGACATGGCCTGGACGCCTCATTAGCCAAAAATGCTGGGGCTCATTTTGCGTGTAATTCGGTTGATTGTCGGCTGATTGCAGCCGCAAAATACTTTTGCATACTTTTTGGAACCTCGCTCCCCAAAGATTATGGGCCACGATTATTGGACAGCATTTACCGACGTCACGTGAAGTTGACTTTCTCGACTTGTTCCATTCAACCACGTCGTAAATGTTTGCCTTGCGATGAGCAGGCAACTTTTTTTTTTTTGTTTTTGGGGCTGCTGTCGAGGGATTTGGCTTTGACAAGCGAACAGACGATACGAGCGATAAGAATGGCAATAACTTTAAAAGTCGCTGCGGGCTGCCCTTCCCAATAACAACAAGAACAACAACAATCACAACAACAAGTTATCCTTATGCGGGCAAGCTTGAGGTGTCTGTCTATCTGTGTGTTTATTTTTTGAAAATCATTTGCCATTATGCTTGTCTTACATTAGTCACTGCCCCCTTAAGTTTATCCTTCTATACCTTTATTTACGCACTGAAAGTTGACAAAAAAAAAAAACAGCAGTAGAAGGTCATGAATTGATAAGCCATGTCACTTGAATGCCATCATACCTCATGGTTCCTAATAGCTGATTAACGAAAGTGCCATGATTTTGCTACTAAATGTGTTGTTGGCAGCTGGAAACGATGGCATTGAAACACTTTTTTTTGTAACATTGGAATTGAGACAATGCAGCACAATACAAAATGTGATTTCTTAATTTAATATTTAGCTGACAATAAAGACAATAGAATGAAACAAATGTTGAAAGTGAAGCAAAGCAACTTAAGGTCATTTATCAATTTGAAAAAAATTTAATATTAGTAAGAGCCATGAACTGGAGAGATGATCGAGTAAACTGAGAAATCACCAAGGTGTACAACTACTCTAGATGGAATTGGATGAAATGAAATGAATAAAAAGGATCATTTAAAAAAATTAATAATTAACACTATATTCAGACTTTTAATTGGCATACATTATTCAAGAAATATCAAATGATATAGAAGATTTTTTTTACCTATTGTATCATTATCATAATATGAATAATTTTTAAATACAGTATACACATTAGTAATGAAAAAAACAATTATAAAACTTATTATAAAAATTAATAGTAAAAATCAATACGTTTCTGTTGATAATATATTAAAAATTTTGAAGTTTTGTAGATCCCTTCCCCTTTTTTTTAATTATCTCCTTAATATAAAATGCCTTCTGTTCATCTGAATAGGTGTTTAAAAATTGCGAATTCACATCTCTGGAAACCTATTCAAATTTTTAGAATAGCCTCTTATAAAAAGCCAATGAAAGTTATAATAGAGTTAGCCAGCGTGTTCAGTGGCCAGTTAACATACATATGCACACACACACACACGCACACACATATTGAGTAGAAACAGTTCAATCAACCGTAAATCTTGGCAGCAAGTTGAGCAGCCTCAGCTGTCACTAGGACTACAGAGAGAGAGAGAGAGAGAGACAGAGAAAAAAGAGGGGTAATAATAGAGAGAGAAAGATGCTGCTATAGTGGTACCCCTGAGGTCGGTAGCAACGAACTTTAACGGGGATTTGCGCCAAGCCAGCTTAGCGTCAGTCCAAACAAAAACACTTTACAAACAACAATAACAGCAGCAACAACTGAGAGTAGCAGTTGAAGAAGGAGAAGAGGGCTGAGAATGGGAATGGGAATGGGAATGAGAAGAACAAGAAGAGCACTAAAAACAAGCGCCATGCACAACCCAAAACAAACAACAACAACAACAACGAAACTGCAGCTGGTCACACTACACGCGAAACAAAAACAGAAAGCAACAAAAGCAAAGCAAAGCAAAGACAAGAAAAGCAAAAGCAGAAAGAGAAAAAAACTAAAGCATAAACAAAGGCGCAGCGGCGCTTTAGGGAACTAAACGTGCGCTCGTAAAGCTTTCAATTAAAATTAATAAAAATTTACGCGAATTAAATAAACACAGTTGGAACAAGAAGAGAAAGAAGAAGCAGGGGAGAGAAGAAAAATAAAATAAACAGCAAATGGCACAGGTGTGCACAAGGTGGGAAATGGCAATGGAAATGGAAATGGAAATGGAAATGTGTGTAATACGCGTTCCGGATTCCGCTTGCGGAAATCGACTGAATGAGGCAATGAGGGCGCAATGGGTTAAGCTTAACCCATCGTCGCTTGCAACAAGCCAATGTCAGGTCATAAATATATAGGCAAACATGTACTAAATACATAAGCACATGTATGTACATATATGTATATACTCTCTTGCAGGGTATTATTAACATGCCCAGCGAGTGGATTAAACAAATTGAATTGTTAGGCACAATATGACCCCGACCATTAAACAGCGAGAATGGCAGACAGTCTGTTGTGAGTAGGGATGAGTTTAGGTCTCGGTCTCGGTCTCGGTCTGGGTCATGAGGTCTACAAATGGCTTGGCGAGGGGGTGTAACATGGAGCACATAGTCGAGATTGTAAGGCAGCAAAAAACAAAGCCAAGTTAAGCCGGGGCAATCGACGAGGCTGCCTTCTTAGATGCACGCAGCGAAAAATCGCAGACAACAAGAAGCAACTCAGTAAGCAAACAACATTTGCTCTAGGCGAGCATAAGCGACTATCAGATACTCTACTACACTACATAAAAATAGAACAAACATTAAACATGATGTTATTGCTGCCATCAGCTTTAATACTAATAATAATAAAATTATTAAAGGCTTAAAATGAAATTAAGTCTTTGCAATCTAGTCTTTGCAAAACCAGATAAATATAATTTGATCGACTCTCTTCTTCAAGCTGTTATTTTTCAGAAAATGTCTTTATTTGAGAATGATATACATTTGTTCAAACATGATTAGGACAGTGTATAAAAACAACAACCAAGTCAACTTTAAATGAGAGTTAAGTGCACGTCTAGCCAATACCCTGTAGAAATATCTAACCAATTTCATTATGTTTATTACGTTTTTTTAATAAGTATATTTTAAGAAAAGAAAAATGTTTATATAATAATTGCTGGTCTTGAAATCTATCTATTACTATGCATTTTTTATTAAGATTTCTCGTCAATAAAATTTATTGAGAATAAAAAGTTATTTTATCAGTGTAATATGAGAGTCACAGAAAGTATGGACTTCCTATAAGGAATCTAAATAATGTATCATCCAATTGTGCTGTAACATAAAGCTCTACTCCAATTGTTGTAATACAGGGTATTGACAGCGAAAAACAAGCGAATAAAATGGATATGGAACTTGTAAAGCTTGGGAACTGGAGAAAATGGAACAAAGGCACGCTACATGCCGAAGAAGAAGAATACTGTGATTTTGTTTTAGTTTTGTCCAAGAAGCAGTCTGGGGAGGGGAGTATGTTACTGTATGTTGGGTTTAAGGAGCACTTTGGCGGAGGCATGACAAGCACTGGCGTGATGCCCTTTACACTCGACACTAATCAGACATTTTGCGAAGAGTGGTATGTAAAGCCATCAGTTGGGCCATCAGACACTAAAGTTCTTATATCTACACAAATCTTCTTACTATGTCTTCATTTGATTTGCATTTAGACGCAAGAATTCATGGGCATTTTTCATTGCCTCTATAAGAATATGAGCATAAACCGGCCGAAGGTTAAAGATAAGCTAGAGAATTTGTGGCATGGGGAATGTCGTCAATCCATCAATCGGTCAACAACGCAGCTATTCGATTTTGATGGCTTATTAAACAGCGTCTGAAGCATCAGAGCAATCGCACTTGTTGCACACATTTATGAGGTCATCGCAAACGGCGATAAATAAACATTTTATCGATATAAAAATAGATTGAATTCTTATAGTGAAATAAGCACAGCTTTACAGCAACTCAATGCTCGAAGCAGCTATTTAGAAATGAGACATTGTAGTCGATCAGAAACAATGTAAACAAACAGAAATGTTGTAATCAATAAAGTTTTCTATTTAAATCATCAAAATAGCTTCACACAAATAATCATTAAAATACACCTAAGAAAAAAACTTCAACTCTGCAATGCAAACATTTTGGCCCATAAAATGGTTATCGATTTGTCTTGAGTTAGTAATTGAGAAACGTGGAGTTATCGTTTTCGATAACACTTCGTGACTAGAGATGCTCCCTGTTATCGATTACTTCAAAGTGCATTTAGATTCCACAGTGATCGCTAAAATTGTCCATCTCTAGCCAATAAATAATCGTTCAACAAAACGCAGTAAAACAAAAATAAAAAAAAAACAAATGTTATTCTGCACTCATCTATGCAAAATCTATTGCCATTTAATCGTTATCGATCAATGTCAAACAGCACACACTCACACACACCCACACACCCACACACATATACACAGGGTGGGGCACCTGACACAGCATCTGCAATTCGTTTTGTGGCAGCAACGGCGCCACAAATGTTTTGTACTCTTTGTTGGTCCCAATGAAGGATACATTTGTAGGTTCTATTGATTTTTAATGCGCGTCTTGTTGGCAACCGTCGGGCCATTGGGCAATCCGGAGCCAACTACTTTGAACTATCACCAACAAGGAAGCTGTCGCGGCGGCGAGTCCTTTCGCTCTCGCTCTCACTCTCCCTCTCGTTTCTGTCTCACTCTCTCGCTTTGCCTGTGTGGGTGTGCATTTTAATGTCAAAAGGAACAAAAAATATACATATATAGAATGTACTTATAAAAAGATGCAAACAAACAAACGTGTCACAAGTACAAGCACACGCGTGAGGCAATGAAAAATGCCGTGCTCAGGCGGCTCGACATCCTTGTGATAACTTAATGCCATACGCATGCTTTTGCATACAAGCTATGAGTACAACACGGCGTATGCGTTACTTTTAGCAGCTGCTCTACGCACGATAAGGCCGCAGATAGCTGGCAGGAAAAAAGGTAGCAAGAGAGAGAGATTAAAAGAAAAGCAACAGTTTTATTATGAGTTAAGCATGTGATCGTTTAATGACACGTTCTCACTACAACTGCATTTAGCATATTTGCATCTCCCACTTCATCTCATAAAATGTATGGGAGCTAGAGTTGGTAAAAGTAAAGGTGAATGATCAACAAACCCACTGCTTATCATAAGTTTCCACAAAGTAGTGAGAGGATATTTCGAAAACAGATTAAGAACACGCTGGAAAGGTTACAGTTGGGACCCCGACTATTTTACATACTTTAAAGCGCTATTTATGGTTTGACCCTCCTTTACCACTTCTCGTACTACTGACTTATTGATTTATTTATATTTTCTTCAAACACTAATATTTTAGGCTTTCGTTATAATTCTTAACTCGCTTAAATTGCTTTAACACTTAGAACCATTTTAATTTTTATATTTTTTCGAACTTGATGCGATTAGGTAGGATGATAGATAATAATAAAAGAAATCGTTAATCATCCAGAATAGAGTTAAATCTTCAAAACTGTGCTTGTGATGCATTTTCAAGATCTTTAGGGAGTGAAAGTAACGTGGCAAAAATTAAAAAAAAAAATATGGATCTGCTCCAAACTCTCTGCCAACTTTAGTTGCTCTATCTCCTGAAGTCTCTAAGTTCTATTTGTTCATACAGACGAGCAAACATCGGAGATGGATCGGAGATGCTTCCTTCTCCCTGATACTTACATTTTAGCAAATACCCTTTTACTTATTTACTTAAGTGTAAAAAATAAAAAAAATTTTAATATTTTTAAGATTTGAAATCTCTTCCAATTATAAATTTAAATAAATATTTTGTAAAAAATATTCACTTTTTAACCGATCAAAATTTAATTGCTGCGTCAAATGCGAAGTAAAAAAACGTGATCAAATTAATATGCTGTACAAAATGTATTCAGTTTTGATAAAATTGCGAGAGTTCAATTTCTTTGAAACACTTTTAATTTAAAAAGTAAAAAACAGGAGATGGAAGAACGTTACTTATATCGCTTTTGTGGTGATTTGGCATCGCTAATAGTTATGCAACCACAGCTTACGATATTTTACTATCACTAATAATTATATCGATATTTCGATATATTTACATTATCACACCACCAGTATTTTTGTACATCTCTCTCTTCGATTCCAACACTCGACCAAGCAACATCTAAACTCTTTAAAATAAACTTAATATTATGGATAGTGGAAATATATGTGATCGTCGCATTTATTATTAAATAGCATTCATACACATACTACTTCACATTACCCATACATTGTTGCATATTTTTTGCTAATGCTAAGTGTCAATTGTTAACGTGACTGTACTTACGATTGGAGTAGGCGCTCAGCGGGCGCGTCAACAGCGTCAGCATCAGGAGCATTAACATCACTGGCAGCAGCTGCGTCGACAGTCTCTGCCGCTGCCTCTGCTGCTGCTGCTGCTGCTGTTCTTGTTGCTGCTGCTGTTTTTGTTGCTGCTGCTGTTGTTGTTGTGTTTGCGGCTGCAGCATCTGGTTTTGTTGTTGTTTCTCCTGCTGTTCCTTTTGCTGTCGGCTGTTGACATCCGTTTGGCATTTGCCTGGTTGAGTGCTTTGATGCAGCGACATTTTTGACAGCAGCGATAATCGTTTACTGCTTATCGTTTATCGCTTATCGCTTTGTTGTTATCGTTGACTTTGGCTGCTGTAACTGTAATTGTATTATTGTTGTTTCAATTGTTGTTGCTGTTGTTGATTGTGTTGTTATTACAATTATTGATTGCTTGAATGTAAAATGAAAGCTATTAAAGCGTAAACAATGCATTAAAATGTTTTAAAATATATACACGACTAGGAGATACCCTGTGATAAGCATTAAAATAAATGATTTTTATGATGATCAATAAAGTCGGCTTTCAAACACCCTGTTTCAAGTCTTTATGACATACGGTGGCTCACAGCTTATTTCAACCAGCACAAAAAGCAACTTTACTCAAAAGCTTCAATTACAACTAACTAAAAATAAATAGTAATAAATAGTATTCACAGAAAACTAATGTTATATTAACTCATAATTTGAAAATATTGAAAATATTCGAAAATATTTGAGTTTTCGTAAAAATCCACTTTTTCAACTTTTACCCTCGATTTTTTACAAAAAATGTTGGGATGCAAAAAAATTCTTCAAAGAATTTTAATAGTGTCTGCAAAAAAAAATGTTTAAAAATATTTTTTTTGCTAGTATTTTTTATAATTTTTTGAAAATTGTTCCTAAAGCTACTTTCTGTATGAAATGGAGGAAAAAGTGGCTAAAATGGCCATTTTCAGGATATAGTAGATACCCTGCGTTAAGCGCTTGTGTAAGCCATTCGTATATTTGTGCTTTACCTCAAGATACCCTGTTTCGTTAATAACACAATTAAATGCAAGCTAAGCTTAAAACTTCACCACAAGTCTCTGAATTAGGTACTATAATTATAATAATACGGTTTAACTTTTACTTTTATTGACATTTAAAAATGTTCATAATAAAAATATAATAGTTAAAATGATTAGTAAAACATAAAAAAAACCCAAGCTAATAGATCAAGCTATAGAAGCTGATCAAGAGTATCTATTTACTTAAGCGAGTTTTCCCAACTTTCCAAGCTGCCCATAACATTTCCTATATTGTTTACAGAGTATAGAAATTATAAAAAAAAAACTTTGAGATAGTCACTTGCCATGTTTATTTATCTGTGTATGTGGGTGTGGTTGTTTTTTATTGCCTTGACGGCAACGGCAACGACGACGACGCGTCGTTCGACGATCCACGCGCAATTGGCAAACGTTGCATGAGCTATTTGTGTAGCATACTTTGCAGCGCGCCTTGCGATTTTACGACTTGTTCCTTATTTGTCGGTGGATTTAACTCGCACAGTATCTTTAACTTATTTAAAAAGTTTTCAACGTGCCCCGTGCTACGTGTTTTGCCAACGAAAACTCATTTTATGACCAACCAACCAAATTTGTAGCTCTATCTCTTTTACACTTACTTACCCATGTACCTAGGTCTCAGCCTTTTCGTCTACCTTTTATTTGGCCGACAATCGGAATTCCCGACAGTCCCTGTGCGGTGCATTTAACTGTATGAATAGATCCCAAAAGTTTGATGGGATAAATTGTAAATGTAACGGTACATTTATCATGTCTAAATTGTGCTAATCAATTGCGGCTATGTATAAGTGAGTATGTAAATGTGTGTGTGTGTGTGTCTGTGTTAGATAAGCACATTTCAATTGTGGGTTGAGTGTACACAATTTCAATCAATTGGCTTTCAATTTGTTGCATCTCTTAAATCTCCGCCCTTTTCGAATTTATAGCATAATTTATCAAATGAATTCAACGCAATTAACTTGTTCGTAAACTAAAGTTCTCCAGTTTCAAATTCAATCTATATACTTTTACTTATTTATTAATAAACAATGCCTTGATTTCAATTAAAACTTCTATTGTGAACCAATTGAAATTTCTAAACAATTTAATCGTTAAATTGTTAAGCAATTCGATTAGTATTGAAAGTCTGTAAGTTTTTAATAAAACAAAAAAATACTAAGGTATTTAATTGAAGTAGAGTTTAATTTATTAAGATTTTGAGTTAATCTCAACAAAGAGGGAATATATTATTCTTATGTCAAATATAAAATGAATATATTCAATTCATAAATATATTAAACTTGCACAAATCATTATTAATAATATCAATTATGTTATAAAAGAATTGTTGCCATCAAAATTAATAAATAACTTGAAAAATCTTCACTTAAGAACTCCAAACAAACACACTATTATTCAAAAGCAAATTTTCCATATATTTCAAAACATATCAATTGATATTTTAATATTTCATTGAACAAGTTAACTTTATTGTTTATTAGGCATTATTTAATACACGCTTGACTTGACCAATATATCCAATTAGATTCGCTAAAACTGGCTTTGAAGACAGTGAGTTGAATTTGAAAGCCAATCAAAATGCAATTTCTGACGCTTTTGGCCAACTTTTGTGTGTGTCTAAGACATTGCTCTGACGAAGCTAAACGAAAATACTTTTGAAAGTACTTAAATTTTAAACTTGGCAACTTTCTCTTCAATGCAATTTCCATCTTGATATCTACATTTTGCACAACTGTACAAAAGCTGGGGATTTTCTTGCCAAAATTACAGATTCAAAAAAGTTCACACTGAAGCGGATCAACATACTCAAAGAGCGTGAAGTCAAAAGACTTAAATAACTTTAAAATTGTTCTTTTAACAAATTTTATTCGTCTGAAAATCTTTTGTTACTCGAAACAAATAAATTCTTGTATTGACGTAGTTAATTAAATGGATGGAGGAGACTTGGACTCTGAAATCAAACCATCTTTAGGCCATCAATAAATTATTTCTTCACAAAAATAACTGTCAGGCGAAAGGAATTTTTAAATATTCATTTTGCAAGCGTTGTAAGCAATGCACAAATTTTATAAAATTTTCTGTTTTCACTTAAACACAAATTTTACTAATAAACGGTATGCTTTGTTAATTTTTGATTTGACGACAAATTCAAAACAGACTAAATAATTTTCCATTTTAATAGATTATGGTTCTCGTAGAATTGCAAAAATAAAATTATTAAATGTAATGCAACTTAAATTTTCTTTTGAGTTTAGAAAAATCTTATTTAGTTAAATTATTTGGCCTCATTTGCAAGCTTTATTTGCTTTCGCTCAGTGTACAATAGACAATTTCCCTTTTTAAGTAGATATAAAAATAAAATTTGTGTATTGATAACATCACGAACAAGCGGTAAATCATCAATTAAATGGTTTTATGATGCAATTTGCCATTTCTGTTTTGGCCATTTTAAAGGTCAACGGATATTGGCGTGAATTTGTTTATGGCCAATTGTGAACAACGATGCGACGACTTGTCGTCAGCACCTGCGGCCACTTTATTTTGGCGTCAAAAGATGCCAAAATAAATCGTTTCTTTCCCTCGATTTTCCTCCTTTTTGTTGGCAATAACAGTTGGTGGAACAACAACAGCAACAACCGCAATTTAAGCAACAACAGCAACTGCAGCGCAAAAGGCAACGATACGGAAATGCAACACTTTCCGTTTTCCTCTTTCCGTTTGCAATTTTTGGCCTGTTATTTCTTTGTTTATGCACTTTCCGCTCTAAACAACATAAAAAAAAATATATAACTAGCGAAGCAGCTAAGGAGGAGCACAGGAAAAAAAATAAAACAAGAACAACAACAATTTTTTTTTTTTTTTTTTTTTGTTACCAACATCAACACAAACACAAACAAAAGCGCTTGCCGGATTTATAATGGCAAAGTAAACAGCGCTCAATTCGCGCGCGACTCTTGTGCCGATTTACCGTTGCCTTTTGTTTTTTACCGTTACGGCGTACGCTATGCTTTTGCGCGCGCTTTTTCAACGCGTCTGCCTATTTGGCTTTACCGTCTGCGTCCTCTTCTTTAACTGCTTCGTACACTTTAAACAATTGTTTTAACTCTCTCTTTCTCGCCGTTGAGTTGTGCGCTCTACGCCTGCCGCACGCAGAATGCTGAACGGCGTTGACTGTGACAGCGGCTTTTATAGCAAACGCGGCGTCCCATTGGCCATCGCTCGGCACCAAATCAGCGTCATGTTCGGCATCGCTCGGCTCGGCTTCGGCTTCGGCTTTCAACATTCGGCCCACGGCGTTCGGCTTGACATGACTTGGCTTGGCTTGGCTTGGCTTCCCACTTGTTCGTTTGGCGTTTAGCATATGTCCGCGTTGGCAGCGACATCGACAACGACATCGGCATCGTGCGCACAGTGGTGTCAATGTCGTATTTACTTATTTACACAATTACTTGCAATCCAGAGCTACAAAGCGTACTTGTGTGTAAAGCACTTTTTACATTAAAATTTATTTACATTTAATTACAGGGCAATTTAAAATGTCTTATGCTTTACGATTACAATAGCTTAATTATATCATGCTTTTATCACTGGGCTACAAGCTTTAAATATATTTAAGTCACTGTTCACACTAATAGTTGGTCAAATTTTAATAGACTTCCAATATATGATATCTGAAGCTGTTATATACTATTATAAAACATTTATTTATTTATTTTTATTTATGTATATTGTAATCGTTGAAATGTATGTACATATGTAACAGGGATAAGGAAGCATCTATAAAGTTTATATATTCTTGATCAGCATTAACAGCCGAGTCGATTTAGCCATGTCCGTCCGACCATCTGTATGAGATCCAAGATGTCAGAGACTATAAGAGCTAGAGCATTCAAATTTGGCACACACACTTCTATAAACCCCACTCAGATTAAGTTTTGTTTCAAATATTTGCCACGCCCCTTTCATCAGTTTTCAGAATATTAAGTACTTTTTGGTAACTTACATTGTATATTATTATAAGCTATCATCCTACTTAATCGCAACAAGATCGGAAAACCATAACTGTATTAATGGCTTATTTAAGTTTTAAGCAATGTACAGCGGTGGCCAAAAGTATTTTGGCACCCTTTAAAGTTAGTTCTAGCCAAATTGTGAGCTTACTTCATGGAAAATTTTTCAAATATCTCTTCGCTAGTATTTTTTATAATTTTTTGAAAATGGCGAAAAAGGCACTTTATCCTCATTTTTATGCAAAAAGTGCCTTTTTCGCCATTTTCAAAAAATTATAAAAAATACTAGCGAAGAGATATTTGAAAAATTTTTTTTGCAGTTACTAATTAAATTGTTTAAAGAAAAAGTTGAAAAAGTTGACGTTTACAAATATTCGAAAATTTTAATGGGTACTTAATGGGTTAAGGAAAGTACTACATCATTCGAAAGGAATTCAAAAGACCTTTCCATTGATACCAAACTTTCCATGAAGTAAGCTCACAATTTGGCTAGAACTAACTTTAAAGGGTGCCAAAATACTTTTGGCCACCGTTGTAAGTGCATGCAATAAAAAATATTTTAAATTTATTTAAATATAAATAAGTAACGAGTATCCTATAGTAGGGAGCTCAACTGCAGCCTTTCCCACTTGTTTTCATTTGATGTCTTACTATAAAAATAATAAAAAAAAAGAAATTTTTGCAACACATTTCATCCTGGTGAGCCCACAGTGCACGTTGGCGTCGCTGCTGGCAGCGCAGTCAATGATGCCGTCGCTGGTGTGCCTGCATATTTGCTTTATGAATGTGTTTACCAGCAAACTTTTACACAATTGCGTTGGGGTGCGAGAAGGACAAAGGGGGTGAGGCGAGAGGGGAGGAGAAGGGGCTGCTGCGTGCGAAAGTGCCAACACTCGCATTAATGACAAACAAGTACAACAAAAGACAACAGCAATTACAAATAACAGCACAAGAACAAATGTAAGCCTGCTACAGCTCAATTAACTATCTGAAAAGCTGGACTCGCACTCTCAGTTCACCCAGTGTGTATGTGTGTGTGTGTGTGTGTGTATGTCCACCTCACATACGCGTAATTACGATTATTCTGGCAATTACGTTGAATGCAATTGCAATTGCAATTGCATATGCATAATATTATTTAACCTGCAAGTTTGCCCAGTCAATTGTGCGTGTCTCACATGAGAGTCTGTGTGTGTTTGTGTGTCAGTCTGCGTGTGTGATTGAGTGTGCATGCCTGTGTGTGTCAGGTAAATGAAATTATAAAAAATGCGTCAATTATTTACACATGCAGACATTGAGACAATACAAAATGAGCAGCTCGCAAATGATATCCTCCTGCATGACAAATTTACCATTATTATATCCTGTCGGTATGCATAGATATCAGTGGAGTTATCTCTTTAAATAAATACCCTTAAGTTATATATTGCAAGTACTTAACATAATGTAAGTTCAGTGCAGTTACAAGTTTGACTTTGAATTGATCTCCCCAAAATATATAGCATACATTTCAGAGCAAAACAATTTGAATCGTTTTTTTCTTGTTTTGTAAAAAATGTATAATTCTATTGAAGAGGCTTTCTGTTAACTTTGGGGCAACTTAATCTTCTATAAAATTTAGGGAAAACCAACAGAATAGGTCAGATGGACGTTAAAATAATTAAATTACATTTCAATTATTTTTAAAAATATTTGTAGATTTAAAAATTTTATTTAATGTTTCAGAGCAAAAAATTTGAATCGCTTACCTCAAATTTCCAACAAAATTATATTTCAATTAATTTTAAAAATAATTGAAGATTTAAATAATTAAAAATTTCAATTTAATTTAATACGGTAATCTCAAATTTAAAATACAAATTTGTATATCAATGCTTTCTTCTATATTTCTATATTTTTGGACTGATTGTTTCATGGACGCAAAATGAGTTGCCATGAAACTTTTCCGTTTGTTTTCCGAAACACAGCAAAAAGATTGACTGAAATGTAATTGACATTTGTTGCAAAGTTCTATTGAATTACAAAGAACAAAGAGAAAAAGTTTCATTACAATTGATTCAACGTACAATTTTTGGTTTTTTTTTTCAAACATTTATTCTTGGAACGTCACGAAGCTCTCATTAATAAATAGCCAAGTCTAGTAAGCTTCAGGCGCTATTTAAAACATACAATATACAAGAATATGAAAAGTTTCGAGTCTTTATTGAAATAACCATGTAGTAATAAAATTGAAGAGTTGCCAAATATTATTAAACAGCGTGAATTTACATATAAAAAGTTCATGAAACTGAAGTACATTTCAACTCAATAATTGTTAAAAGTTAAGTTTGTTCAAGCGATAACCGATAAATCAGCTAAAAACCGTCTAGAAATAATATTGAAGAGGTGCAAAATTGTGTGAAAAACAGCTAGTTTTCTTTAAAAAGTACATGCAATTGAAGTACATTTCAATTCAATAACTGCCAGATAGACTGTTTAAGTATGTTGTTCAAGCAAATATCGATAACCGATAAATCTAATGCACAATGAACGTAGACTAGTGTATTAAATTATGCAGAAGCAACCACAGCAACTGCAGCAGTTGCTGCTGCTACTCAATCATCGATGCAATCTAACCAATTTGCAGACCAGACAAATACACGCGCACACACACACACACAGACATATATACACACACACATACACACCCATATGCATAGATGAGTGTGATTGAGATTGATCCGTGTTTATGTTAACCCGCATCGCGCGCGGCAGGCGTTGCCAAATTGTTGGCGTCATGTTCAGCCACATCAGCATCGGCAGCGGCAGCGGCATCGGCATCGGCATCGGCATTGAAAAGCGACATGCCACATGCCCCACATGCAGCACATGCTACACATGCTGCCTCATGTTGAAAGTAAGTATCTGTGCAATGTTTGCACTTGCAACTCGCGTGCTTTGCATGGCAGACAAAGTTTTTGCTGCACGTTTCGGTTCTGACACTGCCACAGATACATTGTGATTGTTCTTCTTACTGTTGTTGCCTTTTGCTTGGCAATTGTTTTAACCCACCGCCAATATCAACCGTTCTCTTCCCCATTTCCGTTTCCGTTTCTGTTTCCTACTCCGCGCTCCATTTCCGCTTGATGTTTGTTCATTTCGCTAACGCCGTAAAATAAGTTCGAGCTGTCATAATGTTACACAGTTGCACTTGCGATCTGGAGACAAGCGTCTCGAGAGCAACGTTGCCACGTGCAACATGCAGCATGCAACGCGCTCTACGACTCTCGCATTTCACTTTCACAAAACTTTCCACCAAACTGGCAACCGAGTAGATAAAAAATTCATGAAATACATCAAGCAACAACGACAACGTCAACGACAACGACAACAATATAGAAGAAGATGAAGATGAAGATGACGCCACTTTTGGAGCATTTTGTTGGCCCGTCTTTGGCCAAAAGTATGCAATGACTATCAAATAAATATGCAGCGATTTGTATTCAAATGATGTTCACTTACTTCCATAGAATACCATAATACCCTGCAATAACTACAAAGTGGCATGCACTCACACTTTTTATGGGCAAAGCACAAATGCCGCACTGACAGACAAACAACTTAAGGGTTCTTTAACCCATTGGACTTAATCGTATACCCTGTAACACAACAAATAAATATATAGGGTATATTGGTGTTGTGTAAAATAGAAGTTGAGGTAGAGTATCGATTGTGAGAAAATTACTTTTACTTTTGTAATTTTTGTCAGCAGAGTCATAAACTACAGTCGAACTTCCCTAACTCGAATCACCATTATCCAAATAAAAGGTTCGAGCTATGAAGATATTCGACTTATAGAGTTCTTTTTCCTAAGTTTATTAATTTTACTGTCACTTATTTAGCTCGAGTTAGAGAGAAATTCGAGTTATGAAAGTTCAACTGTATTTGCGTTCAGCGCTTGGACTCGAAGCAAAGCATTTGCTGGTCATGGTTGTTGTTGAATTTCTTGTTGGGATCATAAATTAATTAGCGACCTTGTAGGTGCTTTATCGTCGACGATGAAGATGGCGACATGGTGACGCCAATATGCAAAACTCTTGTTTGAATTTAGTGAGCAAATTGAGAAACTGACCGCCAACATTTGATATATGTAATAGTCAAGTCGCTTTGATGTAAAGCGGTTTGATAAAGAATTGGTAACCAATAGTTTTGTACTTAAGCACAAACCAATTGAAGAAATTTGAAATTGCTTAAAAAAATGCGAGTAATCAAGAAACGAACTTAAATTTTATTTAAGCAGCTTGGTAAACACGTCAAGACACTGGCTCGAACCATAAGCAGAAAACACTAAGAAATGTTCTCAGGTTTTTGCCAGATAAACTCGAGGATATACAGTAAAAGATAGCAGCTTTTTGGTTTAGCTGGACTTGGAGGAACGTGAAATTGCACCCTAAAGGCTTAACTCAACTAAAATGGCAGCACTTGGCTGTCGGAAAATTCATTAAAATGCAATATGTAAACTCAAATTGATATAGAAATATGTGGCAAAGGGTTGGCAAAAGGTTAGGTTGCCCACCCGCCGCATGCCACACCCCCAACGCCCACAATCTGCACCATTCCCGGCACATCAACGAAGCAAATACGCTGTGGGCTGTCTATTGAAGTTAACCGGGATATGGACACGGACACAGACACGGATACGGATAAGGCAATGACTACAACTACAGTTGGCCCACTGACGATGAAGCAAGCCATGAGTTGGCGTGGCCAAATCAATTGCAAGGCCATAAGAGTGCAAGGAAATCTAATAGAAAGTTCAGCAAGCACCGCAAACCAGTAAAATTCCATTGACTGGCAGGAACGTTGCTCGGTTGGTTGCTTGCTCTGGTCTCAGCCGAAGTTTAAGTTTGGGTTTGGTTTGGTTTGGTTTGCTTTGCTTTTTGGGTGAGGAAGTGTAAACCTGGCACTGTACCGGGCAAACATTTGCAATAGCTGCCAGGCAAAATAGCTAAGCATTTTTGCAGGTAACTTTTTAATTAAAGCTGATTCCAGCTGAGACAAGCTTCTGCTCTTTACGACAACAACAACAACCACATTCCGCCTTGCACTTGGAAGAACTTGTAGTTTTGCTTTTCTCAGTGCGGTTTTTGTGACTCGATTATGTTATTGACATTACTATATTCCCCATACACATATAATACAATTTTATTATTTTATTTCAATTTTAAATTCACGACAAATTCAAAAAATTTAAAATTCTTCGACAATTTGTTGTTTGAAATATGAATTCTCAAATGTCCAAAATGGAATGCTAAAAATGCCATTTAAATGACACACAAAATTCTTATCTTATGAAATTGACAACTTGGGGGACAGCAAAATATGCAAAATGTCAATTAGTCGGCAATTTTGGTCGTAACTCGTACTGTCGGAAAATGCCAATAAAGCGTTTCCATTAAACTTTCATGATAGTTGCCCAAATATATAAAATATTCTTAAGAAATTTCTTTTTTTTTCCATTTTAATCCAATTAAATACAAGTACAACTTTCAATTTAAAAGCCCATTGCAGTATTGATTTAAGTCAAGTTGAAAGTCATCATGCAATATAATCAAACTACACAAACAGCTCGAACTCATAAATAGTTGCAAAAAGATAAAAAAAAAAAAATAGTGCAGAAATAACAAGGGATCGTATAAATGGGCAAGATACTCTGTAATCAACTCAAAGATAGAAAATCCTTGCCACACTTCTTTTTTACTACCATTACTTTGTAAAAACCGGGCCAATATTTATAGCTATAAAAGTCTTTGCAACTGTTACATGGTTTTTAAAAAGTGTTCAACTGCAATATACCTTGTCCCAAGTGTAAAAGTGAACTTATAACTTTATGCTAGCAACAGCAAACAGATGAACATTGGGGAATTTTTCTGCATCAAAATAATATTTTTTTTTAATCGAGGATAAAAATTGAAAAATTCAAAATTTCCATGGGTACTTAATGGGTTAAAGAAATTTTTGTATCATTCGAACGGAATTTAATTGAATAAAAGATAAATATAAAAAACCCGCATCAAAACATTTTTATTATATGCAAATTTGCCAAATATATGGTTTATGAAGACATAAGTGGTTCACTGTATATCAAGATTAAGTATACCCGTTAGTACTACATTAGCTTAAAATGACGGGTATAAGGAGCGTTCGTCACTCGCGTCAACTTACCAACGCACAACAATAACAACAACTGGCAAACTCGCCCACAGTAGAACTGCGAGTAAAGTACATTTTGCTGCTGCTTTTTCTACTCACTCTCCTATTTCACCTCAAACTCGCACTGTTGTTATCGTTGTAACCACTGTTGCTGTCGCCATTATTATTTGTTGTTGTTGTAGTTGTTGTTTTCATTTTTATTGCCCGGCAGCCACATGCGAAGAGTAGACGAAGCTGCTGGACGCTGCTTGTTTGCACTGTCCACAACTAATTGGATTGGCAGCAGTCATTCAGGAACGAACAGGAATCGCCAGGCGTGTTTCAATGTTTGCTCCCTCACTTGTTGGTTGTGTTGTACTACATACGTCATCATAAATTGAAATGCGCAAAAATTTAATGCCAATTGTGTACAGTTCAAAATGGCCCTTAACCGGTTCGGCATATTGTTAGCAATGGGTGAAAGTCGGCGATCACCTATCGATAACAGGCCAGAGCCCGTATCGAACTCGATGCGATGTTTTCTTTAATGGGTCATCGATAATTCTGCAGATTCAGCGATAAAAATAAACATACATTATGGAATATTTTCGGGTCCTCATACATAAAGTGAAATGACACAGTACTCGTTTGTGCATATCAAATAAATTGCTATCCAACAGAAGTTGTGTAAACACAAACAAATGCTGTTGAAAGAGCAGTCAGTATTTAAAATGACAAATATCGAAGAGCACGAAAATGATTACTATAAATCGATTGTCAGTAACATGAGATCGATGTTTGTCAAAAGGCGATATTTTCCACCTCCAAATTGTGATCATTTGCTTAGACCAATTTTGTGAGTTTTACATAAAAAATATATATACATATGTAAATGAATATGAAATTAGCCAGAACAAGTCGTCACATCACCCAGATTCATACTTTATGAAGTGATAATTGTGCAGACGGCAAGACTCCAAATTAGACCATGCCAGGTCCGAGGCACCGCTCCTATTAACGTTAACGAGAAACACACGGACGGACTAATGGACAAACGGTCAGACAGACAGCCCTTTTCTATGTCCACTTGTTGTGCGCGCAGCAGACAGTTGCAAAAAGCATCACGTTGTGTCCTCCAGTGCTATGTTTTTTTTTTTTTTGTATTTGTTTTTTCTTCATTTTATTTAAACGATAAACTAGCAGGGAAAGCTACAGAAGAGCGAACTCGACTATAAGAAGCCTTGCATTCTATACAAAAAATTTAAATAACATAATAATATTGTTTCATTCGGTCCAAATAAACGATGTTTTTAAAAATCACATTTATCACTAGAACTTAACTAGATTTCAACTTTCATAACTATTTCAAAATTGAACCGATTCCCAAACGAAATGTCATTTTGATCATAGTTTGAGCTCTCAATTCCGTTCTGCAATCAAATATAATTAATTTTATTCAAATATGCCCCAAAATATAGATCTTTTTTTTTCGAAAATTCAAAATTAGTATTTTGAATTTTGAATTTTAATTTTTTTAAATTTTGACTTGTAAATTTGCTAAGTCGAAAATCAGACCAACTTTAAAAATGCATAACTTTTCCAAAACTGATCCGGTTTTCAAGCGGAATGTCATTTTGATTATTCAGTAAGTACAGGGTCTAAAAATGTAAAGAGAAATTGAATGCCTGGGGCTGGACACTGGACGCTACAGCCATAAAGCTTGAGACTTGGCCAAGCGTATTGGAGGCTGCAACATGGGGTGGCAAGTGTGTTGTAAAATGTGCAGCACAAAAACACCAGCGAAGAAAGAATTGAACAATAACAACCAAAGAGAGACGGAAAAAGCTTTAAAAGTTGCGCAGAAACAAATCGTTTTGTGGACTCCAACAAAAAGGGAAAGGGGAAGGTGAAAGTGGCACTGGCAGTGAAAGAAGTGTGGGCGACAAGTCAGCTGACCGAACTTGGTGTATAGCAGCCATTGGCTTCATCAAAACATTTCGCAACGTCGCTTCGTTTTAATGGCAGCAGCCAAGTCGTCAAGCATGATGGCGATGGCGATGGCGATGGCAACGGGAACCCAGGCGACCGACCTTTTGTTGCTTAATTGGCGCGCTGGCCGGTTGAGGTGATACACTGAAAGAAATAATAAATGAAGAAATGAAAGATCGGCTATAGATACCATTACTTGCATGTTAACAGAATTATACGTCAGTTTTAAGCGGAATTTTCGAATATTATCAGGGGTGCCACAGGAATTGCTTTCGCATAAATTTGACATAAATTTCATACAAATTTAAGTCAAATTCAAGCGAAAGCGATTTCTGTGGCACCCCTGAATAAATATTTTATATTCGAAAATTCAGCTTAAGGCTGTTTTTATTATTTATACTTTTTATATTTTTTAATTGATACGCCGAAAAAAAATCAATCTTATAAAGTGAGATTCTGTTAAAAGTTGAAAAACAATTGAAAAACTTAATTAAATTTAGAGGTTAGAGGTTCTACAACCGTTTAAATGAAAAAGAAAAGCAGAAGATTTTTATTTTGTAAATCAGACTTATGTTAAATGAAAAATAGAAGCCGGAGCAACATTTTGCACCGTGTTTGAGGCATTCGTTCACGTCCAAACGCCATTTGCATTCCGTCACTGCCTTTTGTCCTGCGCCTCGTCGTTGTTGTTGTTGCTCTACGTGTGTTCCATATAACATTGGCAACGCGGGCATTCTCAGCGCTCATTGTTCCCTGAGAGAAAGAAAGAAAGAGTGCAACAGGGAGAGGGAGAGAGCGAGCGCGCAAAATACGTAATCACAACAACAACAGCAGCAGGAGAAGGCGTCAGGAATGACAACAACAAAACAATGTGGCAAATGTGCAACGTGAGCCGCTGCACTATGGGCAATTTGCGCATTTTTCTGAAAGAAAATTTTGATGCCAACGCATAAGAATAAGCCCAAATTGTTGAGTTACATACATACATACCTGAAGTGTTAATGTGATAACTATAAACAAGTAATGTCAACAATCTGGCCACAAAAACAGGACAAAATGACCAGAATTTAACAGAAACAGGATGAGACTATAAAAAATAAGACCACTATATCCTCTTTTGTCCATTTTTAACTTACTTACTTACTTACTTTTTTACTTATCGTAGGAACATAATTATACCCGTTACTTGAAAAATAAGTAAAAGGGTATATTGCATTCGTTGCAATGTATGTAACAGGGAGAAGGAAGCGTCTCCGACCCTATAAAGTATATATATTCTTGATCAGCATCAACAGCCAAGCCAATTTAACCATGTCCGTCCGTCCGTTAGTGTGAGGGCCTAGATCTCAGAGACTAAAAGAGCTAGAGCAACCAAATTTGGCACTATAAGATGGCCTTTGGGAACAATAAATGTTTGCTTTTACATATAACAGACACATCGTTTTAGAAGCGACATAACTCCGCGCGGAATTCTATAATTTTAAGAATAAAACGGTATAAACTTACGTACGGACATTTACTTTAATAAAGGATGGCCAACTTTTTTTTTGAGTGTAAAATAATCAAAAATAAGCGTGCACCAATAACCTATTCTAAGTTTATAAATGCCCGAAAAATGTAATAAAATGCCCATAGTGCGTTGGCACGTTGGCTGCGACTGAGAATGAGAATGAGACTCTGGCGTTGGCGTTGGGACTTTGGGCATCAGCAGTAGGGCGGTCATTGCAGTTATGTCACATGGCTGACTTAATTCATTCATTTAGATGACTCTCTGACAATTGTAGGTGTCGCGCCGTCTGTCATTTCGTTGTTACCAGCGACGCAGTGCAGCAGGGCAGCAACAACAACAGCAATAACAACAATGCAGCTACTTCTGCTGCTCCTACTGCCAGTGGAGAGCCATTATGGCACCGACATTGTCAATGACTGGCACTGGCGAATTATTATTGCCTGGCACAGGCAGTTGGACGACGCCAACGACGCCCAAACTGCATGTCATTGTTCCTGCCCTGGTCGCCATTGTCAACTCCCATCATGTAAATGCAAATGTGTGTGTGTGTGTGTGCACATGCATGCATTTGTACATATGTATTACAGATGTACACGTGCCCAATTGCGTTTCGTGACCCGCGGGCTCTAATTTGGTTAAATTCAAGTCTGCAAACAAAAAATTTTCTGGAGCATTTTTTTGACCATATACTTTAGGTTTCCTATACTCCCTGAACCGAAAGGTTTTGATTCAATAAGAATTTGATTTAATTAACAACAAACTTCATTTTTATTGTGTTCCAATTTCCCTGAATCTTTAATACTTTTAAATTTTGTAATACAAAAGAAACGTAATTTTGTATATAATCCAACTTGGTTGTATTTTTGAAGTGTGAGCTAAAAATTTGTTTTAAAAGTCTCAAAATGTAGCTCAATATTTGAAAAACATGAGATTTTTTCAAACCCAATGTTTAATTTAGGTCCGTCTCGTGGGTTAAATAATTTCAAAGGTTCGGTTCAGAAACAGTTTGCATACTGAACCTAAGGTTTTGATTCGAACCCTGGTTCAATTAACCACAAAAGTCATTTTTATTGTGTTCCATTTTCCTTGATTCTTTAAATCAATTAAATTTTTTTTATAAAAAAAATTGCAATTTTGTAAATAATCTTGTTTAAATTCAAAGGTTTTTTTCAAAACCGGTTTGCAGACTTGGTCAAAATAATATTTCTAGCTAAGAATGCTTAAATAATTGACAATTTTGTTAGATTTGATCAAAAAATTATTACAAAATAAAACATTTATAAAATTTGTTTTATTGTAAGTCTCTTAATTTCGGGCCTGGTCGGACTTAAAAAAAAGGCCCGTGCCCATCTCTAATATGCATGTACATATATATGTATGCATATTCGTGTGTGTATGCGACATGTGCGCTCCATCTTGTTATGACATTTGAACCATTTCGCGCAGGTAAAGCTGGGATGGGCAACAACATGACTGCTAACCATTTGTCAGCTAGTCAATCAGTGGCTTGGCTGGGCGGTACAAGATTGGTCTATTGTACTCTGCTCTGTAATTTTTTTTACATTTCTATCTTTGTCTCTCTCTCTCCCCCTCTCTCTCTCTCTCTCTCTCTCTGTGATGTGAAGTTTAATCAGGTAAGTACAAGTACACTCTTACACATACAAACAAATGAACCCAAATGAACTACATAATTAAAGTTTTTTAAATGAGTATAACTTTAAAAACAAAACGAGATATAAAATTAATTACATTAATTTAATGATTGATTAAACCCAAACTAACCGTTATACATGAATCGGTTACTAAACGGTAATACCAGTTTGAATAATTTCGGTTTTTCTGCTTAGGTATGTGGCGTTACCACTAAAGCGACAGCAGCCCGATCTGGCAACGACGCATCACCGGAAACAGATCCTGGTTCCGCGAGCGATTTTCTGAACCAAGTCATATGATTAAGCTGGCAACACAAACACACTCATCGGCATTAATACATATTTTAATTGCTTGGATAATATATCTCTTTCAGAGGCTAAACTACAAAGAATTTTTATATTATTTTTGGAACATATGTACATACATATATTGTTTGTATATAATACAAATTTTCTGGACTTAAGGATTTTGATATTTCATTCCCTACAAGGATTTTCAGGACACACAAGTGATGCATTTCGTTAAAAATTTAAGCTAAAACAATTTTTAATGCAGTTTTTATTCAGAAACATCAAAATTTATTATTTTCCACTCTTTTTTATACTTTCAAAAAAAAAGGACGATTAAACTCTGACAAAAAATAAATGTGTCACGAAAATTTAATTTAAAACCGTAATAAATGGAGCAAAGCTGCCAATTATAAATACCAATTCAAATTGCAACGATTACATTTTTGCATTGACTGGCAACACTGCAGTGCTGTCAGGCGCAAGCGCAGCAGCGCTGCCATCATTTCCACAATAGAGGACAAAAAGCAAAAAAATAAGCAGCGGCATGTGACTTCGAATTGAACTGAGTTTATGGTAAAGCTGCAATTGAATTATGTCAATTCAGTAAAGCCGCAAATATAAATAGCAATTCAAATTGCAACGGCTGAATTTTTCCATTAACTGGCAGCACTGCAGTGTTGTCAAGCGCATTTCAAATTTGACTTTTGCGCTAACGAACGTCGTGGAAAACGCAAGGAACACGCAAAAACCGACGCTGCACAAAATTTAAACAAAAAACCACAATTAAATCAAACTGCAATTAAAAGTGGAAAGGAACTGCAATATGGTGGGAAGCGCTGTAAACACACAAATGGCCACAATGCGCAATAGTGCCGCTGCCGTCGCGGCCTTGGCAAACAACAAAGGACAACAGACCGAACAGCAACAACAGCAACAAGTGTCGTCGCAGCCGCAGCAACAAGTGACCTCGAGTTTAACTGAGATTATGGCTAAACTGCAATTGGATTATGGCAATTACAAATACACTGTCTATCGCTGTGCTAGCAAGTTTATGGCCTTGCAAAAGATCTTTCACAGTAATAAAATTGATTTATATTTATTTACTATTATTACGGTAAACTATATACATATTATGTTTTTTGCAGCTAGCAAAATACCCTATAAATTGGTCTTGGCAATATTGGAACGCCATGGCATGCCCTCGAGCAGCGGTAATTGTAACTTGAATTTGATGGTGCCGCCGTTTCAGCTCACATCGCTGTTGCATGATATTTATTTTGCCTGCGAGAAACTGGGACATTTTACAAAAACACCAAACTATCAATTGGATACAGCGACCGGACTCTTGGCTAACTTCTTCTGGAACATCTATGATCCGTAAGGCAGGCAGCTTGGATTTGTAACTTTGTTTAAGCTCCTTCTATTTTATAGACACCGCCGTCATTCCATATCGTTGCTGGAGATCAAGGTGACATTTCTGCTGCTCTGCAAACTCTACAGCAGCGATCACATGATTGGCGACTTCTTTTGCCTGCTGGCGGATGCGAAATCCCAGTGCGTTTCCCGCTACGCCTTCGAGCAGCTGCTGCTAACGATTAGCAAGCTATTGAGCTACTTGGGCGAGGGCAAGGCCTATGGATCGCATAATTTACCAACCATGATGGAGCAATGTTTTGCACGTTGTCATCACGGAGTCGCGGGTCTCAATGAGCAGCAGTTTCATAATCTCTGGACGCACACACAGACACGCTTTCTCATCTATGGCAACCTGTTGGCGCTGGTAAAGCGCATTGAGGATACAGAACATTTGATACATAGCAATCAGTGTGCAGGCTGTCGCATGGAGCACATTATTGGCATACGTTTCAAGTGCCAAGTGTGTCGTGATATATCCTTGTGCCTGCCCTGCTTTGCGGCTGCCACGCCAGTGAGTGGCAAGCATGAGCCATCGCATCGCATGTGCGAGGTCTTTGTTGAGGATCAACCGACACCAAAGCGTTGGACACACTATCTATCAAGACTTTGCGGCTGGTTTCCCTATGCACAAAAGACGCAACGTGCCGAGGCCGAGGAAGAGGAACGTCGTGGCTTTTGTAATGCCCAAGAGAGTGTCGCAGGCGTGGGACAACCGAACAATACTACCGAACTGGCGCCTATTCCAGCTGAAACCCGCAGCATACGCAGCAATTCCACAATCCGTCTCAAGTCGCCCACAAATGAGAAGCCAGCAACAACGGCACAACAACCACAACAGGAGCTATGTATGCTCAGCATTTTATTATATTTAGATTCTGTATTGAAAAAGCTTAAGTTTGTTGTCTAGGGCGCAATAACTTTCGGTTTTATTTTCCGATCGCGTTGAAATTTTCAGCACAAATCTAAAATGTACTTTATGCCAAAGCTCTAACTTTAAAATTTTTATTGTAATTCAATTTTTTATTGTTTAATTTAACTATGTAAATAATTTTTTTTTAAACTATGTTTATCAAAAACTGTTGTAAACATTGCATTTAAGTTAATTATTTTTATTTGAAATTTTTGTAGTAAGCTCTGATTCTCTGAGTGACTCAATTAGCCCTTCGAATTACTGAAGTAATGTTATCCTTTACCTTTGCAGGCTCCTTAACTGGCCTCGCCAGCAACGCCTCTGAGCGTCTTCAGTCCATCATTGATCGTGTTCTACTGCAAAATGCGTAAGTTCAATTCGTAACAATGTCTTCCTTACACATTTTCATGCAGTCTTTATATTTAATTTAACAGCAAGCTGGAAACACAGCTGAAGCTGTTGTCGACAACTTCAAGCGCTCAAATCTCAGAGTTTCTAAGTGCTCATCAGCGTTTCTTGCTACAAATCATTGAGGATATGCGGCAACTGTCGGTAAGATAAAGGCAAAATTACATTATTATATCTGTCTTACACCTTTTTATTTGGTTTCAGCGCGCTTCTTCTTCAGCTGCTCCATTGATCAGCTCTACTTTTCTGAATGCCAGCACACCACAGCGTCTGTCGGTGCCCGTTGAACCCGCGGTCTATGATATGTATGCGCCTGTGGGCGCTAACTTGACACACTCCAGTGAGTTGACCTTTGATTCTATACTCTTACAGTTGTACAATGCCTTAAAGGAGGCGTAGCAGATCCCATATAGCATAAATATGTCCGTCTCTTCTTCTGTACTGCAACTAGACGGATCGAATTACTATAGTTATAATTCAGCAAGGGTAACAAATCTTCGTCGTGATGAAGATAGATGACTAGTCTATCTCTTTTCAATTTCATGCTCTCATATGCCGTCTCTTTCACATTCGTTTTGCAGTTAATGGCGCCGATTTGAATCGCAGCTATTTGGAGGCCAATAAATCGGATTATTCGTTGAGCGACATCAGTTTGTGGTTCGATCAGCGTCGTTCCAGTTTGTTGCAAGCACCTGGAACGGCGCAAGCGGCACCAATGTCGTTGCCCATGCCACTTGGTGCACTCTTGGAGCAATCGATCAATGTGGATATGCGCGACACGGAAATGGCAAATTTTAAATTGTTGCTTAACAAAGTCAAGGAGATTGTTGAGGATTCGTACAGTGACAATGCGGAACTTTCAGCCGCCACACAGAATCTGGAGAATGTATTGGACAACATCATCAAGACCGAGGAGGAACAACGTCGCAGCATCGGCAGCGCCACAAGCTCAACTCGTGGACAACAACTAAAGGCTTCACTTTAAACACAACAGAATAATGACAATAATATTGTTCCAAACTATGACTAAAACTAGAAAGTTGCAAACAATCATTTTAGTTCCATTCGAAATGCTTTAAAGTCAAGTGTAAATATTAATAACTATTTAAGCCAAGTTTCTAAAATGTTTCTTAACAATTTGACGCTTCTGACAAGTTGTTGAAGACGCAAATCTTCCAATGCTGTAAACATCCTGTGGGGTATATATGTATCTATACCTCTTTGGGATCAACAGCTGATTGTCCGTCCATTAAATAATTTTTAGTTTTTTATATGTAAGAAAACAAAGACAATAAGTACAGTTAAACTTTGTTATATGCAACTTAAACTGTCTCTAAATAAGTTCTATATACAAAATGTTCGTTTTTGTGTAAATTTTCTTGAGCAAAACTCGAATTTTGATTTACATAAAGTCGCGTCCTAGCGACGTTTCACTGTAACACATTAACTCGACTCTACTGTCAAATTGAAAAAGATTAAACAGTTTCCGTAAAATTTAAAATAAATTATAAGCTCAACTGTCGTATATTAAAACTGGTTTAAGAGATGCTAAAAAGCAGTTCTATTTATAAAATTTGTTATTTCAAAATATACAAAATTGTGTAATAATAATTGCATTTTAAAATATATAAACAAAAAACGAAATAATTTTATTAAGCTACAGCGAGTTTTGTACAAAATATTTATATAAAAAATATACATATATTAATACTAAATAAACCGACTAATCAATGCACTTCCTCTTGGCTTGACAGCTAGAGGGATGGCGGCTGGCTTTGTCTGTTTATCACAGTGAGTAGCAAATCGCTGGACATTTCCAATTGATGCACACGTTTTAAAGCGTCGTTGGCTGCGAGTTGCGATCGCGACGATTGCAGTTGCAACAACTCGGATCTGGCCTGCAATTCATCTCGCAGTGCGGATTCCAGCAGCAATGCTGCATTTGCTGGCACACTGCACTCATCCTCGTGCAGCTCCAGCAGCGTGACATTACAGTGCAGCTGGAGGAGATCACGTAGCAGGCGACGAAGCAGCAAACAAAGTTCCGACTGACTGTGCGCATAAATATGCCAATGCTGGTCGGGATCATTGTGGAGCAGCAGTTGTTGCGTTTGCCGATTGTAAAAGATGCGCTGCACATTTATTCGAGGGCGTTTGGAGCTGCTGCTGCTGCTGCAGTTGTTGCCAAAGGCAAAGTCCTCCTCATCCAGCGGCTGAACAGCTGTTAGAACAGAAGAAGTTCACATTTAAATTTCAGCAAAATCCATTGAATTCAAAGTACTCACCCTGCTGCGACTCCTGCTTCACTTTTGTGCCCGTCAAGCCCAGCTTGGACTCCAGCAGCTGCTCGAATAGCCGTTGCTCCGTCACCGACTGGAACTGCAGTCGCAGTGGACAATGGGCCGTCTGGGTCATGATCACAGCCAGAAAATCCTGATGCATTGTCTGCGGCTTGAAGCTGAGCTTATGCAATTCCGGCTGCTCCAGCAATTCCGTCACATTCAGACTGATCAGCTGCAGCTGCAACTGCCGCTTGGATTCGCCATGCAACTCGTAGAGTGCCAGCAGCTGCAGCTGAAGCTCCTCCAGCTTCAGCAAGTCCTCCAGCTGCAGACGCACCAACAGCACCGCACTGCGTTCCGGTGGCAACTGTGCATTGCTTGTGGCCAGACGCCAACTGATGCTAGTGCTGTGCTGCTCCTGACATGCCCAGAACTGTGCCAACTCATCGTAATCCTCCGGCGGCTGTCCATCTGCCTGTAATGGCAGCTCATACAGACGATGTGTGAAGTTTAAGCCACTGCCATTGGACAGACGGATCAAGGGACGCAGTGCATGCAATATACTTGGACGATTGCTCCCCGCGCTGTTGGAGAGCAGCGTGCCTAGCACCAGATAATTGCCGCATATACGTGTCCAGACATCCCCACAGCGTCGCAGCAGCTGCTTCTCCTCCAGCAAAGGTGACCGCTGTCCCGGCGCACCAAATGCATTTAAATCCCGTGCGCGCACAAAATCCTGGTGCGTCAAGGCGCGTTGTGTGTGCAACTCGGCGCGTGCTCCATGGACGCGCTGCATCAGACGCTGAAAGCCAGAGGCACTGCAAGCTGCAGTTGTTCCCGAAGCAGCATCTGCTTCACTTGCAGCCGTCTGAAAATTTGTGCGTTGCCGCTTGCCATTATTAAAGTGCAGCTCCACATAAGCCTGATACTTGATGGGACCTCGGACCAGTCGATACTCCTCCACATTGTCGTGCTGCGCAATCAGCTTAAAGCTGCCGCCATGCTCACTTGGACGCTGCAGCACGAGCAACGTTTGCCAGCATTTTAGGAGTATATAAATATGCTCGCCAAGCCAAACGAATTTGCCAATGCTCAGAGGCAGCTCCTCGGCTGCATGCAACATGCTGTAACTGGTGGAGTCCCCGCTTACATCGGCCACATCGTCGCGTATAAGGAAACTGCTGATGGGCCCGCTATACGCTTGCAATTCCTTGGTCAGTTTTTGGAGGCACGTGCTCTTCAGATCGATATGATGCACCAGCTCCTTCTTGCGAAACTCATAGAATCTCAAGTTACGACTGAGCAGCAGGCTAGATTTTGTCTTCCTCACATGCAACTGACTGCAGTAGGCAACTGTGTTGCGCTGTATGAGAAATTCCGGCACATCTTCCTCGATGAGCGGCAGCATAGCAAAAAAGGTAAACAAAAAAAAAAGCCGCAA
The DNA here is from genome assembly GCA_963924055.1 of Drosophila limbata. Lineage (NCBI taxonomy): Eukaryota > Metazoa > Arthropoda > Insecta > Diptera > Drosophilidae > Drosophila > Drosophila limbata. The sequence continues at coordinate 26,736,954 of OZ001351.1, forward strand.
TCAAATTTTTATTAGAGATGTGCAATGTGCGGACAGAGTTCCCACTGCGTTGGCGATCCAGCCAAAATCAAAACATCATTGTATATCGATATCGATCTCAGCTGTTACTACTTGCAACACTGATTAGCAGAATTCAATTACAACGGCTACGCACACAACTAAAGGTAGGTATAGTGTGAAAATAAATCTATTTGGGCCTCAACTCTACTTTAAAATACATCGGTGGCGTAAAAAAACGAAGAAGAACTTGATAATTCTGTCAGCTAGTCGATATGGTATGTTGTTACAGGCTCATTGTGCCAGTAGCGTTGCCACTGCGTTGGCGATCTACCAATACAACACACGATTGATTGCTTATCGATATCGATCCAATACTCTTCAGCTGAATTCAATTATAACGGCCACATGATTGTTGATTAACGCTATTTTAATACATGTAAATTGCACAAAGCGCAAAAAAATATTTTTCACAAATAAATTGTGACTTACAACTAATATACACTATAATGTATATATACATATATATATAGTAGGAACAAGACAATTGCTTTAAGAAAAAAAAAGATTAAAAAAAATTAAGTTTTCGGAACTTATTCCACAATCACAAGAAGGCGGGTCACTTTGAGCGCCTCCCCCATTTCAAAATTATTACAGCCCTTAAATTAACATTTGTTCGCGCGCTGCTACCAACAACGGCTTTTGTTGGCCAACACCACCAGGACCACCAGCTATGACCAAGGAACGCCGCATTCGATTACGCTGCATGCTGGAATTACGCTCTCTGACAGATTGACGCATCTGTTGCCGTCGTCCGTTTGCAACACTGGCTGCATTCTTTTCCGCGGCATTCATTGCCGCCAACAAATCAAAGGCCGCACGTTTCTGCTCCTTGGTCCACATGTTGGTCACTTGCTGTTGTGTCGCTGGCACCTTTACGGCCAGCGGCGGGCGCAACGTCGTCGGCGGCTTCAGTGCGGGCGCAGCTGGCGTCACTGTCGCCGTTGGCGTCGCAGTCGCAGTCACTGTGGCTTTTGTTGCTGCTTTGCGACTGAGTCCAAAGAGCGACAAAATAGACTTGCGGCGGGTGCTGGAGGCTTGACTGTCGGCGGATTCGTTGCTGGAGACGCTGGTTTGCATGGGCAGAGGCGCAGCTGGAACTGCAGCTGGAGCAAGGGCAGCATTGGGTTGACTTAACTTGGCGGGCGACTGAAACGTGACCCTGCGTAACGTATTGGAGTTGTTGTTGCCATGCAGCTGCTTGGGCGCTGTGAGCATGGCCAGATTCATTTTGGCCACCGTTGGCGAAGTCTCATTTAGTTCAATGCTGCAATAGGTGTCATCATGTCGCGTTGCCGCTGGCTTGGCACGCGGTGGCACCACCGGCGGCACCTGTGACACCTGTCGACATTGGCACTGCTTCAGCTTTTGCGCCTGCTCCGCCTGCTCGAGTTTCTGCAGCAATTGTCGCTCCATGGCCTGGACACGCTGCTCCGCCGCCTGCAACTCTGTGGCACGCTGCTCGAGCAGCGATTCCTGAGCGCGTATGGCAGCCAAACGCTGCTGCAGTGCATCATTAAAGATATTTTGGGTTATACGTCGTGGACTCTCCTGAACTACAGTCGGCTCTCGGCGTATGCTCTCGTATAACGAGGGATCCGATTGCTGCAGCTGTTTGCTGGCAAAGATGCGTCGCTTGGCCGAATAGAACAATTCACTGCGCAGATCGGGCGTAAAGACGCCCGTGACGCTCAAGCGTCGTTGACCGTAGCCCTCGTTGAAGCTATATTGTTCCGTAAACATGGTGCTGGACAATTCCGGCGGTGACTCGGGAAACAATTTGCCAACGCCCGGCAATTGGAAATCTTCGCCAGCATCGATAAGACACGGAAATTCACCATCCAGCTGGCTAATATTACGCACTAACAGCGGATGACGTGTGATCACCTCAATGCCCGGTCGCTGTTCATGATCCACGGCAAGCATAAAACCAATTATCGACTGCAGATCATTGCTATAGACTCCGGGAATGCAGCTGAACTGACCATGGGCAATGTTATCCGACAACTGGGCAAAAGCACGACCACGAAACGGTGGACGCAGTGCGCACAGCTCGTAGATGAGACAACCGACGGCCCAGACATCGCTCTTGCGATCATATTGCCGTCCCTTAACCAACTCCGGACTCATATAGTGTGGTGTGCCCACAAAGGAGGCGGCAAAGCTCTGATCCCGTCTTAACACACGTGCCAATCCAAAGTCACCCAGCTTGACATTGCCCTGGGCATCGAGAAATATATTCGCTGGCTTGATATCCCGATGCAGGATTGTACCCGAGGGTATCTGGTTGTGGCACACCTGCAGCGCACGGCACAGCTGGAAAAGCACACGCCAAATATATTGCTCCTCAAAGCGTTGTCGCTGCTCCCGGGCGCGTTGTATGAGCTGGGCAAGATCACCGCCATCGCAGCACTCCATCACAATATAAATGGATTTGGCCTCACGGTTAACCAAATGATGATAATATTGCACAATATTGGGATGCTGCAGTTGGCGCAGCACACTTATCTCTGAGATGAGAGATTCACACTTCTCATCATCCAATTCATCGTAGTTCATGCCCTTCCAGGCGTACAATTCACCAGTGATTTTGTCCTTCACCTTGTAACAAGTGCCAAAGGCTCCGTTGCCCATCACGGCCAGCACTTCGTAATCTTGCAGCGTCTTGTTTGCAAATTCTGTTGTAGACATTTTTATTGTTTTTGTCTGTTCGCTTTTTTCTGCACTCATGCTGAGGCTGCTGCAAATTGTATGTGTTTTTTTTTTTCGTTCGTGTTTGGGGCGTCTGCTGTTTCTCTATGTTAACGTGCTCCCGTTCTGTTTGCTTTGAATGCCGAAAACTAACTGATCCATCTCATTGCTCCTGCAAACGAGTTTCGGCAAAACTCAACATACACTCACACATGCAGACAGACAAACGCATGCGCACCCACACACATACGTAAACGGCATTACCTGCGAAAAACAACAACACAGCGTCCGCACACAAACAAGTGTTGGTCTCTGGCTGCACATTAGAGATGCGCAAACACAATCGTGACTGGCAAATGTGCACAAACAAAAGCAAGCCAATGAGATGAAAAAAAAAAATGCTGACAGCTCTTTCATTTGTACACGCAAAGAGAGCTAGAGAGGGGTTCAAGTCACAGTACCCACTCCTTTTATCTTCTCATGAAGAAGTTTACAGTTGTTCAAACTTTTGAAAAACGAATTTTGCGAACCGTGACTGTGAGTCTGCCGTGATTATAAAATCACAGTCGCAGATGCTCAGCTCTGAGTGCACATCTTGTTACGTTCCTAGAATGCTGTTGCCATTGCACTCACACTTGCAGCTGCGACGCCGACGCACTTTGCAAATCTTGGACGCAGCGGGATCGCTGCAGTCGCCTTGAGCCTGTGTACAAAATAAAAGCCGTTGGATGTGTGTGAAGGACAAAACCGAAGGTCCTTTGGCGCGGCACGCCCGCAATTTGAAACAATTGTGAACGCTTGTTGCCACAGTGACCATAAAAATAAATTAGTTTTGTTGCATTGGCATTTCAATTTGTGTGTTCTGTTCTTTCCATTTGGTTGTGAGTTTCTGTCTCACAAGCGGATTATGTTACACACACACACGCAGTCAAATCATATTTCATTTTCATATGCATTTCGTGCTTAGTTGTTATGAAATGTCTATGCACATCTGATATTTTCATCTTTTTCATTCAGCAAAACACGCGCTGCCTAAAATCCTAACGGCTTTTGCGCATTCAAAACACTTCAGCTATCTCGCTCGCACACAAGGTGCGAAACATTCTGCGCACTAACACGTACAGTGGCTCACAGCTTTTTTCGTGCAGTGTGCAAGAGCGCAATTTTAAAATCGCATAGCCGCTAAACTATTAAAGGTATCAGAGAAGTTCAAATGCAGTTCTTTTAAGCAGTCTTTCTATATTTTTAAAGACCATTTCTTTATTTTATTTCTGCAAATAACCGTAAAAACTAAAGAAAAAAATTGATTGAAACTACTGACCCCTTCATGACAGTTTATTTCGCGAAAGCACTTTGAGTTACTCTGTGATTCTTGTCGCAGCTAATTAAACCCGTTACTTCCCCACTTGTTTTATTTTACCTTTAATAGGTTGGATCACGTTGAAAAATTAAGTTGTGCCTTAAAATATAGCAAAAATTGTCGAACAGGGATTAAAAGGCGGGAATTGACTTATACCCTTTTCAAAAATGGGGAAATAAAGCGGAATATTGCCGAAATTGTTAATTTAAGCCCTAGTTCGTTTCTTTTAGCAATTTATATATTAGCTGAATCCGAGAAGATACTTATCGGTCGAATTATAAAAACCAATCCAAGTCTTGTCGACTACAAAATTAATTGCTTTGTCCAAATATATTACAAAATGTTTCCTAGTTTAAATTGTATTCTTACTTTTTCACCATATTGAATGCTTTAAATGTTGTTTTAAGCAATCTAAAATATAAGAGCTGTACCAATACTTTTTTGATTCGCTGTATGAATTTACTTGTGTTTTCGGAAATCTCTTGCAGGTAGAAAAGACGGCCTAAAAACGAGTTATCTTCGGCTTATCGTTGATCCGTTTGTTGATGGTTTTATGGGTTTTCATGTGTAGAACAAACAATGGTCCAAGAAGCAGGCAACAGAGTAATCCTTCATAAATAAATCAAGCTCGACTGTCTGTTTGTCCTCCCATTGTTTGTGTAGGCGACCGCAAGATTTTAGGTCAGCAAGATTGGTTTGTAATGCTGAGGTTTATGGGCCTACAAATTGGAATACAGGGATAGACGACCATCCGCAGATCAACTTTTCACATAGCCATTTTACAGTTTATTTTAATGACAGTGTGAGAAAATAAAGGATATTGTATGCAAACTTAATGCTAAATCACCAAGATGGTGGCTTATCCTCGCTGCCGGCGGGGCGACCGTAGAGTGCGCTCTTGTCACGGAACATTGACATGCGTTCCGTCTCCTTCTTATCCAGAAAGTGACCAATTGCAAAGCCAAGTAATGGCAAAGCTGCCCACATAGCACGTTTATCCAAACCGAGCACCATTTTGTATGTTGTTGTTGTTCTGTTTAGTCCTTTAGCTATGACTTTTTAGAGCTGCGCTTTGTGCGTCTCTTTGCTGTTGGCGTTTCCACTCACGTGTATGCGACCAATCCGCGTAGATGGAGCCAACTGTAACAGTTGGAAAGAATATCACTGCACCGTACTTTCGCGCCAGTTGCGAGATAATGCTACTGCCCATATGTTATGTGTCTTGCTCAATGCGAATGAACTGTAAACAAACAACAAGAAATGAGCCACATGAATATGTGCAAACGAATTATGTTTTGTTTTGTGTTACGTAATGAAAATGCAAAAACAGCTCAGCAAATGACATTTAAGCGTGTGCAATGCCAGCAGTTGCTTACTCTGTATGCACACAAGGTTATTGTGTATTCATAAGCAACTGCTTTTAAGCATTAGAGTCACAAATTTGCCAAAATTTAAATGTTGTTATTAAACTTACGCTTATGCAAAAGCCCAATCGACTCAGATGTTTTTGTCCAGTGCTGTCGTATATCGATACTAGGGTTGTTGAAAATATATCAAAATATCAATATATCGATATTTTTTAAAAAATGATATATTTATATCGCGATATTAGATTTTCCGATATATCAAATATGCGATATTTTTTTTGATATTTTATGAAATTTGTGAGCCCATAATAGGTCAATTTTAAAAGGCCTGCCAATGCATAATTCGGATCACAGTGAGCTTAAATTGTTCCTTAGTACATTACCTTAGTACCTTAGCAATCATGGGAAGGTAATCCCATAATATTCTGGAATTCGCATAAGGCGGCCATGCCGGGACTGTCTACACTCTCCCTCAGGTATCTAATTAGTTCAGTGTTCAGTGGAGTTCAGTGCCACTCCCAAAATTAGACAACAGATTTGGCCTGTTTTCTGTATTTTTTTTTAGATTTTCAGCTTTTTTTCCGTTTTTTTTTTTTTTTTTGACGTTTTGTCTTTTTTTTCAGAAAATGTTTGGCATCACTGGTGCTATACAATTTGTTAACATCGATTTTGATATCGATACTCTTTTAAAAATACTAAGAAATATTAAAGGGATTCCGGAAAACAGTTTAAGATTTGGTTTAGATTTCTCAATAAAAAATTTTCAGTGTGCCCTGATTTTCCCCAGATTTGCTTTGGGCACACTAAAAATTGTGTATGGAGAAATCTTAACCAAATCTAAAACTATTTTCCGGAATCCCTTTATTATTTTTTGTATTCCGCAAATAAATTTTCATACATATTTAAGCTAAATTCAAGCGAAAGCGATTTCTGTGGCACCCCTGTATGTATATATTTTTTGTGACTTCCCACGATAAAATGTAAAATAAGTAAAAATACTGTAAGATGTCACTTTTATCTTGTCGTGGAAATTGCTTCACAGTATTTAATATCGATATTGCTACACACATAAAGTTTCGATAACGATAACCTAGCAAATACGAATTTGTTTTTGCCGGCGCGACGACGGCGAAATTTGCCGGCATTTTTAGTTAAATTAATCTCAATAGTGTTTTTTCTTTTAATTGATATAACTTTAGTGAAGTGCGCCACTGTTATTGTGTAAACAATATTTTTGCAAATCTGGATGCATGCAATGAGATGATTGCCGTCGCAGAGCCGCCACTGGAATTCATTCCTCGCGGTCGTCAGGCGGCAGATGATCATCCTGGGCCATCAGAGCCGCCGCTGCCCAAATGTTTGTCCGCCGAGCATTTACTGCTGCAGCGCCTGCAGAATGTTAATATCTCGTCGGCCACCGAGGAGTCCCAAGAGTTCTGGTCCATACGCGAAATCTATGATGACTACGAGGCCGGTTATGAGCGCGCCCAGCGTCGTCAGCAGTTAATTGAACAGACCAAAAAGTGTGGACCGAAAGCAGCGGCCGCAACGCAATTGACTTCATTGCCACAGCAGCTGTTGAATCCCTTGCAGCAGCGTCGCGAGGAGCCGATGTGCGATTACATAGTCAATAACGAGGAAGAATTGTATGTTAACAAGAACACTGTGATTTGGACACAGGGCCTCAATGATGACGACGATGGGGTCTACAAGCGCATGTGTTTCACCTGTGACACACCGGTGAAGTTTGCCTGTTTTCTCAATCGTCGCTTTGTCCGCGGACGCTTGGCACAGCTGCGCGCTTCCGTTCAGCCGGAGGATGATAATTTGACGGCCATTTGTGTGGTGGACCAGGATGCGTTGCGTGTCTACTGTGATGATGGTGATGATTTCTTGGCCAATCTGGATTTTCCCATCTCAAAGCTGTGGCAAACCGTGCATGGCTTACTGCTGGAGAAGGATTCGAGCAATGCCCTCGTCTCACATTTATCAATACCAATGCCACGCCTATTTTCCATGTCGCATCCATTGCACGAGGCGTGCCCGGTTGTACTGAAGACATCAACCAATTCTACTGGTTACATGACAGAGCCCGAATACAGCGTTGTATTCACCGCTGAGGATTCGGATTTGGTGCTCCTCTATGATGCCAAGTTCTTTAAGCATTTTGTTGCCCGACTGCGCAAAGTGACGCCCGAGGAGGTCAACTATGTCAGCCAGCAGCAGCAACAGGATCTGCTCACTCATACCCTGCAGGGGCATCGCGGCACACCCGGCTGCACAAGCAGCGTCCTTAGCTTTAGTTCTACCAAAAATACTGGAGGTAAACATAAACAATTCCAACTGCGAAGAAAAGATTGTTCCAATTCCATTTGAAAGCGGGAAAGAACTGTTTTAATGAAAGTTCTCATTTACACTTGTTCCATATTTACATGTTCCCAATTCCCCCTGTTCCAAAGTAAAATTTTCTAATTGGATTGTATGGCTGATCACAATTTTGCATATTTCTTTCTTTAATGATTCTAATTTTAAAAACTGAATTAAAGCTCACCCTTAATTGTTTTCAAATCCACACGTTTCCATTACTTAAATCTCATTAATTGTAATTATTAGTTGTTGAAATTAAACTGAAACTTTAAAGTTACAGCTGAGCTCATTTCCACATGTTCCATGTGCACTTGCTCCCAATTTCAATTGTTCCACTTTGTATAAAACTTTCGGTTTTTTTCCGAACTCATTTTCACATGTTCCATGCTAACGAATCCCAATTTTCGAATTTTCACTTGCAGCTGTTCCTTCTAGTAATTAATTATTGTTTTTTTTTTTTTCAGCCACACCCAAGCGAACCAACACATCCTTTGCGATGCCAACTCCACAAAATTTCTCCAAGTTCGGACTCAGTCAATCTCAATCCTTCAGTGGCGTTCTGGGACAATCCAAGTATGTAATTCTCACTTGGAATTCTTTGCATATTTCTTATACATTTTCATTCTTTGCGCAGTCGCGCCTCGTTGGCGTCCCCGTTGAGTCATCTACAGAATAGCATAAGTCAACAATCCTTGTCCATTAAGGACATGCGCAAAATGACGCATGTGAAGCCGGCCAAGCCAATTGAGCCGGAGATGTGTTTGGAGCACATCTGGACGGAGAATACCTATGGCATGTAAGTGGAGCTCAAGTCATATAATGCTGAAATTGATATGTTTTCAATTTTCTTAAAAACGCATGATAGAATACGGACAGACAGATTGACTCAGCTATACATATGTATATTCTAATGATGTAAATCCAATTTATAGATCGAGTTTTAAATCGAAATGCTAAAATTGTGAAAACATTAATCGAGTTGTCGATATATCGTCTAAAAAATATTATCGAGATAAAGTTGATGGAAAATCGCTTCCTTGAAAATCGATTTTTCACTTTATCGTTGTATTTTTACATCACTAATATATACTCTATATACTCCACAATCAATGCTTTTAATAATATAATATTTTTATTAAACACAACGACAATATATTTTTAATATTTTAGTTTGTAATATAGAATTAAATTCCAAGTCACATACTAAGTATAATACCAAAAAATAACTTTATCATCAGGTTATTATTTCTTCCACTTGAATTTCACTTCAATTTTATTTCACTGTGGCACAGTCAACTCCCCTGAAAATGTTTGAGGGAAACGAAATCAGCGTTCAATCCGCTGGTGTTCGATGCCATGAGAATAATGTCACATTTTTTGTCCGAATTTTAGAATTTAGAGTTGTCGAGTACTTTTATTGTTTTTCGTGCCAATAATTTTTTAATTACTGTGTTTATAAATTCAATTATATTAATTAAAAGAGAGAAAAAATAGAAACCTATTATTCTGCAAGGATAAACTTAAAAAGGTTGCTAAACAAACCCTTTCCAAATTTTATATGAGAAGGGGCCAACCCTAGCAGCCTAGTTCGAAAAGGTTGCTAAACAAATTAAATCACTCGAAGCTCTGCGGCACTGTGAAAGTTTTCGAGCGGAATTTCTTTTCTCTGAATTCGATTTCCCCTGTGATTTCCGAAGCACACCTGTATATGTAGTAAAGATTTATTAATTCTTTTTTTTTTTTTTGGTATTATTTATTATCGCCAACAACATCTACTTATATTAATAATAATCTTTTTTAAAGGAAAATATTCAGGGGTGCCACAGAAATCGCTGCGCTTGAGTGAAATTCAAGCGAAAGCGGTTTCTGTGGCACATACAAATTTAAGTGAAATTCAAGCGAAAGCGATTTCTGTGGCACCCCTGATTATGTTTTCATTATTATTTATATTTATTTCATATAGTATAGTATAGTATAAGAAAACTCAACTGAATTATTGTTAAAATTATAATAAAATTCCTCTCATTAAAGACAACGCGAATTCTGTGAGATGGCGACACGTGCATTTATCCACACGGATCTGGTGGGCCAGACGTATCTGTGCTATCTGTTGGCCCGATCCTGCCGCCTGCAGATGGTGCTCCTCAATGGCTACGACACGAGTGACTTGCAGTTATCCACACTGGCATCGACGCTGCCAGCCAAGGATGCAGTGGGTCTGCAACGTTTGCATATGATTGCCGTGCTGGATCCAGGTGGTAATCTGATACTCTACACTGGCACCGTACTTATATCCAAAGTGCACATAACACCGTTGCTCACAGCGCCAACAACAACAACAACAGCGACAACGGCAACGGCAACTCCCACGCCGGCAACTGCTCCTGGCTCAGCACCGCATACACCAATGCAGGGCACACTGCAATCGCATCTGAAAGTGTCGAGCAGCTCCTTTGTGGAGGTGCGTCGGAGCAGTCTGTTGCCCACGAAGGCAGCCGCTGACATCAATGCCTTCGATGAGGAGCTGGAGCTGCACATGCTCTCCCCCATCCAGCCTCAACCCATGTCGTATACGCAGAAAAAGGCGCACAATATTTGCAAGGCATTGCGGGACCCAGCCGGGAATCGTTTGACTCTGGTTTATGCCACGGGACGCATGTTGCGCATTGCATTGCCGCTGTTGAATGACACACGGCTCATCACACGCTGTGTGGCTGCACTGCGTCAGGTGTTGAATCCATCGCAGTTTCTGCACTTTATTATACGCTGGTATAGTGCACGTAATCCGCCCGGTTCCAGGGATTACAGCATCGAGCAGGAGTGGCAACTCTTTAGAAGCACACTCCTTGGTCTGATGGGTTGCATGGCCGCCTCCTCCTCATCCAGCGAGCAACCGGATGTGGATGAATCATATGCACGTTGTGCCACGCCGCCATTCCAAACGCCCGAAATGTTTTCTGGCGCGGCACAGGATGAGCCCAAGAAGCGTCGCAAATACAATGACTGTGAGGCGTACACCGATGATGATTGGGAGTTCCTGCTCATGCACACGACATTTGCTCCCTGCGGTGGCGATGCTTTGCATGCCTACAGCGTTGATGTCACAGCTCCGCTTTTCCGTGTCCTTCCCGCCGTTTTCTACGGACTGCACATGCTCTACGAGGATCTCAAACTGGATTCAGTCTTTAACAGCGGGCTCATCTATTTGGGCACGGTAATAGCAACGAATTTAATACTCGATCCATTATTTCTATGGACGCTATATGAAATAATGGATGTAATCCAAATTTGGTCAGAATCTATGACAATAGAAAAATCGTAATCTTTGAGTTTGGTTGAGATATCTTCAAAAACATCCAAAATGTTCATACAAAAACTACTTCTGTCTGTTACATACATTTCAAACTAGTGGGCGGTGTTACAGTCGAGCATACTCGACTGTCGGAGACCCCGTACTTACAATGAAAAAGCAAACACTGCTTAAAATAAAATTATCAGGTGTGCTACAAAAATCTCTTCCACTTGAATTTGACTTAAATTTGTATGAAATTTATGTAATTTTTCAAGTAGAAGAGATTTATGTAGCACACCTGTATATAAATCCAATAGCGATTCAGATATCTCAAACAACATAAAAGTTTTTCATACGAAGACATAATTTTCGACTGATCGTTCCCATGGCAGCTATATGATATAGTGTTCCGATCCAAAATCTAAAACAAATTCGATCTGCTTGCAATAGAGACGAACCTACATACCAAGTTTGGAGTCTCTAGCTCTTTTGCTCTCTGAGATCTAGGCGCTCTTACAGACGCACATGGCTATATCGACTCGGCTGTTGATGCTGATCAAGAATTTATATACTTTATGGGGTCTGCCACGTCTCCTTCTGCCTGTTACGCACCTTTTTTTTGTGACAAAGTTGACAGACCCCTGTGATTTTTTTACGTACGATACCCTTATCCAATATACCCTTTTTGTAGCATCAGATATACCCTTTAACTACATATGTAGTGACTCTGCTGGCTCATCGAGTTCACTTCCAGAATTTGTTCATAACTTATTTGTCAGCTGTTCCGAAGGACGACGACGTTGTTGTCTTCTGTTCGACGAGGAAGAAGGCGACATTGTGACGCCAATTTACAAAACAATGGTTTGAGCTGGGAGAGCCAAAAGAACCACTAGCTGTCCAACACCTTATCAAAAATATATACAAATTCCTCAACAACTGCTGCAATGAACCACTCCTGAACCGGTTCACAGAGTCAATATTGTGAAGCCTATTCAGAAAAAAAACCGGAGATTCCTTAAAAACTCAATTCAACCCAGAAATTTTTTAATTCAAGTGCAAAATACTTGAGGAATCTGAAGCTAGCACTTTTGAAGGATTTCTTAAGCCCCAAATGTGGTTTTCCCTTGCAGTTTCTGCATCAACTGGCGATCGACATGCAACTGGATAGTTACATATTCCACTATCATCTGGACTTTCCCGAGCTGACGCACAAGACCACGAAGATGACAATGCTGAGCTCGGAGCACGGAGCATTGATGCTGTACCAGGAACTGTTGCGGATGCCGGCGCCAAGTATCTATGCCCAGTTGGAGCATGTGCTGCTGGGCAGGGAGGAGGTGGTGCCCTACAGTTACGTGGAGTGCATCAATGAGCGAAGTCGCAATCTGGTGCAGCTCGTCTCGCTGGTAATGCACGGACACACCAAGCTCAAGCACTGGTGGCAACTCCTTGAGCTCTTTGGTGCCGTCCAGTCGAATTATCCAAGGCGTCCCAAGCGCAGCATTACAGCGGATATTCCGCGATGCCATCAACTCTTGGAGCTGTTGCTCTGCATGCAACTGACGCGGCGCGACATCGAACGTCTGCCGGCTGCAGTGCATCTGATTGTAGCCGAAGCGCTGGAAAAAGCGCGACTCTCACCGCCCATGGGCTGCAGTCAGGCCACCTATGAGCTAATCCTGCGTCCAGAACTCGCGGCGCATGCGCAGCTGCCATTCCTGGAGGCGACATTGGGACAGCCGCATTGTGGTCGCGTCTACAAGGAGGATTCGCTGTCGCCACGCTGTGCGCCAAGCAGCGGCGAATGGCCCATGTCCGAGCCGGATGCAGAGCAATTGCGTCACGATGGCATGGACAATATGGATACGAAATTGTTGCGTCTTCGTTTCCCCGACGATATGCGTGTGGAGGAAGTGCGTCGTTTGCTCAACAGCGCCGAACCCGTTGCCATCGAAGTCCAACAGTCGCCGGGAACAAGTGATCACGAGTTTATCGAGGAGCAGGAGAAGCAATTGTTTGCTCTCTGCGCTCGCACCATGACATTGCCCCTGGGCCGAGGGATGTTCACGTTGCGCACCTTGTTGCCGCGCCCAAGTGATAATATGCCGATGCCAAAGCTCTGTCTGGTGGGCCGGGAACCCATCAAGGGCACCACCATTGAGATGCAACAGATTGAGTTCCCAGCCAATATGCATATGTGGCCATCGTTTCATAATGGTGTCGCCACTGGCTTGAAAATCTCACCGCAGGCCTTGGACATTGATTCCACATGGATTGTGTACAACAAGCCCAAGACTCAGGCAAATAATGCCCTGGAACATGCGGGCTTCCTCATGGCTCTGGGCCTCAATGGACATTTGAAATCCCTGTCGTTTATGAGCATCTACAAGTATTTGGTCAAGTGCGATGAGATGACCAGTGTCGGTTTGCTTCTGGGCATCTCGGCGGCACATCGTGGCAGCATGGACACCAAGACAACCAAGTTGTTGAGTGTCCATCTGGAGGCTTTATTGCCGGCCACGGCCATGGAACTGGACATTCCACAGAGCACACAGGTGGCTTCATTAATGGGCATTGGGTTGCTCTATCAGGGCTCGGCCAAGCGGCATATTGCCGAGGTTCTGCTCCAGGAAATTGGCCGTCCACCTGGCCCCGAGATGGAGAACAGCGTGGAGCGGGAATCGTATGCCATGACAGCGGGCTTGGCACTTGGTTTGGTTACCCTGGGTCAGGGTGAATCGCCAGCCGGCTTACGTGATCTTCAGCTACCGGATACCCTACATTATTATATGGTTGGCGGCGTCAAGCGACCCATTGGTGGCTCCCAGAAGGAGAAGTATCGCTTGCCATCGTTCCAGGTGCGCGAGGGCGATAGCGTCAACATCGATGTCACCGCTCCGGGTGCAACTTTGGCATTGGGACTCATGTTCTTTGATTCCGGCAATGTTGCAATTGCCGAGTGGATGAAGCCACCGGATTCAAGGTATTTACTCGACATGGTGCGTCCCGATTTTCTGCTCTTGCGCACCATTGCACGCGGCTTAATCCTTTGGCAAGATGTGCAACCGGACAACGAGTGGTTCCAGGCTCAGTTTCCCCAAACACTTCGCGTTCATTTGCGTCTGCCCACGCGTGATGATGAGCAGCCCGAGGACAACGATGTCGACTATGAAGCTATCACGTAAGTTACACCTTTAACAGTCGTTTAACACTATGTTACAGTGATGTTAACGTGGCGCTGTTTACTTTATTATGTTAGATCAAATTTGAAATGTTGGTGTAACCATATACAAAAAGGTTTATTTCTGTATCAACTCTAAAAATCTAACATTAACATGTTTCATTAACTAAATTTTAGGATAACGCTGTTAATGCTCTGTTAACTTCTTAACAGCTCTTAAATCTAACATTTTTCTATTATTTCTTTTATTAATTTTCCCAAAATTTATTCTCTTATCTATTCAACAGCCAAGCATATTGCAACATTTTGGCTGGCGCCGCCTTCTGCATTGGCCTTAAATATGCCGGCACTGAGAATCCCGTGGCCTTTACCACACTGCGTGCTGTTATCAAGGAGTTCCTGGGATTCCCTGGCACACCGATGGGTGAATGTGCCGGCCGTACGACCATCGAGAGCTGTCTGATGGTGCTGCTCATTTCCATATCTCTGGTGTTTGCTGGTTCCGGCAATTGTGAGATACTTCGCATCATTCGGTATTTGAGATCACGGGTCGGACCGCAATATCCACACATTACTTATGGCTCCCACATGGCCATTCATATGTCGTTGGGTCTGTTGTTCCTTGGCGCCGGTCGCTATACCATTGCCAAGACACCGGAATCGATAGCGGCTCTCGTTTGTGCCTTCTTCCCCAAGTTCCCGATACACAGCAATGACAATCGGTAGGTAGCCCATATAGACCCTGTTTGTCAGAAAAATCTCTGGTATATATATTATTGATCAGCATCAAAAATCAAGACGATGCAGAGTTGTCTGTATGAATACGTAGTATTCGAAACTTACAAGCGATAGAGTCTCTAAAATTAGTATGTAGACTCCTATATGTCTAAACAGATCAAGTTTGTTTTGAAAGTTTGCCATGTCTTCTTCTGCACTCTCGCAAAAAACTTATTTCAATATTTTTATTGTATACTTTTAGGCAATTATATTGCTTAAAAACTTAAATCAGCCATTACCACCTTTCTATTTGTCCGATCTTGTTACGATTTAGTAGGATGAAAGCTAATAAAAGTAGTTAATGTTAATAAGCCAAAAAATCTTGATATCTTAAAAAGTGTTCATGTGGTTTTTTTTTGCGGTTTGCGGAGGCGGAAAGAGGCGTGGCAAAAATTTAAAAAAAAATATTGGACCTGCATGGGGCTTATAAAAGTCTGTGTGCCAAATTTGGTTGCTCTAGCTCTTATAGTCTCTGAAACCTAGGCGCTTACACGGACGGACATGGCTAAATCGACTCGGCTGTTGATACTGATCAAGAATATATATACTTTATAGGGTCGGAGATGCTTCCTTCTCCCTGTTACATACATTGCAACGAATACAATATATCCTTTTACTTATTTTTTAAGTAACGGGTATAAAAATGTTAAGAGCCAGAGCCTTGAGTTTTAGTACACGTGATATGTATTACAGACTCGATGTGCCCTGATCGGAGACCAAACTGGATAAGATGGCTAAAGAAGTAATTTTAGGACAGAAAACTCGCAAAAAAACTACTGAGAAATGGATGAAAATATATAAAAGTGGGCAGAATATTGGACAAATAGTTTAGAAAAAACAATTCGGCAAAACTTTCGTGTGCTTGATTTTTACACAATAAGTACAGGGTCATTTCCAGTCGGGCTCTCTCGACTATTACTACAACTATTATCATGAACTTCCAGGCTAATCGCGTGCATCTTTAGCTATCATTTGCAGGCATTGCGTCATCTGTATGTGCTGGCCGTGGAGCCGCGTCTGTTTCTGCCACGGGACATTGATACGCATCAGCTGTGCCTGTGCAACATCTCGGTGCTCGAGGTGGGCGCCAATGAGATGCGTCGCCTGCCCATTGCTCCTTGTATTCTGCCCGAGCTGAGCACTCTGCAGCAGGTGATTGTTGAGGATGAGAATTATTGGCCAGTTTGCTTTGAACGCTCGCGCAATTGGCATCAACTGGAGAAGGCATTGAAGCTGTGTGCCCCGATTGATATTAAGAAGCGAACGGGTCGCCTCTCACACTTGGAGGATCCGGATCGCTTGAAGAGCATGCTCGCCCAGACACTGACCACGGAGCAGAGCATTTGCTGGCAAGTGGATGTCAATGATCTGCAACAATTTGCCAGCGAACGCTTGGTCAAGCCATTCCTCAGTCGTTTCCTACAGACCAAGGGCACAACTCTCAGCTTCTCGGAGCTGGCCAAGCGGCATCAATTAATGTTGCTCTTCTACAATGCTGTGGTCAAGGATCGCATGCATCTACTGCCAGTTTATTTAACACTCTACGATGTGAGTTATTCTGTTTATTTATGTAAAACAATGAAGAGATTCCGGAAAACAGTTTTGGATTTGGTTTAGATTTCTCCATACAAAATTTTCAGTGTGCCCTGATTTTTCCCTGATTTGCTCTGGGCACACTGAAAATGTTTGGAGAAATCTAAAACTGTTTTCCGGAATCCGTTTAATGTGTTCGAGTCAAAAGATTTTCACTCGATTCTTCTCGATAATTTTTTTTGACGATATATAGACAATTGGATTTTTGTTTTGACGATTTTAAAATTTCAATTTAAAGCTTGATTCATAATTTGAATTTACATCACTACAAAAAACTTTAATAATTATAAGTTTTTCTATAAATATTAAAAAAAAAAAAAAAAATCGTTAATATGTCGATCATGATGAAAATATATAAAGAAAAATGACTTTTGATATGATGATATTTACCTTTACAGTGGACAGCAATTTAAATTTTAAAAAAATTATCAACTTTGTTAAAGTCTTCTTCGTCTTTTGCTTGCAGCATGTTACCAGACAGATGGCCAACAACAACGACGTGTGGCAGGTGAAACTGATCGATGCTTATTTGGGCAAAAGTCCAAGTGAACATACGCTCATCTCAGTGGAGCTCATACAAATGATGCAGGAGCTTTTCAGGGTGCAACTGGAGGCATCGACGCGTGAATTGTGCGTCCCGTTGCGTGAATTCCTGTGCCAGAAGCGATTGGAGCCGAGCTATGTGGCATGCATCAGTGCCCAGGACTTGCAGCGTGTCTATTGTGTCATCAACTATTACAACCTAATGCCGGATCTCTTGAATGGCGTCGATATGAGCAATGGACCCATAAATTATCTACGCATCATGTACGAGTTCCAACAATTGAATCTAAGTCCACACACAATTTTCGGTTTGCTCAAAATATTTCAATCGCTGAGATGCGCCTTCAATTTGGAATGAAGCGGGTAATCGATATCAGTTTAAAGCTGCAATCGAGAGAGTGCGTTATCCAAACGTTTTCAGGTCACTTGTGTTAATTTTATTGTAACAGCGCACGCCTTGCAACACTGAGATTTACAATTTAAATTGTTTTCGCTTAGAAATATATAATTTATATATAAAAATACAAGCAGATTGATATAAAACATTAATTTATTGGACGTCATGTTGAGACTGGTTTGGTTATCGATTTTAGTTCAAGCTGCAACAGCGGCTCTAAATAAAACGATAGATTGCATTGGTGAAACGAATTCAGGTCACGTGTTTTACAACACTTGTGTTGTTTTATTGCAATGGTGCAGCCTTGCAGCACTGACACTTGCAATTTAAATTGCTTTCAAATAGAAATTATATATAATTTATATATAAAATACAAAAAAAATACATATGTAGTAACCAATTACATATTATCAAATTGATAAAAATAATAACAAAGTGGACGCCATGTTGAGCCTCCGCCTGCTTGATCGATTGACTCCCTCCCCGGATTTAGCTCATTTTTCTTTTTAGACAATTCTCTGATGCTCTGCAGCACTTGTCTCGCCCATTTTGATGCCATGACAACGTTGATACAAGTAGATGCCAAGCAGTGGCAGTGGTGTCATTATGGCCACCGACACGGGCACAACGGTGGTGAGATCCGCCTGCGGTTGTGGCAATGTTGTGCGCAGAAAGAAGATGGCAATACCCGTATTCTGTATGCCCGTCTCAATCGCAATGGTCAATGCATCGGCGGCATTCTGATGCAACAACTTGGCCGCCAGCCAGGCGATGATATATCCCAGTCCAGGCAGCGCCAAACCAGCCACGGCAATCTGCAAAAAGTTGACATATATTTATTAATTTATTTAATTATTATTATTTTTTTATTTATTATTTTTCGTCGTAATGTATGCAGCAAGCAAAAGACAGGACTACAAATTGTTAATCAACTGTTTTTAAAAATGTCTTTTTGATTTTTATTAGTTTTTTTTCGAAATTTAAATTTTTAGAGTCAAAATAATAATTCATTGGTATATTTTATGTAATGGTGAAATTCATTTAAAATGTATTTTATTCCTTTTACATTAAAAATAAATTGAATTAGATACTAAAAATTTTATAATTCTTCGTACATTTTCGCAGTCAGAAAAATTGGCTGCCACAGATTTCTTTTAAATTTCACCTTCATCAATAATTATTGGTTTAATTTTAACAATAAATAATAAATTAATTTAAAATGTACAATAAATAATAAATTAATTTAAAATGTACAATAAATAATAAATTAATTTAAAATGTTTATTTTTGTATTTAAAATGTATTTTACGCCATTTTACTTAATTCACAAAGTTAAACTTAAGATTTTATATTTGAGATTTGTAGAATATGCATACAGTTAGTCAAGTAATTGTTTTGACAAAACAGATAACGCAATTTTTTGTACAAAATAATCAGGGGTGCCACAGAAATCGCTTTCGCATGAATTTCACTTAAATTTGTATGGAATTTATTTGAAATTAAAGCGAAAGCGATTTCTGTGGCACCCCTGAATATATGTAAATTTGTATCTTTGACAAAAACATAGTCAAAGAATTACTTGACGCACTGTATATTAAAATTGAGTAAATGGTATCTTCTACTTGGGAACTGGGCCTTAAATACTTGTTAACTACAGATATCTGAGACTCACCTGCCACGAGAACAGTTCAAACAGATAAAAGTTGGTGATGATGGCAAAGATAACGATAAAGAGTATAAGGCACGCGGAGATTGGCTTCAGAAGGCGCACAAGAATCTGGGCGAGGCGTGGCAGCCAACGCTGAATGGCCAATCCAATGAACAGGGGTATAATCAAACTGCCACAATAGGTGGCAATCTTGCCATAGGGCACCTCCATGCCCGCCCGCTCAAAGATGAGCTGACCCAATGTAAATATCCAAATTGGCATCGATGCGAATGCCGCAAAATTGCTGACGGTTGTCATCAGTACCGATAAGTTGATATTGGCACTTAAAACCGCTGACCAGGTGTTGGAGGCGCCGCCACTGGGCGCAATGCCCGTAAAGAACAAACCCAGCTGCATGGCCGGCGACTCTGGGAAGATGAAAACGCCAAGGGCGTAACTCAACAGCGGCATTCCCACAGTTTGCGTGATGAATCCAATGCATGGTCCAACCGGACGCGTCAATAACCCCTGGAGCACCTCCATATTGAGAGCGGCACCAAAGTTAATGTACACCAGGGACATTAACAAAATGATGGAGCCCACAAAGACATGATCAATGACACGTTCCGGTCGCACAATTTGCGTCAGCACTGTGCTGTCATTTTGTGCTGCATTCTCCGGTGCAGTGCTGGTGTTGAATAGCGCATCATGTAATTGCACTGAAATCCGCGCCTCGCCTAGAAAGTGTGCATTTAATTGGATGCGTCCAGTCCATTTACCATTCGTTATTAGCGCCATGGGAATTGTCGCATTCTCTGGCGCCACTGTTGCCAAATGTGCATTATTGCTGGTTAAACGAAAACTATAGCGATCGGCCTCCTGACGTATTTCATCTTTAATGTCCGAAAGCGTTAATTCCACCTCGTTGCTGGTTGTTTTCATGTGCAACTGCAGCTGAGCGGGCGTGAAATGTGATTGCCAGCAAATAATCGGCAATATTCCATTTCCCAGCATCAAAAGCAAATAAATCCAATTCATTTTTTGTTATATTTTACGGCGACACTTTCGTTCGAGATGACTTGATCTTTGCTTCTATTTTTTATTTACTTTTCTTATCGCCTCAACAAGTTGTTGGCGCATCAAAAACAACACAAGCACAACAATTTAATTTGGAAATTTCTATTACAATTACAGTGCGAGCAAGCGATGTAGCTATAGCTATAGCACTCTTGCTCTCACAGTTTGAGAGAGCCAAACAAAGAGAGTTAACCCACAAATATCAGTTACATTCGTACTCACTACACACTGTGTGCAATTAAATGTTTTGACATATGCACACTGCTATGTACTTTTAGAGTTGCCACCATCTAAAAAGTAAAATGAAATAGTTCCTTGCAACGCAAAAACATTACATGGAAATAAGGCAACTGTCGTGTGCTAGTCGAATACGTGTAATGCGGATTATACACACAGTTTTGACGGCATTCCATGAAATTAACTTAAACAATTGTGATTGATACAATTTTTAAGCCACCCCACTCCATTAGGACGTCTCAATAGTTACACACGTTGCATGTTACAACAGGTTGTCAAAAAACATACGCTACATTTGTAGGTGTATACATACATATGTACATATCTACATCTGTTAATTGTGTAAACTCACGACAGTTAGTTGTCTGTTTCGTTGAGAGCTTTCGTTCAATTTAAGTACTAGTTTTTTATGCGCAATAAAACTCGAGCAAAAGAAAATGCGGGAAGAAGAGTGAAATTTAAAGAAGAAAATCTGGCGATCACAAAAAAATCAGAAAAAGGAGAACAAGGACAAGGACAACAAGGTGGAGGTGGAGGTGGAGGAATGACCACACAATTAAATGTATGTCAACGTTCTCAAAATTCCATAAACATTTATTTATCATAATTTTCCATTATTTATAGAGTAAATAATAGATAAATGGGGCAATGGAGCCCATTTACAATGATTTATTATTAAAATGGCCATGTTGACCTGCAGTTTGGTTTGAAATTGAAATAAATTTGCAGTTTTAAAATAAAATGAGAAGGCGTGTCGCGCCGTTTTAGCAGTTCTTTTCTTCTTCTTTCTCAGTTGTCAGTGTGGAATTTGCCTCCGAAACTATCGGCGGTTTCTTCTTTAACCACCCTCTTCCGGAACAAAGTTGTTGATTTCTGCATAATTCCTAATTCTGAACTGATGAAAAAATCAGCCAATTCGAAAAAATAAGTGCCATTGCGCCAACAGGACAAAATAGAGCCAGTTTGGCGCAAAAACGCCAATTGTGGCAACCGTGCTTATAAATATTAAATGGTTATCAAATATTAAAAACAAAAAAAAACGAAGTTATTTAAAATAAGTTTGAGCACGAAAGTAACAACTTAACCGAGTTTTAAAATATTTTACCAATTAGTTGCTGGTTAAAGTATGCAGTGAGCCACTGTTAATTGCTAAAAATAAAAACATTTTCGAAAATATCCTTCAAGTTTGGTATTTATTAAAGCTTAAGCAAAATGCAAAACACACACATTTAATTTTAATTATCGTAGAAAAAGCACATGTGCCATATTCTTAGAATTTGTACTGGATATAGATGTACATGTGTATGTATTTAGTATCTGTAGTGATCGGGCTTGAAGGGACCCGTCTTTGGTACACCCAAATAACTGGCCTGTTTGTCCGTCAGCTTGGAGAGCTTGACTCCCAGCTTCTCCAGATGCAGACTGGCGACCTCCTCGTCGAGTAGCTTGGGGAGGACATGGACACCGACCTTGTATTCCGATGATTTGGTCCAGAGTTCAATCTGGGCTAGCACTTGATTCGTAAAGGAGTTGGACATGACAAAACTGGGATGACCATGGGCACAACCCAAGTTGACCAGACGTCCTTCCGCCAAGAGGATGATGTGACGTCCATTGGACATGGTATAACGATCCACCTGTGGCTTAACATTCACCTTCTCCTTGGCATTGTTGTTCAGCCAATCGACATCGATCTCACAATCGAAATGTCCAATGTTGCAGACAATGGAATCGTCGGGCATGTTGAGCAGATGCTCGGGGGTAATAATGTCCCGGCAACCGGTGGTGGTCACATAGATGGAAGCCTCCTTGCTGGCCTCTTCCATGGTGGTTACCTCATAGCCCTCCATAGCCGCCTGCAGGGCGTTGATCGGATCAATTTCAGTGATGATCACACGACCGCCAAAGCCCTTCAGTGCCTGGGCACAGCCCTTGCCCACATCTCCATAGCCAGCGACGCAGCAGACCTTGCCAGCAATCATCACATCCGTGGCACGCTTGATGCCATCGATCAGCGACTCACGGCAGCCATACAGATTATCAAATTTGCTCTACGGGGATCAAAAGGAGTCAGGCAAGATATTTAATCAACTGGAGATGTGTGTGGAGTTATGGAGATTTACCTTGGTCACCGAATCATTCACATTGATGGCGGGCACACCCAGACGACCCTCCTTGAACATTTTGTACAGATTGTGCACACCGGTTGTCGTCTCCTCGCTGAGACCCTTGATGTCCTTCAGATATTGGGGGAAACGTTCATGCACCAAATTGGTCAGATCACCACCATCATCCAGGATCATGTTCAGGGGCTGGCCATCGGGAAAGACGAGTGTCTGTTCAATGCACCACATGTACTCCTCATCGGTTTCACCCTTCCACGCATAGACAGGCACTCCAGTTGCCGCTATCGCCGCTGCGGCATTATCCTGTGTGCTGAAAATGTTGCAGCTGGACCATTGGACCTGAAAAAGCACAAGAGGCAAATGGATGAGATGAGCTAATCAGTTGCCAAGTGATTTTCGATTTCATTAGGAAGTAAACAACTTTCCATATCAATAGGTTCTTTAGATGGCCCCACTGACCGAAAGAGATTATGATTATTTTTTGTTTTCCCTATTCCGTTTTTTTTTTTTTTTTGTTGCTATCGTCAACAATGCGCCTTGAACTCGAGCTTGATCCCCAAAGCCACAGAAAAACAGTTGTTTTTTTTTATTATCTGGCTTAGATGGTGATAAGGAGAGCATGTCGAAAATGCTACGTTCGAGTGGGCTCGACTGTAAGAGACCCAGTAACCAGCTCTGTCGATAAGATAATTAGAGTTATATATTTCCTTTAAAATAAGTTCTTAATTTATTATTTTGAATTACGCGATTTTTCATAAAAGTCTACATATGTACATACAAATCTTCTGCCCACCTTGTTTAAAATTTCATATATATTTTTAAAGATTAATGAAATACATACAAACTTGAAAGTATTTTAAATCTAATTTTAAGTATATTTTTATGTTATTTCAATTCATACAAAAATATTCAAAATTCACATGGTTTTCTAAATTTTCTAGCAACACTGATAAGGACGGACAGACATGACTTTACCAACACGTTTGTTAATGCTGATAAGGAATATACAGTGGCTCTCAGCTCAATTGACCCACTACTACTTTGACATATTACAAAAATATGTGCTATATCTGAATCAAGGAATAAAAATGCAATAAAATTATAGTGTTACTTTATAAGATCTGAGACGCCTCCTAATGCCTGTTACATTGCCACAAACTTATAAGTCCCTTGCTATTTTCCAATTACAGGGTCTAGTAAAGCATAAGACTGTATAGACGAATATGTTTACCTGAGCACCCAACTCGACGAGGGTCTCGATTAGCACCGCTGTCTGGACGGTCATGTGCAGGCAACCGGTGATGCGGGCGCCCTTAAGGATCTTGGAGGGTCCGTATTTCTTGCGGCACGCCATTAGACCGGGCATCTCATTCTCCGCAATGATGATCGCCTTGCGTCCCCATTCGGCGAGACTGATATCGGCTAAATGTCGCATGTGTCAAATAATGATAACATTGAAATGATAAAGAATTGTAAACAACGATTATTAGAAAGCATTTTCAATTTGCACGGCAACAAACAACGTGCTTTAACCTAAGGGTAACATGTGCGTCAAATACACACATATATATACATTCAATGTATGTGCATGTGTCAATATGCTCCTCTCGTTCTTTTTGTATTGCCGGCACAATTGAACTGAAGGATTGATTGTGCATGTCGCAGCTGATTTATTTATAGCTTACCAACTTTGTACGCAGGCTTGGACATCTTGCTTGATTTTCAAAAACGCAGAGAGATAGACACTACCGAACTGACGACGCGCGCAACGTTTAATGCCAAAAATAAAACTTTTAAGATCTCAAGAAATCGACTTATCGATAAAAGCGATAGGGCTGCAAAAAGAACAATGGCTGTATCGATAGTATCGTTGAATATACAATTGTGCAATAGGTCGCAGTGTGTACAATCGATGATTGTGCGATCGAAAATATGTAAATAGTTTGTTGAAAATATATGTTAATTTTAGTGATATATCTATAACTTAGCAATCAATGCTAAAATCGTCGACTATTCATATGTTGGCAGCCCCAAGGTGAATTAACACCTTGGGCAGCCCTTGTTTGTGCTAAAAACATTTCGATATGCTAGCATTGATATGTTGCATTTGAATGTACAGTACCTATCGATGCTGTTGAATGCAATAATCCCAAATACAGGGCTAACGAAAAAATGAACAGGGAAAGGCAAAGGCTATTAAATGATAATTACAATAATTCGAATTATCAAAGCGCGCAGTCTCACAATTGTTTGTAAAATTTCAAACACTAAATGCAGTACTGTCAAATTCCATTGCCGCACACTGAGATATCGGCGCCATTTTTTTTCTCGTCGCTCGTCACTCGCTACATGGCTATCCGCTACTCGTCGCACCTGGCACACACGCGTTTTCCAAATCGTGCTTTTTTCGCCCTCAGTTTATTTTTTAATGTGCGAATTAAACAAGTTAATTAGTCAAACAACAAATATACAGTAGTTGTGCGCTAAACAACTGGAACGTCGAATTATTCAATGCATTAACAAAGTGAATTGAATGAGTGCGTGTGAGTTTTTAGTGCCGAATGCAAAGTACGATGGCGACGCATAGTTCGACCGCAACGCGACGTTGATGTCAGTTTGATTGTGTGTGTGTGTGTAATAAAAAAAAGCGAATTGCGAAAGAGCAAAAAAGACAATAGACAAACAGGCGAAAAATAAAAAGAAAAACTACGGTCAGCAAATCAAACAGGCAGGCTGTCAGCAGGCGCGGGCTCAGGGGAGCGGTAAGGCTGTGTGTAAAAACAGACAAAAGACGCGCGCGGCGTGCAATGCGCTAAAAAAGCAATAACAGCCCACCAGTGGAGGGGTAAGTGGAAGTGTGGAAGCAAGCAGTTGCCGAAGGTGGCGGCGTGGCTCTGGCATCGGTATCGGCACTATTACATACGTACATCCGAGCATACATCTGCACATAAATATTAAATGTTAGACTGTTTAAAAAGCATTTCCAATGATTCGACAAAATTCAGCTCTGGTTTTTAGTTGTCAAATTTTTTTTTCTTTATGTGTCAAAGTCATTTGCTACAAATAGTTCATAATACAAATTACTACAGCTCAAGCAACAGCAACAAACAAGAAAATAAAAAAAATAAAAAAAAAACACAATTCTCGTTTCCAGTGCAAGGCCAAAAGCAATTTCAGTGTTAAATAAAATCCGAAAACTCGACGATCGTGGCGCCAAAGTGCAAATTGGTGTTGGTCCAGCAGCAGCCGCAAAAGCAAATTTTGAGAGCAATATAAAGAGAGAGCGCCGCGTGTGTTGGAATCTCGTTGTCTCACACACAAACATACACTCGCGCGAGTCACACACGCATACGATATATTGCAACAGTGTGGCCGTTTTCATATTCATTTAGTTCGTTACTCTTATTTTTATTTTGAGCCTGCGTGTGCGTGTGTGTGCGTGCGTGCGTGCATTGTTGCATTTTGTGCGTTTACGGGAGGCCGGCTAAAATCCAATAATGTCCACATTTGAGGATGGCCAACAACAGCAACAAGAACAAGAACAAACACCATCTCCACAGACGCCACTAAGACAGACGAATGAGGCGTCTACTAACAATAACGTGAGTACAGCTGCCATCTCTAAATAATGGGCGCAACATCCAAAGTCGTTTTATCTCTTTCTCTTTATTCTTTTCTCTTCAACTGCAGTCCATTATGGGCAAGGTAAAATTGCGCGTATCCTCCATATTTCCGGATTCTCTTAGCAAATGGTTCTCACCAACTACGGAGGGCGGCGCTGCCCGTGGCGGCGATAACTCCGAACTGTCACCGTCGTCGCTGCAGCAACAACAACAACAGCAGCAGCAGAATGGCAGCGCTTTGACAATTAAACGTAAACGCAGCCGTCGTCGCATCGAACTGGAAGCTGATGATGCGCCCGATGTTATTATTGATGATGGCATCGATGCTCAGGATCTTAACGATGAGGAGGTTCAACTAGCCGATAATATTGCCGAACATGATCTGGCTGCTGAGGATGAGCAGACGCGACGCAATGAATATAATGTTAATTTGTTACGCAAGCGTCAAATGGCTGTCGCACGTGATGTCAATGATGATGACGAAGACGATGATGATGATCTTGAGGAGGAGGAAGATGAGGAACAAGATCAGGATGATGTACACATGTATCAGCCAAATCGCAATGCTCTCGGCTTTAAAATGGCAAAGCCCAATAACAATGCGGCAGCTCAGCAGCCACCGATGAAGCGCACTCGACTTGAGGTAAGCCAAAAAAAAAAAAAAAAAAACAGTATCGTAGTACGGACATCCTTAGGATTGTACGTGCGCAATGGTCACCTTAATAATTTAACACTTGAAGAAGTTCTTATCGTGTATTTGCCCATTTTTGACATCAGGGTTACCATGCACCAATTAAACAAATCGTATGTCAGCTATGGTCATCTCAATAATCAACTACAAACCGAATAATCTAACATGAAGTGTCAAAATCCATCTCCATTATTCGGGCAGGGTGACCATGGCATGTATGAGTTGGTAAATGTAATAATATATAAGAAAGTATCAAATTACCTCGTTATATTCACTTAAGACAATCCTTTATATAGAGTGACCATGTTTTCTTTTACTATTAAGAAATTGTTATTACTCGCTTTATTTTTTAAACGTGAAAACAATGAAATATATAGATTTGTAAAAGTTAAGTTGAGAGTTTGTAACAATTATAAAATTGACAAGGGTGACCATGGTTTTATATATAAATTGCGGGCTCAGATACGTTGACCATGTTATTATTTTAGTTATTAGAATTGAATTGAATGTCATAATTTAAATATTTGTTATTTTTTGCGTATATTTAGCAGTCGGAAACACCATTTAGTCCTCAGTTGAACGCTCAGCGTCGTCGTCCACAGTTGCATGCCTCCACGCCGGCTGTCGGTGATGCTGGACTGCGCAGCCATGCGCCACCGAATCGCTTGACGCACCTGAACCTCTACGGACACTTGCGTCAGCGTGAGCCCGCCTTCAATTTCTTAGCCGCCGGCTCGAGTAGCGAGGCAGCTGTTGCGACCAGCGGTGATCTGCCAATGAGGTGAGATGCGCATTACAAAATCATCTTGATTAGCGATAATCGAATTTTAATTAAATTTTGATTGATTTACCCGCACAGCTCGAGACGTTCGTTGAATATTCCGCCAATGACTGAACGTCGCGACACGACGACATCAACAACAATGTTGCCCAGTTATAAGCGACAATCGCTGTTGGGAGGTCAACGTGGTTTAAATTGGCGCACCTGTTCGCCCATTAGCGAGGAATACCACTATGAGCGCCAGCAAGCGCATCAGCAACAACAACAGCAACAGACAACAATCATGCGTCAGGAGACCAACAACAATAATAACAATAATAATATTAATAAACCAGGAGCTGGCACTGACTCCCATTCGGAATGTGAGAGCAATGAAAGTCATGCTGGTTTACGCACGCACAACAACAATAACAATAATAGCAATCTATTATTTTATGGCAATTTACAAAGCCGCAAATCGGTGTTTAATGCAAATGCAACAACACCAACACCACCGCATCATAATTCAACACTATCATTGAACTCGTTGAATAATCGACGTCGCTTCAATGCCTCCATCTATGGCAGCACATCGGCCTTGAGCGATAGTCGCCTGTTGAGCAGCAGCGTATCATCAACAATGTCGGGATCACCATTCTATCAGGGACCCACTGCATTTGGCGGCAGCTCGGCAAATAATCGTTACTTTAGTCAAGGCAATTTGGCCATTATCAATTCGGGTGGCAGTTCACCGGCACCATCGAATAGTGACAGCATTAGCGTTAGCAGTGCACGTATTAGTCACCAATATAGCATGAAACCGATTGAGATGCGTCCAAAACAGCCAACAAGTGGTGATGGCGATGGTGCTGCAACTGCAGCTGCTGCTGGTTTATCGCAAACAGCGCAGCGTATACTCAATCTGCTCGAGAATCATTCGACACCGCTGATGGATGCCAAGAAAATGGGCAGCACATTGCGTGAGCATCAACAGCAGCGTACAAGTCGACATGCCACAAAGCCATATTCATATCCAACGGCATATGGCGGCTATAATCATAGCTTTCAATCACGCAATAATACTTTGGATCTGGACAAGGATATTTCACGTACTAATAATAATAGTTCCAAATTGTTGGTGCCAACAATGTTGCAGTTGCTTGAACGTCGCCGTTTGCAGCGTGTGACGCCAAGTACGCGGCAACTAATTGATGCCAAGCAGCAACAATTGCAACTGAAGCAGAAGCAACAACAGCAACCTCGTACAACGACAGCAACAATAGCACCAGCAGCAGCAGCAGCAACAACAACAGCAGCAACAACTGCTGCTGCTGCTCCTGCTGTTAACACTACAGTTTCCGCCTCTCCCTTGTACTCCTCGTCGTCGTTTGCTCCGGTCTCCGCTTCCGGCTCCGGCGGTAGTCACACAAATAAAATGCGTTCACGCTTATCGCATCAGACGCGCAAAGATGTGCGCACGCTGGATGATGAATTGCCGCCAGCGCCTTATAATTTGCCGGACATACGTTTTCCTAGCATGGCAAGTGAGCCCAAATTTGATTTGACATTTGTGTCGACGTCAAAGCCAACAACAGCAGCAGCAACGACTGTGGCAACAACAACATCGTTATCAGCAACTGTTGGCAGTAAAACAGCTGCCACAACAGCGACAAGTCGCAATAGTGTCGATTACAGCAGCAGCAGCAGCAACAACAACAAAGCAAAGTCTAAATCAAACAACATTTATGAGTTTGATGCGCCGTTGCCTTTAAATTGCATGAAAACTACTGATAACAGCTTGCCACATAAGCGTATCAAGCACAATTTTCAATTTGTGCCACCAACGCCATTGGACGTGCAACAACAACAACAACAGCAGCAACAGCAACCGGAGAAAGAGTTGCAATTGAATGGCGATAAAAGTCTAATAACAAGCGGCAGTGTGCTGGATGTATTGTTGCCCAAAAAATCAACAGCAGCAGCAACAACAACTGTTGCAACTGATGCCACAACAACAACAGCATCAGTAGCAGCAACAACTTCAGGTTTTGCTGGCTTTGCTGATCGCTTTAAGAGGCCAGCTGGCAATTGGGAATGTGATGCCTGCATGTTGTCCAACAAAGCGGATGCCACTAAATGTGTTGCCTGCGAGACGCCCAAAGCAACAGCTAAAGTTTTCACAGCAGCAGCAACAACAACGACTGCTGCTGCTGCTGCTACTCCTACAACAGCAGCAACTGTTGGCGGTTTTGCTGGCTTTGCTGATCGCTTTAAGAAGCCAGCTGGCAATTGGGAATGTGATGCCTGCATGTTGTCAAATAAAATGGATGCCAGCAAATGCATAGCCTGCGAGACGCCACGCAAAGCAGCAGCAGCAGCGGCAACAACAACGACTACTGGCAACAACAGCCTGTGGCCAACAACTGGCGGTTTTGGCGATGCGTTTAAGCCCAAAGCGAATACGTGGTCATGTGACACGTGCATGGTAACAAATGAAAGCAGCGCCAACTCGTGTGTCGCCTGCCAAACACCAAATCCCAAGGCCAACAACAGCAGCAGCGGCAACACTGCAACAGTTGCGGCTACAACAACAACAACGAGCAACTTTAAGTTTGGCTTTGCAAATAATGCGACAACAGCGGCAGCACCGAAACCAGATGCTGGCTTTCAGAAATTGATTGCGGCACAAAAGTCAAGCAGCTGGACTTGTGAGGCATGCACCGCACAGAACGATGTGGCACGCAACAAATGCATTTGCTGTGAACAATTGAAGCCAGGTGCCACAGCCGCTGTGGAGGCAGCGGCCAACACTTCGGCGGTGCCAAAGTTTATGTTTGGATTTGGCAACAGTGCCACAACAACAACATCAGCAGCAGCAGCAACAACAACTGGTGCAACAACAACTACGGCAACTGTGGCAACTGCAGCGCAGTTCACGTTTGGCTTTGCTGCCGGCAAGGATGTGGCAGATAAGCCCGAAACAACAACGACAACAGCAACAACAACATTAAACACCTCAGCAACAACAAGTGGCTTCAAATTTGGCGCTGCATCAACGCCAGTCAGCAAATCGGTTGCCTTTAACTTGGGAGAACCACAGACACAAAAGCAGCAGCAACACCCACCACCACAACAACAACAGCAGCAGTCAGCCGAGGCAGCGGACACGACTGCGCCGGTTAGCAGCAAGGCACCGGCGACATCCAGCATCGGCTTAGGACTCTTTACAGCAGCAGCAACAAAGCCCGAAGCAACTGCTGCAAATCCAACAGCAACATTTGCATTTGGCAGCAGCAACAAGTCCACCACCACCACAACAGCAGCAGCAGCAACAACAGCAACTGCAACTGAAGCTGGCAACAAGCTGTTTGGTTTTGGCTCCTTTACAGCCACCTCAACAATGTCCAGCTCCAGCGGCAGCAGCAGCACCACCACCAGCAGCAGCAACAACAACAGCAGCAGTAACAGCTCGAAACCCGCAGCAGCCACATTCAGTTTCGGCAGCAGCAACATGCAACAGCAACAACAACAGCAGCCGGCAGTGACAACGGCAGCAGCAGCAACAACAACAACACCTTCAACATTATTTGGCCAACAGATGCCTTTGTTTGCCGCAGCAACAACAGCAGTAGCAACAACAACAACAACAACAACAAGCACATCAATTGCACCAGCTGCCTTTGCATTCGGTAGTCAAACAAATGCCGCTGCAGCAACAACTACTGCCAGCAGCAGCAACAACACCAGCAATTTCTTTTTTGGCTCGCCAGCCACAGCAGCTGCAACAACAACATCAGCAGCAATTGCAACAACACCTGTTGTCAGTGCAGCCAGCAACAATATGAATCTATTCAGCTCAAACCCATTGGCCAAAAGCATCACCAGCAGCAGCAACACTGCTGCTGCACCAAACACCACACCAATGTTTAGCTTTGGCAGCGCCGCCAGCAACAACTCGACATTTAGCTTTGGCTCAAAACCAGCAGCAGCAACAACAACTGCAAGTGGCAGCAACTTTAACTGGTCAACGCCAGCAGCAGCAGCTCCAACAAATCAATTTGCAAGCTTTGGCAGTGTTGCAAGTGCAGCAACAGCAACAACATCAACAGGCAATGCAGCAGTCAGTTCGCCATTTAGCATGTCTGTGGCCCAACCCAATGCGGTGCCTGGTGGTGCATCGAGTGGTGCATCTGGTGGTGGCCATTCTGCACTCTTTGGATATGTCAGTAATCCGTTCAACAGCAGCAACAACGCGACTGCAACACCTGCAGCACCTTTGGCCAATATATTCAACAGTAGCAGCAGCAGCATCAACAGCAACAAACCATCGACAACAACAGTTGCTGCGGCCACAACAACAACTATTGCTAAGCCGGTATTTAATTTTGGCGCCGTTACCGCGCCTGCCACGGTAAGTAAACGTCTAAAAAATTTACATTCCGACATTTGCTCTCTTTGCCACTCTCTTAATTCCAATACTAACGCTCTCTTAATTCCAATACTAACGCTCTCTTAATTCCAATACTAACGCTCTCTTATCTTACAGCAGTCAGCAGCTGGCGTTTTTAATTTTGGTGCCGGATCAACAAATCCTGGAGGCACCTCGAAGCCCGCATTCAACTTTACGGCAACTGGAACAGCACCACAGGCGGCGGCATTTAATTTCACGGGAACTGCGGGAACAGCAGCGGCATCCACAAGCGGCGGCAATGATGTAAGTTATCCAAGAAGAAATCCAAACAAGCACAAATACTTATTGCAACGAAATGCGAAATTCGCTAGAAGTCATTATTATCAATTGAGAAAACAAAACCCGAAGATTTCGAGTAATCAAGAAAATAACATTAGCTATTTGTTTGATTTACATCTTTAATCTTTTTTTTGTCTCCATCTATATTTAATTAAATTTCTTAATTTGCATGCAATTTCTATCGGCAGTGTTGTTCTTCTGTGTTTGCTATCGATTATCGATAACATGCATATCTTTAGATCTATATAAACCGCAAAGAAAACTTATTTTTAATGTATATTGTACTTATATATTTCGTATCTCAATTTTTGTAACTTTATTCTCTTTTTCATTGATTCTACACAAAAATAATGATTGTTGTCCGGCTGTCTTTCTCTCTTTTTCTGACTAAATGTTGGAAACAAATCACAAAAAAAAATCTCTATACTACGTAAATATTTATTGTATTCTTTCGATGTAACTTTGCAACTTTCAACTCTTTTTGTACTCTGTAAACATTTGGGCACGGGGCACGAATGCGCTAACTATTATATTACGTAATTACTTGTACTACAATTACTACTACACTACTTTTACTGATACTGCTACCACTACTACAACAACTACTATTGCTGCTGTTAACTGTTGACCAACGAAGTTATATCCAACACCTGAACGACTTTTCCAATTTGGCGCTGCTGCGTCCACATCTGATAATGTGGCCGCCGTTGGCGGCGGAGCTGGATCTAGTTCATCATCATCATCGATAGTCCCAGCAGCCGGTCAATTGTTCAATTTTACTGGCTCAGCGCAGCAAATGCAGGTAAACAAAACAAGAATGGACAGCAACTTGATCGATTTATTTAATATACACATATATATTACCTTTTTTATTCATTTAAACATTAGCACATGTAGTAGTTTCGTTGCACTAACTTAATATACATTTACATAAATACATAGCGAGCATGCATAATACTACTTACAAATATCTAAGGTGTTGTACTATAGTCATTCTCTTTAATACTTGTATTCATTTTAGTATATTTTAAATACTTATTAGAGCATTGCATGTAAGCTCCTGCCAAGTCGCCATGTTTGACATGCGCTCACCGCGCTCTTAATCTTAAAACTAACTAACTCAACACATATACTACAACCCCAAAGTGTGATTATCAGTTTGCTCATTTTAGCTCTCTCTTATTTTCAATTTATATTCCAATTTTACATATACATACATACTACATCTGCACTATTTAGCTAAATCATTCAATTAGCACCTTCACGTAAAATCTCACGCATCTCATTTCACCTATACATGCATACAAAGTACACCAAAATGCCAATTGTATTGAACTGCAATAAAAATGAGGTGAAAATATGCGACATTTTTACTTTTGCCTACATTTTGAGCTGACAAAATTTCCAAAAAAAAAAAAAAAAAAAAAAAAAAAAAACACTAAAAACAAAAACAAAAAATGTCTTTGCAGTCAACGCCAAACGCCGCTCCGTTCCAATTTAATGCCGGTGCGCCTGCGCCTGCAGCCAATATTTTCGCGTAAGTAGAATGAAAAGGATAGCAACAGCCAGACATAACATATGATCAAGAGCTGCTGCTACAGATGCAAGTGAAGCCGAGAGAGTGTGTGAAAGAGAGAAAGATAAGTTGAGAGTTTTTGTTTAATTTGGCCCAATGTTAAATTAAAACAGGCAGACAAACACGCGCACACACACACACACACACAGTCACATACAAATTCTTAACTTTTTATAACTTTTGCATTGCATACGTTAATTTTGTGCATCGTTATTGTTTTCGTTCTGTTTATGTTAAAACATTCATTTTAAATAATACAAAAACCAAAATTACAAAAATTATGTTTTGTTTTATTTATGCACATACATACATACATATGTACATGTGTTCATGTCCCCTTGTGTCATTTATTTGTGTCATCTGTCATCGCCCTCCTCCCTCCCCGCCAGACGTGTGTGCCCGGTGGGTGTCTGTCTGTGTGTGTGTGAGTGTGTAGATGTAAGTCACATTGAGATGAAGAGCTTTCGTTAAATCGAATTGTTATGCTATGAACTTTTTCTCTCTCGCTCTTTTTTTTATGTTTAATTTTTTTGTTGTTTCCTTAGGTTCTCACAGAGCGCATTGTTTATTTGCGATATTAATGAAAATTTACACATCCACAGCTTCAATCCGCCAAATGCTGGCAACAACAATATGCAAAATCCGCGCCGCAAGATACGAGCACCGATGCGTCGTCTGCCGCCGCGGTAGAAATAGAAATTGCGTCTGCTGCTGCTGCCGCCAACGCCGCCGCCGACAATACTCGACAAGAAGAATGGACGAAACTGGAACTGGGACTGGAACTGGGACTGGAACTGGAACTTGGGTCGAGACCTAGACCGGAACAGAAGCTGAACGACAGCAGCGACAAAACGACGACAATTTGGGACAACGAGCAGTTGCAACGGGAACAGAAACTGGAACTGGAACTGAATTCGAATCCGATACTGGAATTGGATCTGCAACGGGAATCCTTAAGGACGACAACAACGACACTGACGAAAATCCGATGCATGCCAAAACAGGATGTGGATGTGGAGGAAGAGGAGGAGAAAGAGGCATCATCGGCGGCGGTCATGTTGCAACGCCGCAGTTGTCGGCTGCAAGAGCAACATTTGAAAAATGAGCTGCATCAATTGCAGCAGCTGCAGCGGCGGCGACAGCAACAACAACAGCAGAGACAACAAAAACAACGACTCAACAAATATCGCTTTGTGCGTGCCAACAACAACAGTAACAATGACAGTAACGCAACAATACCAATAACAACTACAATAGCAAATAGAGTTGCCAGACCGTCGATATATAGCTTTCTGGGCAAACGGCAAGGGCGCAAAAGCAACGGCAACAGCAACAATAACAACGAAGGAAAAGAAGGCAACAACGCCAGCAGCGCAGCGGCAGAAGCGTCAAACACGCTGCGCAGTCGCTATAAGCTGGTGAGACAAAGCAGCGCCAATTGACTGAACAGCTCCCCAAAAAGCTCACAAGGAGAGAACAACGATAGGCAGCGAAAAGAAAAACAAAGAGAAGCTTTTGACTGGAACACAACTACAACAACAACTACTACTACGCGGATTGAGAGTAAACACACTTGGAAAGCATGTTTAGAATATAATAAGTTTTGTTGTTTTTTTTATTATTATTTACGCGGTCTGGTCATCATCAAGAAAAAACAGTAAATAACATACACGTAAAAGTAAAAACAACAACAACAACAACGAGAAGAACTGCAAGCAACAAGATGGTTAAAAGGATGCGCAAAATTCAACAAAATTTTAGTAATCTTGTTTCTCTACGTTTTATTTCCTTTTTTTTTTGTTTAGTTTAAATTAATTTTTGTTGATTTGTAAAATTTTAGAAGCAAAAATATACATCATAATTATATATAAATAAAACTATATAAAGAAGTCGAATGCAAATTGTATACTATTAAATGGATAATGCAGCCGTTAATTTCAAGCACCACTAACAACAACAACAAACAATATTGTAAATTGAACTG
Organism: Drosophila limbata; assembly: GCA_963924055.1. Lineage (NCBI taxonomy): Eukaryota > Metazoa > Arthropoda > Insecta > Diptera > Drosophilidae > Drosophila > Drosophila limbata. The sequence continues at coordinate 26,773,051 of OZ001351.1, forward strand.
TCTTTGTAGTTAACATTTATAAACAAGTTTTTGTTGTTTTTCTTTTAAATGACAAAAAATTCTAGCGCTTTTATAAATATTAATAAATATATAATGCATATTTATAAAAAAAAATTAAAACAATAATTATGTTGTGAATTTGTAAAGAAAGTGTTAAAGAGAGAAAATAAAAGAAAGAAGGCAAATAGCGCAAACCAGTAAAAGAAAGAAAAATATGAAGAGAAAAAGAACGTATACATACATATAATATATTATATTATTAAATTGAATCATTTGTTTAGACAATTTTTAAGTGCTGACTATATAGAAATATAACAAATCGGTTCGTAACGGTTATTTAGAGATGAAAGAAAGAAATTAAACTATAAAAAGCATTATACACAGTTGTTTTTGTTGTGTTATTCAGTTAATAATCGTACACTTCCGTTTTCGTGCTCTGGATTGAACATAAGACAGGACAACAAGAACAAGAATAACAACAAAAACAGAAACAAATTAAAAGTGTAAACAAAATCAACACTATATATAGTTAAGAAAACGACACGCAAATAGCAACTACAATTATGATATGTGCGTATTTTTTATATACATACATAAAGAATAAAAAAACAAATAACATAAGATCGAAACAAAGCAGAACATGCAAAAAAAAAAACTGAAACCCGAAGTCTTAGTTTTAAGCGACTCAGAAAAAAGAATAAAACAGGCAGTTGAGAAATTGAAATCATAATGTAAATAAGTAAATATAAACGATACGATAATGCAAAACGTGACAACAAATAATTTTTGTCTTTAAATGACGGTTACAATTGCAGATCCAAATTCAAACGGGGCTCAGTGTTGGTTAAAATGGAATGCCAACTCATTTTTGAACTTTTCCAAGTGTTGCGAAACATCGATTTCGAAAGACATTGGCCGTGTTCACCAGAACTAATCAATCAGTAATCATGTATTTTGTTTGTTCGATAACAAAGCATCACATCACAGAATTTCAGCGTACTATTTTGGTGATGAATTTTCAGTCATCATACATCACAAAATTTGAAATCATGATTGCTAATCACTGCATTTCACCAGAATAATCATGCAAATTTCATCGATTTTCTGTTGTCGATTTGTTCTGGTGAACACGGCCATTGAACTTCTATATTTATCGATAAAAAAATTGTTCCCATGTCATTTTCTTTAATGAAATTTGAAATTTTTAAAAAACTAATTTAAAAATTTGACTTGGTTTTGCAAAAAACAAATAAAATTCAAAATGTTCTTAAATAATGAGGTTTATTTTAAAATTGGTTTGGTACATTTCGCTTTTTGCGTGGCGAAGTTGTGTAAGAAATTCTGAAAAAAATCTTAAAAATTCGGAAAAAATTCAACAAAAATTCGAGTAAAATTTTCATAATTCTGGCCTCAAAATTAGACATGTTCCACTTTTCCACCTGCTTCAGTGAGCAACTGTTCTTTGTAGCGGTGGAGAATCATCGATGTTACCCTCCATCGATCTTTTCAATGTTTAAAAATAAAGCATCGAAATTTTAAAATTTTTAAATTTGGAGCCCAACCAAGGGGCTGCCACCTTGTTTTGCCAAAGTTGGGCCAAGGCTGCCAGACAGTTGGAACTTTTTGTGTTTTTTTTTTGTAATTTTTGTTGAAATTTTTAAAATATTTAAATAATTCAAGATTAATATTTAAAGCGCAATTCAAAAAACCAAAAAAAATTATAAATTTTTTAAAATAATAAATTTCATTTTAAAATTGGTTTGGAGAACGTCAGCCTTTGCGCCTTAGTAAGAAATTCTAAAAAATTATAATATCAGGCGATTTAATAGAGGTGTGTTTGTCCCGATGCTTGCTGAACACATACAATTTTTTGAACACATCTTTTAAGGGATCGTGTTTAACAATTTCTCATAATATTTTGAAATTCTTTCCTTCCAATATTTTAGAGGAAGAAAATAATGATATGATATTAATGATATTATTTGTTAATTAATTTAACTTTAACAAAAACCTAATGATTTTTTTATGTTTTCTTGCATGTTCTTCGCAATTTTATTTTTAGCTTATTTTTACTCAGAATCTAGCTTATATGGGCGCTGAACACCTGGCAACACTGCTCATGAGCATGACAACTAGAGATGCCAAAAAAATTAATTAATCGATTATTGTAATCGAATGATTAATCGTATCCATGCGATTATTAATTTCTAGAGTTGGGCTTTTTAGTTCAATTTGCTGAATAAGTTCAATATTTCATTTTTCATTCGTGAACTAAATCAGTCATTTAGTTCAGTTATTCAGTTGGTCACGAACTATGAACGAGATGGTTTCTATTTAGTTGGTCATGAACGATGAAAGATGAATAGGTCTTTCTGATCAGTTGATGTTTATGAAAGATAAACGATGTGAATAGTGTACAACTGTTTCTTTTTAGAGGAATGTGAAATGTGTTTTAAGCTTTTAGTTAGGATAGATGACAAATACCAAATATATTTAGGATTATTATGTAAGTTGGTTTTTTATTTTGGTTTTAAGTAACCTTTCACATTGTTCAAAACTTAAAAGTATATGAAATTGAAGCATAGTTACATGTCAGCAAAGAAGAAATTTCATCCAATCGGGAACTCCATGTATATCATTCTAATTGTATTTCTTTACAAAATTTAAAATTTTTTTTAAAAAATTACAGACCAGCTGCGAAATGATCGATCTAGTTCATGATTGACTGAATAAGTTCATTCGTTCATCTTAATAACCCGTTCATTTGAACTTTTTCAGAACGAAACGACACAACTCTAAAACTTAACACTGCCGAACCCAAGGTGAATTTACTATAAGGTGACGTTGTCACCACAGCTGCCCTCTTTCGAGGTTACAAACATTTGACAGTATGCCTGCAAACGTTGTCGAAAGAGGTTGTGTATCGCATGTTTTTCTTATTGTCTTCTTCTTTACCAATTAACTCGTAGACAGAAAAGAATAAACTTATTATTATTATAATCTGCAATTATTTTATTAACAGTGTGTATTATTTTGTCATGTGTGTATTATTCGCTCATTAGATCTAAACATATTGCGTGCTCTGCCGTAAGAGAACTTCGGAAAGAAATGTTTTAGTGCCAATAATTTTTTATTCAATTTTTGGATAATATTGTTTTTGTTATGCATTAAAATATTAAATTTTATTTTGAATTATTTCGTTTTATTTATTTTGCAACATTTTCTTTTCCTGTCAGCTGAAACAATAACAAACGAAGAGTGCAGAACGTAAAACGTACGCCATCTTTTTCTAGCGCTTGTCTCTCTGAGAGCGGAGAGAGAGAGGTGAAAAAATTGTTGTATCCTCACCACACCGGACGACGTCACCTTATTAGTAAATCCACCTTGGCCGAACCAACATAAGTTCGTGGAAATTACGCACGGGTGTTTTTCGTAGCTCAATAGACTATTTGTTTATTTTTTTCGGTTCTAACATAAATGCAGCACAGATGCAAATGCAAATAATATAAGTGTAAACTGTGTTCAATAAGTCAATAAAGCAATTGCAAATATTAGATTTTAAGATGGTTATAGTAAGATGCAATAATCAGCAGCGCAGCAGCAGCAGCATCTGCAGCAGCTACAAAAAGAAGTACAACAACAAAAAGGCTGACTAACTGACTACACCCAAAAAAAAAGCGAAGAAACAATTGCTGGCGAGGAATAACAAAACGACAGGAAAAATGAAGTAAAAGCGACAGCAGCAGCAGCAACGGAACGGCACTTCAGTTGCAGTTGTAGTGGAGTATATATTGAGCAACGCACACACGCATATACATACATAAATACATATACAAACAAACGCAACACACAAAGAGACATTTGCATGCATGTGTGTGGGTGTAGCAACACCACCAGCAGCAGCCCAGCTCCAGCGGCTAAAGTTCGTGTTCGGCAGTCGTCGTTTGTCGTTGGTCGTTCGTTCGTTCGTTTGTTCGCACGCTCGTTGAATCGTGTTGTTGTTGGAGTAACAGCATTCGCCTACGCAGCAGCAACAGCGCCAGGCAAAGGAAGCGGTTTAAGAATGCATGGGCATGCACAAAAAGTACGAAACACGAAATGCAAGAAATACAAGAGAAATGCAAATTTAACAGAAATTGAAATAAGTGCAACGGGTTTTCAATTCAATTCCACATTGCATTGAAATTCAAAACGCAGTCGCAAATTTATGCCAAACATTTCTACATCGCAACTGATCACAAAGCAGACAGAGAGAGATAGTGAGAGAGCATAAAGAAAGAGGCCCTAAGGAGAGAGAGCGAATATCGAATCAGATCACGTCCATTTTAGCTTTAGCTGCAGTTCCTTTGTTGTTGGATTTGTTATATTCCCCCATTGCTCCTCCTTCATTGCTTTGGACGTCGACGTCGTAATATGGATTGTGGTGCTCTTGCCGCGCAGCAGCAGCAACTATTACAACAACATCATCAACAGCTACAACAACAACTACAGCACTCCCGACAACAACAACACCAACAACAAAATAAGCTCAATTGCCTTGAGGAAATAGCAACAACAAATGTAAGTTTGTCTACACATAGATATACATACATACATACACACAATACTTACACTTACTTTTATGTATGTATGTATGTACATCTATTGTATGTATGTTTTTCTCTTTTACTACCACTTCGCATTCGCCCCCACACAAACCGATGCGTTTCGCTGTCAGCGTCGCAGTCGTCGTTCTTGCAGTTTATTGGTTTTCTTATTAGATATTTCTCATATGAGTAACTTTGACAGCGACGCTGGCAGCGACGTTGACGTTGACGCTTGTGTTTGTTCGGTTTTTCTTATGCGCTTTGTTTTTACCGCAGCAATTGTCTTAGACGGCGTGTGGGCTGAGAGAGGGGGCATGACTGGTAGCCATGTGCATACATAATTTAAGACTTTATGCAGTTTGTTTGTACATAATTGTGTGTGTTTGTAAAAATGTGCCGGGCGAAGGATTAAAAGGAGGAGGGGCGCGGAGGAAATGTGTGGATTTGTTGTTGGTTGCCATGTACAAAGTTCATACCACAAACTTGAAACTCTTGCAACACACTTTTTTGTTTCGTTTTAACTTGGTCAAGTTCGCGATACACGAAATGCGAACTAGAAAAAAAGTGAATGATTCAAAGGCTATTTAGCCAACCGATGATTAATCTCTGGACAGCTGCTGCTGCGGCTAAAAGCAATAATAAAAACAAAAATATATTCAACTGAAATCAACAGAAAAGCAAGGGTATAAAAAAGCACGTAAAAGTGATGCAGTTGTAAATGCTCGACTACGCTAATACCCTATAGCAATGAAGAATGCAAAATTCTTAGATACACAATTAGGGTATTCTGAAAACAAGATAAACTTGTGTTTTCCGTTTTAATTATAATAAGTATTTTATTTTAATTCATAAGACTTTGATATAAATTCATTTTAATTATTATTATTAAATTAATGCATTTCTCTTATACTAAAAATACACCACAAATAATATGAGATTTATGAGTCGGAAAAATATGTTTTATACCACAACTCATATTTGTAAGTAAGGAGAGTATCGAGTCGGATATTGTGGCTTTTAAATGGATTCACACGATAAAATTAATTTTATTTGATTTAATTAAATAATAAACATTTAATCAAAATATTGAAATAGATGTTTAATTATCATACCATTCACACAGCCTCGCTGTTCTTGTAATGTGTATAGGGTATAAATAAGAGCAATCGAGAAGTACTGACGCTTTAATTACCGTGTTGTACATGGTACGAACTTTTGCCCATTACTTTCACCGTGCATAAATTCTAAAGCAACAACAAGAACTACAACTACTGCGAGCAATGAGCGAATGAAGTTCAAAATGAAATTGTTTATACAAAGGCAATAACGAAAACAAAAAAAAGCAAAAAAGAAAATACACACAAAACCAAAGCCGTTGGCGTTGACGTATATACAACAGCAACAAGAACAAAAACAATAACAGCTTTACGCTTGTTGCTTCTTTCGTTCTTTGTTTTTGCCGCAGCGGTCGCTTGAATCTTTCTTTTCTCCACCTCCTCCTACTGCGTTCTTCTTAAGTTTTGTTTTGCGCTACGTGACTGCAATAAAATTTAACTGCAATTACGTGTCGCATGTTCAGTGTTTTGCCGAAAATGGCCAATGTAAAAGCCGAGAAACGAAATGTTCAAGAGCGGGTAATGTTTGCATTTTTGAATGTTTGCCTCAAGGATTCGATACGCACAGCATGCGACACATTTACACCAGGTCCTGTTTTCCGGTGTGTGTGTTGTGCGTGAGTAATTGCCGGTGCTGCCAATTTGACTTATCAGTTAACTGCAATTGAGCAGCGATGGGCAGCACTAGGTGTCGTTATGCGAACGGAAAGGAAGGTTACCCAGAGTTGATGCCACTATGATCCATGTCGAATTATATAAGGGGTTTGTAAATAATGTTCAATAAATATCCAAATTAATGCATAGATTTGTAAATCCTAGAACTTTTCAGGCCAATTCTACTTTGAGATAATTTCGCTACTAATCATTTCCAACCGACTACAAAATTATTGAAGTATATAAATAACTTTTAATATTGTGAAACTCGCTATCATTTAAGGTTATTCATTTTTATTTGAATATTTAATCTGCATCTGTAATAAAATTGTTTTATATTTGACTTTTAAAAGTGTCGTCAGGACAAAAGATGTAATTTGTAATGCATATGACGTCACATACTCTGGCATACAAATGCTGTAGTTACCTTCTGCATTTGTGTCACCATGCCATGCTGAGAGAGCACCAGAGAGAGAGAGAGATTGACAGGGTGAGAGAGAAATCGAGTCTATATAGCGAGCGCGTCGTCGCCGTTGCTCGCATTTACTTTTCGAACGATGCGCGCACGAGACGACGGCAAAGCGCAGCGGGTAAACGAAACTGACGGCAAAAAGATTAAATTAAAAAAAAATTTTTGTAAATTTTGTAAACTCGTGCGCGGAAAGTATAAAAGGGGACAAAACGCAATTAAAGTTTTGTTTTATATCGCATCACTCGTAGCTTTTGCTAAACTAATTGCCGTCGCATTGTTGGTTGTTATTGTTGATCTTTAATTTTTTTTCTGGTGTAAGCTATTGTGTGTTTCGCGTTTATTAAGTTCCTTGTGGAGCAGCAGCAGTAACAACAAAAACAATTAACTCCAGCTGCTTTTGTTTATACAACAACAAGCACAGCAACACGCGTTCAATGAAGCAATAATTAAAAGTGCCTTTTTTAATTGAAGAACTGAACACAAACAACAACAAAAGTTGCTGCTTGTGCCGCAGTCGCTGTCGTTGCCACTGCCACTGCTGGCAATCGAAATCAAATTGACGTTAACATTGAAGCGGTAAGAGCATCACACAAATATATGGATGGATATATGTATTCCTGCATACAACCCTGTTGACTCCCCTGTAAAAGCACAGTTGAACGTACATAGGAGCGAATAAGTGAGAGAAAAGAGCGAAACGAACCGCGTTTCTGTGTGTGTGTTTGTTTTTGTTTTTGGCAGTTAATGTTAATGAGTTTCGCTTTTGTCTTTTGCGGGGGCGGCTGCACATCGATGTCAGTTTATTTGCTTTTATATTCGAATTATTGGTGTGGGCAAGTGATAGAGAACATTTAGTTAGGGAAGTGATGAGCTTGCTTGCTGCCTGCCATCTGCCTTATGCTTTTATTATTGTTTACTTCACTTCATTTTGTGCCTTATCTTCATCGCCATACTCTCTTTACTATAAACCTCACAGACACGCACATGCAAACTTACACACATACAAATACACATGTGTGTAGTTTCATTCAACTTTTCTGCATGCCACAGCTAAATTTTTCGATTTCGATATGGCAACGCCGTCATGTCTAGTCTCTTGTTTTTGCCGGTTTTATGCCAAGTCATATGGTCTCTGTATGTGCGTCATCGTCATCCTTGACCCCCCTCTTCCACCCATTATCGTGCTCTCACCCGCAACTCCTTCAACGGTACCCGCATTTCTCGTCATTCTCTTTTCATGTCTATCTCCATCTCCTTTTGTTGTTGTTGTTGTTATTAGTGGTGTGGCCGTTTAATTGCTTCTGCACGTTCGTCAAATATTTGCTCAACTCTTTTTAATTACATTGCCCACTACGAGTGCATATGTGTGCCTTTTACCCTTTCACACGCACGCGATTTAGAAGGAAATCATGTATAAGTGTGAGTATGCGAAATGTGCAGTGTGGCTTTTCACAGTGATTTACAATCCATTTGTTCTGGGAATAATTGACAGTCCCATTCTATTCATGAGATAACTATAAATGGATTTTCGAAAATTTTACAAGATGATATTAGACCCATTTCCACCAGTCATAAGTTTTATCTAAATTTCTTTAAATATCTAATTATCTTGTTATTGACTTTTCATGTTTAAATGGGCAACCACAAGTTTAAATTTGTGATATCAGTGCAGTTATTGCATTGAATTCAACGAATATAAATTGTACATATTCTTGTTGGAGATTACTAAATTTAAAGTTGTATTATTATAAATTCAAGCAGTAAATTATCCACCTTTAGAAGAACAATTGCCTTATAAAGAAAACGATTTAAACAAAAATTCACAAAACCTACTAAAATTATCAGGGATGCCACAGAAATCGCAAGCGAAATAGAATTCCGCAGAAAGCAATTCCGCACGGAAATTTCCGAGGTGCCACAGAACTTCGAATGATTTAATGTTTTTTAGCAATTTCACCAACCTTTTCGAACTAGGCTGCTAAGGGCTGACACCTTCACAGATTAAATTACATAAGTGTTTGTTTAGCAACTTTTTAAAGTTTATCATTGCAGAACAATAGCTTTTTAATTTTTTTCTTATTTAATTAATATAATTTAATTTATTTATGTTATAATTGATTTTGTTTAGCTGAAAAAAATTTAAAAGTAATTGGCGCGAAAAAATAAAAATTACTCGACAACTCTAGCAATTGTCTGCCATTAGTCTGGCAACTCTTCGTGAAAAATGTTTTCACAAATTGCACAATAAGTTAAAGGTTTTTTTCTGTAAAACTTGATTTACCTCAAAAGACCTATTTTTTTGAATGCTTAATTTAAAAAAAACTGAAGTGGTTCCATATATTTTTTTTAAAAACCTTACTTCGAATTCTGACTAAAAAACGTGGCATCGCTGACCCTGACTTCAAAAATCTAAATCGGACTAGGTGGCAGCATCGGACGCCAGCGATTTTAGCTCTAGTTTAATACGCGTAAAATTATTCTGCGATTTGACCTGTGGCACAGCGAAATAAAATTGAGGAGAAATTCAAGCGAAAGCGATTTCTGTGGCACCCCCGTATATTTTTATTTGAGATAGTCTTATTTTTAAATATTATAGCCCTTATTCTCACATCAATGTATTTTAAATGTTGATTGGACAATGTATTCTGAGTAACTCAGCTGCAATTAATCTAAAATGTTCTATTTTGGTCGAGTTAAGAACTATTTGATTTGGGAATCTTCCACTAAGAATGTTGGCTATTCTTATTTTTAAGTACAGCATGATTGGAATAAGAGCAATATGTTAGATGAATTTCTTATGACTGCTCGCTAAATAACTAAACATTTATAAATCTTGTGGTTGAAAGGCCTTGCACTAATCAAGAAGAACAATTACCGAAAAAAACTTCACTTGAAGTTTTAATTCAATTTGTGTGTGTATTGTACTCTTTTCGAGTGATTTTATTGTAATGTACAAGCGATCAAGACTGTTTTCTACGCCTCTTTAATAGCTACATATGTACATATTTGTATGTATACAAACTGTAGCCTTGCACTGAACTTAATTGATACACTGTATTGCCATGAACTGAACTGAAGTCAACATTTTGTTCCTATAATATTTTTAGACTTCTAATGCACTGGATACATTCTGTGCAGACAAAGCAAATAATTTTATACGATTCGATTTGGGTGTGATTTATAATTTGTCTCACATTGATATAAACATTTGTGCTTATGACATATAAGTCTCTTTATGTGCAAGTTACTTCCCAGTTATAATTAGAGTTCAATTTCATAATCTGAAGCATGAAATCACAGCGGCATCCAGTATGTCCCCACAAGGCCATGCCTTGGCCCACTGTGCGATGGAGGTTGCCAAAGCAAGAAGTAAAATCGCTCATTTGAGCACATTGCAGTCGCGGTCGCAGTCGACGCAGCAGCAGCAGCAGCAGCACCCATATGACTTTTGCACATGGCTGCCGTTGTAGTTGTGTTGTTAGTGCTTTACTTTTTATGATTCTTATTACACGCTTTGCTGGCTTTTTGCTTCGCTTTTGCTTTTGCTTTACTTTATTTTACTTCTTTCGTCTTTTAAATATTTATGCGGCTACTGCGGACGACGACGACGACGACGACGGCGCGACATCTCTGCCGCTGCTCATTTTAATTTTGTCGCTGTGTCTTGTTGTTGTTGCTGTTGTTGTTTTTGCGCCTGCCACTTTTGTTGTTGTAAGTATTTTATTATCGCTTGTTTCCGTTTAGGAACCAAAATGGGGAAAAATGTGTGCGCACGCACACACACACAGATACACAGGCGTACGCATACATATTTAAAATTCTTTTGTCGCCATATTCATTTCGAAATGATGTACTTGGCTTGTTGCTTCACACGACGCTCCGTTGCGCATCGCTCTTCTGTCCCCCTCCCTCGCTGCCTTCCAATTTCCCCATTACCCCACTCCGTTGTCAATTTAGCTATCTGTTTGTCTATCTATATATATGTATGTGTGTATGTACGTACATATGTACAATATGTAAGTATGTTCTCCAATCCCATTCCATTTGAATTCCTCTCTCTGTCTCCCCTCGCCTCTCATCAACCAACATGGCTGACCCTGTGCATTTCTTCTTGTAATTTCATTCGTGATAGTGGGAGGAAAGCAAAAACTTAAAACTAAAATACAGAAAAGATCTTTGGCACACCGAAGAATTGATACCCTTGCAGACGCTGGTATTCAATTTTCGACTGATCGTTCCTATGAAAGCTTTATAGCAAAGGGATCCGGCCGGCTAAAAAGCAAACGATGTAACGGTTCAGTTTTGGAAAGGCTATGAAAGTTTGAATTTGATTTAATCTCGATTAAATTGATAAAAAAGAATCGGACCAGCTCTAATATACCCTCTGGAAAGGGTATAAAAATGATATTTTTGTACTTTGGCTTATATACGTGCGTATCATTCTTGCTTCCACTCCCCTCCCCCTCTCTCCACCATTATGCTATCTGTCTCTGTCTGTTGCGTTGCATTACAAAATTAGCACAATATTTTGTGTTTGTCTTGTATTTTTAGCTGCGGTTTTTTTTTTGTTGTTGGTAGGTCGCATTTTGTAAATTATATTTAAACAAGATTCGTTTGTTCGTGTGTTGCTGTCGCCTCACATCGTAGCGGATCGGATCAGATCGGAGCGTTACGACGCAGCTCTGTTACCAATGTGGGCGTGCAGTGACCCAATTTCTCTAATAGATTGCATTTTGCCACAGCTAACGTGCACACGCTTACACACACACACACATAGATGCACACACGCACGCACTCAGACTCACGCACACTTACACGCTCTCAAAGATACTTGCATTTCGTTTGTAGTTGTTGTTGTTGTTGCTTTTGGCATTATTTAGCGCATTGAACTCGCTGCCCGGTTTTGCCCGGTCTGATGCAGTCTCTCGCTCTTCTTCTCTCTTGCTCTCGCTGTCTATTTAATCTCTGCTGGTTATTGGAAACATTTTGCGCTTTGCCATTTCCTGCCTGCCAAATGTTACATAAACAACAACAAGAAACAAAATAAAAGAGAGAGAGAGAGAGATAAAAAAAAACAAATTTGTCGCAGTATGCACTATATAGTATAAAATATAAATTTTGGGCGCTCCACACGTTGCCTGTGTTCCTGTGCTCCATTTCGTTCCGTTCTCATTATAGTTGTCATTCCCATTACCGTTCCCTTTCCCATTCCCATTCCGATTCGTTGTCCCAGTTGAGTTCCCAGGCCGCCTTTAGCTAATTAAGTGCAGCACTTGACTTCGTCTAAAGCCAGCAATAAAACATCAACAAATTGAGTACACTCAAACACACTCACACACACACTCACATATTTATATACACTCGCAAAGTCATATGATTATATAGTTGTACTGGATATAGCGTGTATAATTTATATGATCTCTTAGCACATTTTTGTGTTCCGCATTCCACGCCTAATTAGTTAATACTCAGACTATGCGCTCTTTTAATTTCTATCAAATCTTACAGATACCGAATAGATATTAGTCCGAATTCCTTTATATACATACATACTATATGTCTTCTTTAAGCTTAGTTACAGTTGAATTTTCAACTGAGCTTATTATTCTGTACTGTGTATTGATGTCGTATTACTTTCAATTGTTTTGCAAATTTCATAACAATATATATTTGTGTTCACAAAAGTTAGAAACTGAACAGATGCATAAATATAGTCTATATTCGATTACACGTATTGTCGATAAACATGTGTTTTGATCTAAATTTTCCTCTGGCCTATTAAGAAATTGTAACTGTTACTTGGTCGTACCACGGCTGAAACCGCTGACTCAGTAGCTCATTTTCTGTCCCCCTCCCATTTTCCTCACACCGTTTGTCTTTCTCTAGAGACACTCGTACCGGACAAAGCACAAAATACATATATATATGTATTTTCCCCCTCTTTCGGTTGCAACGTATAATAAAAGGCGACTTGTAATTTGATTGAGCTGCAATAAAAATTTGTCAGCCCAGCAATAAACAGTGGAGAGAGGGGAGAAGAGAGAGAGACTTTTCCTATTGGAGCATATAATCATATGTTTTTATTTTCCTCTAGTTTAATGATTTATAATGCAACGTCTCGAAATGTTTATAACAAATGTGCTCCCTTGTCCCCCTTTTGAATTCAACAAGTGATTGATGACGCCCAGAACCAATGATCATCTTGAGAGTGAGAGCTGTACATTAAGATATATGCACATGTATAGGTACATATACATACGTACATACATATGTAGACCAAGTAACCCCTCAGACAAGAGCACGTCACGGTGTCGAATTACACAATACGCATTTGCCGGGCGGCTACTTACGACTACTTATGCATGTACGGGGAAAAGACTGATTACACTGCAAGAAACGATGAGTTAGCGTTAGGAAATAGCCCTCATAAATCGATGGGCGAATGATGAATGTGCCAAAAGTTAAATAAATGAGCTCTTGAGAAAGCTTGTAAAATAGACAATAAAATAAATTTCAAGTAAAGATATTGTATTAAATAGGTGTATAAAATTTAATATGGAAATGTATTAAAATATTATAAATTATCTTATCTTTATCTCCCCATTCTTTATAATAGCAATTTTACCTACATATTGATACATAAGAACATAATTAACTTATGGTGACCATAGCTAAAAAATCCTACTACTACTTTAATTAAAAAATAAAGTTATATCTTATAAAAGAAACAATAAAATACATTTTAAGTACCACTTGGCATGTTCTACTTGTGAACAAAGTATACTTAAAATTAATTATTGTTGTAGAAAATATGCCAAAAATTGAGAGAACAAACTAAAGTAAAAAGTGATCATACTCAAGAACTCTTATGCTCTTTTGCACTGTACCTGCGATTAAAATAAACATTAAAGTCCATTTTTAGTGGTATTTAAAATATACTAAAATTGGAAAGAATCTTTTAAAAATAATGTTTTTCCTGTAAACTTGAGTATAAACTTAATGTGGTACAATTTATGATAAAAAATATACTATATAGGATTATTAGGTAAGCTCTATTAAAAAAACGTCTAATAGAACTTATTAAATTCAATGCAACTATAATAAAGTTCTGTTATACAATACAATAGAAATTGTTGAAATTGTTGGATTAAAGAAACAGCTGTGTCTACAAGTAATTGATAAGTATCCAAGTTGAAATAACAACATTCTTAGCATGTAAGAAGATCCTTTTCATTTTCAACTGTACCTTTGGAGTATCGACATTCTTCAAGTGTAGTTGCTACCAGCTGTAACCACACACTGTCACACACACACACACACACTCACACACAATCCCTTGTCCCTGGGACAACTTGGAATGCATCTGTTCCGGCAAAAACTGACGTTGATGACGCTGCTGATGACGGCGAGGATGACGCTTATCTTGATCTCATAATCAGACAGTGAGAGAGGGGGAAAGAAGAGGGAGATGGCAAATGACGTGTAGGGTATCTACTAATGTAGTTGGCTGTGAGTAGTGAGCAATAAGAGTCGGATTGAAATGAGGGGAACGCGCGTCATTTTACAATTTTGTCTCTCTCTCTCTCTCTGTCGTTGATTCTTTTTAGGGCTCGGCTCGTTTGGCATTGTTTGAGCAAGTGGCAAGTGGCAGGTGCAACACGCAGCCGGTGTCCCCTTTTGTTGTCCATGTCCATGTGTGTGTGTGTGTGTAGATACGTATCCTTAAGATACTTCTTATACATTATGCATTTTAACCCTAAAAACCTTGTCCCGATTTGCCGTTGCTTCCATGTTGTTGTTGTTGTTGTTGCTGTTGTTGCTGGACACGCGTCGTTTGCCGTCTGCACGCGTCTTGCAACAGAAGCAACAACAGCCCCTGGACTTTAGACCCCGAATCCAAACCCGAATTCGAACCCGATTCCGATTCCGATTCCGATTGTTGAAACTAAAGATTGCGCTGCAGATTTCCTTTTTTCTTCTTCTCTTTTATTTCTTAGTAACAATTTTTTCCTCTTTCTTCTTACGTTTTTTTTTGGATTCGGTTCTTAAAGCGGCGACAGATGTTTTTCCTAAGGGTCGTTCGTCTCGACAGTCGCGTGTTGCTTTAATGGGTTTCCTTGTTGTTGTCTGTTTTAGTGCCCCTACAACTTTGTTGTGTTATACTTGGCTTGAGTATGGGATTTGCCAAAAAAAAAAAAAAGAAAACATCACGAACTACATTTACGTACAACACTCTTAGCAGCAGCTGCGTCATCGAAATCCATCCACAAAAAGTTGCATTTTCAATTTTTGACATACATTAATTTGTGTTTAATTTACACTTGTCAATTATTTATAATCCTAAAGTCTGTTTAAAATCAATCTACAAATACTTTTTGTAGTTAGATGATGGTCAAATTCGATTTATGATTTCAGCTGTTTTCTATGACCTAAAGTCACAGGAATAATATATGTTTTGATGTAATTGTTTATATGCTATTGAAACTTAATTTCAAGAAATAAAAAAAATCCGGTTTCCAATTCCGCAAAACTTTCAATCGATGTTTCCATGAATTGAACAGAAAATAATATTGCAATTTCTTGAAATTAAGCACAAAAAATTATATATTATATTTTTATTCATATTAAAGCTGGGTATTTGTAATGGAATTTTCTGTAGCTGCAACAAGTTGAAAATAGATTATTTATGGAATGCTGTAGACGATACTTGGATATTTATAAATTTCCAGCTGCTTTTGCGATACGTGACAAACGAGCGGAGTACGCGAAAGCAACTTGTCAACGGTTTCCATTTATTGAGATTACTTGGAACGCTTCTTGAGGCATTTTAAAGGCTGTTGTTCTTGTTGTTGTGGTGATTAGGAAACAGCGTACTTGGCCTGCTTGACAATTAAGCTGCTTAACGAAGCAGCAACAAGAAAAGCTCAGCTCACATCACGAGTTCAAGTTTAAATTTGAATAAAGTCGGTTTTGTGCGACACAAATTTTGCAAAAGAAGAGGAAAAAACTGAAGAAGTGTATAACATAAAATAAAATACATATAAATTGAGCAGAGGACTCGCTTTATAAGGCAGCTTGTGTGCGTTGCCATTAAAAATACCAGCCAAATATTTAATTTAATGCATTAATTTAGTTCTTTTTTGTTTTTTGTTTTTTTTTTTTTTGGTTAGGCGCTTTGCACACGCACAACAATTTTGGCGCTGTTTTATTTGGCTCGCTTGTGTTGTTGTTGTTAGTGTTATTTTTATTAATTGACTACGGAAGTTGCTGTAAATGTCCACAAACATGAAAATATTTAAATGCTTTTTATTATTATATTTTGTACGGATAGGAAATAGAGACGACTTGTCTGACGCTCCTCCCACACGCCCTGATCCCTCTCCCTGTCAGTGTTGCCAACATTTTAGAAGCAAAAAAGAAAACGTTTTTAGTGTAAAAAAGTAAAATTTTCCAACAAAATAAATTGGTTTTCAACGCATGTTTTGTTCATATTACTAACCACTTTTGTTTTAATAAAATTTCCATAATATCCAATATCTCCAAGCTCCAAAGTACTTCGATGCGATAAGATGTAGGAATATAATGTGGCGTCTAAATATTTTTAAAGTACTTAGAAACTTAATTTGAATATAAATCCCAAACTTTCTCTAAACTTGATTCTATTAAATTTTTCATGAATATTTAATACACAAAAAAGAAAAATTAAATTTTGTTTACCAAACATTTAACTTCATAAGAAGCTAGATTTGGCGGAAAAAAGGCTGCTTTGTCAACTCTGGTTCCCCACTTATTCCCTCTGGTCTAATAATGCCTCCAACTCCAACACAATCATTTTATGCACATGACGTCATTTTGGATAAACAGCTTTGCACGCTCGTTAGTTAAGTGTTGTTGTTGTTGTTGTTGTTTTTAGTTTGCTTGCTTAGTTAATGACAGCTTTTACTAAGTTGACGATTATTATTTAGACGGTAAACTAAAAGTAAAAGTAATTACAGTTGGCATTACGATGTGGCAGCTGCTGTTGTTGTTGTTGCTACTACTTACTTGCAACATGCTGCCAATTAGCTAAAAGTAAAAACCACCTGCCACTCATACACACACACACACACACACACACCTACTTGCCACACACCCACTCACACACATACACACACACTCACAAACTTGCCACATTTGGAGGTCACTTGGTCACTTGGGTGCGCGCTAAAAAGCCATGACAATGCGATGATCTTGGAACATGCAACAACTAAACAATTGTATGGGTCAGGATTGCGAGTGAAAGAGATAGATAGGTTGAGAGAGAAAGAGAGAGTGAGTGAGCTAATTATGCTACAAATGGGGTCAGTTCCTAATGGCAGCTTAGATTCCAGCTTAAGGCGACAGCAATTGAGCCATAGAATTGACAGTGTGGCATGTGGCATGTGGCATGACGCAGGCTACGTGCAACCAACACGAAGCCACACGCCTCAAACAATAAAATATTTAGTTCAACATGTTTTTTAATGACAGCTGTGACGTTTAATAAAATTCGAATTTTTATTATTCCCTAAATAGTAAAATACTTGGAAAGTATGAATTTGTTCAAATAGTGTCAGTTTTGACGATCAATAAATAACAATTTATAAATAACATCTGAAATTAGATGTAACAAAAATGTATTCAAATCAAATTTTTCAATATTAATAATAAAATTAAAACTATTTAAATGTATTCATTAAAAGTTAATGGAATAAAATAAATTTTTGTTGTTGTAAATAACAAAGTATTTTAGATTATTTATTAAACGTCAAGTATGACTGTCAAATAATTTAAGTAAAAAAAAAAAAACTTTAAAAATACTTAAAAACTAAATTGATAAAAGCTAAAATACAAATATTACAAAATGAATAAAATGTTCTCTGAAAATGGGGATAAAACGAATGAAATATAGGAAATAAGACGAGAGAGAGAGCGAGTAAAATAAGAGCGGGACAAAGAACTTATCAGCTGTAATAAGCGAAGGTCGCTTCTCTCTTTCTCTCTCTCACTCTCTCTCTCTCTCTTTCCTGCTGTTTCAATTGCAGTGATATTCAGAAAACTTTAGCACATTTACTTAGTCTTATTGTGACCGATCTATAATCAACTTAGTTGTGGCTTTAATTAGTCAGTCATAGAATATGTGACTTTTCAAATTGAAGGTGAACAACGGGTCAAAACAGAGACAAGCGAATCAAATGCTAGAATTGACAGTAATGATCATTAAATACAAACTTTACAATGGCTTACAGTAATAATAAGCAAATCTAAATGCAAGTGGAGAAACATATAAATTTATTACGATTTAGAGGCTTAAATCTCGTTGACTTTCTCTGCGGGACAAGATAACTCGCCAATGGACCAAAGTGCATTACTATTATTATCATTGTTGTAGTAGTAGCTCTTGTTGTTGTTGCTGTTGTTATTGACACTTGGCTGCGAGACGTTGAAAGAACGAACAACAACACGATCTACGATCCACGATCGTAACAACTAACTATGCAAATAACACGTCGTAAATTAACAAGAGAATGGTGTAAAAAAACCAAAAAAAACTGTGGCACTCTTACTACGCACAACCTCAATACATCAATGTGTGTGGCACGCTAGGACAGTTGTACCCTGTACAGTGCCTTAAAATGGGGTATACGAGTGCGAGTGTATACTAGAGTTGTGATTGCTTTGGGCAAATGTATACATTCACGTTCATATCTAAAACTTAAACTCATGACATACCTTTTTAAGAGGAGAGTCTCTTCTCTGAAGTGGAGATTTTCTTCTTCCAGGATACCTTTAACAATATAAGAAAAATAATTTTTATTTATATATTTTAAGCGGGGAATTAAACCGAAACAAATATCGGTTCCAGTTTCAGAAAAATAATAATGTCTAGAAATGTTGGGAAATGTTATTCACTGCAAGAATCAATTTGAAGTCTTTTGAGTCTAGGGTAACTGTTAGTCGTGCCTTAACTTTGACTTGTTGTAGTTAATGTTATTCTATTTGTCAATGCAACTCAATTAGAATTGCTGTTAGTTGTTGTTGTTGTTGTAGCAGCAGCTGTCATTGAACTCTCGACAAACGCAGGGTCGTCATTTTGTTGGGTTACTGTGTGTAGAAAGATGGGCTGGGGGGGGGGGGGGGGGAACTGTTGGGAACCCATTCGAAATTGAAGTTGGATAATGGCAATAGTCAAAGCAAATGCCACTAAAATATACACACACAACAAACACAACAAGCACACACACAGGCACACACACACGCACACACACACACTCGGTTTATAGCACTTGAACCCATAAATCAACGCATTCGACCAACCAACTGATGCATTGTGTGGTTTGCGACCTCATCATCTAACCCTCCCCTCCCCTTCCCTTCGCCCCATTGAGCGCCCCACTTTTAGGCTTATTCCCATTTTATTTTTTGTTTCATGCGTCCCTGACAGTTGTCAACTGCGCTGCTTGCAGCGCGGCTTCTGCCTCTGCACAGTGGAAGGAAAGGCTAGATTAGCTTACATTGGTGATGTAGCAATTATCAAGTACATTAACTCGATAATTTTTTGATGACATAAATATTTTATATACATTTTATTTATTTACTTTTTTTTTACATAAATTTTTTTTATATACCATTTTTTTATATACATTTTTTTTATGTACAAGTTTTTTATATGAATTTATTTTTGTATACATTTACATTGACGATTTTTAGATTTCGATTTAAAACCCGATTCATAATTTGGATTTACATCACTAGCTTGCAGCATTCTTTAAAGGCTTTTCTAAGGTTTATTTTAGTGATGTAAAAATACATCGAAAAATAATCTACAACTTGATTTTCGCGGAATCGATTTTAATTTTTTTTTTTGGCGATATAATGAAAGCCCGATTCACAATTTGGAGTTACATCACTAGCTTACATACATACAATTTGGATTTACATCACTAGCTTACATATATTAATTAAATAAATTTTTTGAATCCTTATGAACTTATGTTTTCTAATCTCTTCGATTAGCGATACCAGGAACACCTTTTTGAAGCAAATAAACTTTTTTAAAATTTTAAAGGGATGAAAATAAATGTAATAAAATAAAATAATACGAAAATTGTATGATAATACGCATAATCAGACAGACGATAACTTTGTTATTTCAAAGATATTGACTACTGTAAGCTAATCTAGCCATTTTTCCCACTGTGCGTTGCCCTTCGTGGTGCAATGCGCACTGTGTTGGCTCAGAGATGACTGATGTGACAGACGAGACAAACATAGAGAAAGATGCGAGTCTGTGAGCCAGAGAGAGAGGGAGATGGAGAGTGTCGGTCAGACATGGCATCGTCAGCAAGTGCCAATTACCGTTAAGCCTCCAAAAATCGTTTGTGACTCATTCGAGCGTTGAAAGCCGCCAAGTAACTCTCGAATGTCAGTTTAGCAAGTTTACCTGTAGTTGTTACCTGTCGTTACCTGTTAAACCAATCAAGCTCGAAAGCCGCCGTAAAAAGCAATAACATTGACTGCAGTCTGTCTTCCTCTCCCTCCCTCTCTCCCCTCTCTCTCTCTCTCTCTCTGAGTGTGTGTAACCCATCAATTAGACAAAGTTGAAGTTCAAGTGAAAAAGCAGCTTGTGGAATCCATCGTAACCCTCACTTTGTTTCCCTATCGTTGTTGTTGCCTAGAAACCCAAGTTTATAGACGGTCGTAAAGGAAAATACGCGAAGGGAGCTCTTTTGCGCACTTTTAGCACTGCTTTCAAGTGCTGTAAAGCGTTAAAGTTGGTATAGCTATTGCGCAAGTTGACCCATTTTATAAAATGCTATAAATTGTTTCTGGACTTAAGTTCCAACTAATTATAGTATCCAAATTGACAAACAAAGTTGCCTCTACTTTCAACCAACTTATTGAGAAACTTGATGATACTTACATTATATAATTTTTCTAGACTTGACTTCAAAATGAATACTTTATTTTAGAGTAATACAAAGAAATTTGTCATGTTTTATTTTTCAAATTAGACTCATTTTTACCAAAATATACCAAAAATCTATAAAACCAAGATTATGTAATCAAGATGATTTTTATATTCTTAAGATTGGAAATTTTTGCTATCGACGCATTTTTTTTCAGGAAGGTCTAAAATTGAAATTTTTGTCTAAACAACGCGTCGAGAACCAAAAATATTTTTAATTATTGTTCTACAGTGTGTAGTGTGATATACAATGAAAGGTGGCAACGCTGGCAGTTATTAACTATTGGGAGTTGTAGCTTAAAAACTACTTTCCCATAGGCTGACTGAGCTTTGTTCTATTAAAAATGTAACTTTTAACTTGAAGATAGTTTTGATCTGATCTTTAGCTATTATTATAGCATATATAAATTGAATTTATTTTCATATTTGATTTATATTATATCTAAACACAGCGTGACTCATCTAACTCGGAATAAAAAGTTGTCTTCTCTTCTTTTTTCATCAAGCCAGAAAATTATCTCAAAATACAGCTGAGATTTTCCATTATAAGTTTAACCTTTTTTTTTTTAATCTTATCTTTTTTTTCTGACTGGAAAGTTACAAGTGCATAGATATTATAATATTTTCAACGTTGTTTTTATTGTTATCGTTATTGGAACGTGTTGAAAGTCGTAAAGCAGCCAAAATTGTCAGTAGCTCCTTTTTCTACTTCAACGACTTCCTCTCTCTTTAGACGCTGGCAGTCGGCCAGTTGTTGTTGTTGTTGTTAGTACGTGACTTATGCATTGGAGAATTACTTAACACTGACAACTGACAACAACAACAACAGCAACAACTGCAGTGACTAAAGCGACAACTTTGAGGCGATAAAAAGCGTTCAACTATCAGCAGCAACAACAGCTGGAATAATGCCAATCAGCTGGGCAATAGAAGGGGCTAAGAGAAGGGGTGAGAACAGCTGCTGTAGTTGAAGGAGGAAGGGGGAATAGGGTGAAGGGGGGTGGGGGAGAGTGGAGATTGATTACATTTAGCAAATGTTGCTGTTGCTACGGCGGCTGCAACGGAAATGCGCAACGTGTTTGAAGCTTCAAACTCGCGATTCGAATTCGAATTCGATTTGAAGCCGATTCGAAGTCGAAGTCAAGTCGTTAATGCAGCTGCGATTGAGCTGCGATCGAGGTCTGACTATTGACCACTGAGCACGTAGCAAAAGCGAGCGTTGATTATGAAAACGTCGTTGCTGACTTGAGGAAGACAGTGGGTAGAGGGACTGAGAAGAAGGTGGGGAAGGGGCACTGACAGGGGGTGGGGGCTATTTAACTACTTAGTCGTCAAGATGCATTTCCCTTTCATTTGAATAAATGATTTGCTCAAATGCTTGACTGAATAATGAACCAATTTTGAATCAAGCTTGTAACGAATCGAATTGAGAAGAGAAGAGGGGAAAGAGAGAGACAGAGAGCGGAGAAAAGATATGAAAAGACAAAGAGGGAGGAGAAGAAAAGAATATGGCTTTGAGCTAATGATGTATAAATACATCGAAAAATCTTATTTTGACTATTAATCGAGTTAATTAAATCGATTTTCATTTAAAAAATAAAGATTGTTCATCGAACTTCATTTGTGGAATTAAGTTCAGTTGACTAAATGTTAAGACCTGAGATTTAAAATTTTCGAAAAAGTAAAGGATCTCCATTTTGCTTAAAAATCGATTTCTTGAGTCACTTATTTTAGCTAATCGCGGTATTTTGGTTTTATTTGAAGATATATCGACAAGTCGATTAATTTTTTATTTTATTTATTTATTATTTAATTAAATTTGATTCACTGTTTGGATTTACATCGTTACGAATAAAACTTCAAAATAAACGAATCCATATCAGCCATAATCAGAATTAAATGTCAAACCTGCATGCTGAACCACAGTCGAACCAGTTCGAAGATCCTTTCAATCTGGTTTTCTAAGAGTAACTTTTCCCAAGACATTTTACTGATAAAAACCCTTTGCTGTTGTTTGCATTACAGATTAGCCAGCTAGCTAGCCAGGGGATCATCGTTGGCGGCGTTGCCAGCGAAGGATCATCGGAGGCAGGAGGTGTCCTTGGAGCCACCGGTGGAGGAAGTGGAGCAACTGGGGCAGGTGCAAGTCCACAGCACAAATTGCTGGGCATTGGGGACAATTTAAACGGCGCTGGCGCCGTCAAACTGCGAAAGCAACAGCAAAGCGATAGGCAGACGACGTCGACGTCGTCATCAGGGGACGCCTCCAAAACGCACGCCTCGTATCGCATCTCCATGGCCAATCTGGAGGATACCCAAGAGTCCGAACTCGATTTGATACTCGGCGAGCTGAGCTTGCTCGAGCAACAGATTACCTATGTCGAGGCGAGTTTCTTGCCCGCCGCCGGCGGAGCAGCAGCAACAACAGCAGCTGGTGGTGCAGCACCAGCAACATCAACACCACCAGCACCACCGGGATTGGCATCCATATCGGCGGCTTCGTCACGCACACACTCGCGCACAAATAGCAGCATCTCGAATGACGTGAGCACTGCGTCCTCATCCTCGGGCATCTCGGAGAATGGCAATGGGCATGGCCATAGTCTCGGCATGTCCATGAATCATGGTGGTAATGGCGGTGTTGGCGGTGGTGGCTCGACTGCTGGTGGTGGCCACATGACGATGGGCATTACGCTGGGCGTGGTGACGCCACGAGAGCCACGCACTGAATCTCCCGACAATGACTCGGCATTTAGTGACACCGTCTCCCTGCTGTCCAGCGAATCTTCAGCCTCGTCCAACACCTCAACACAGCAGCAGCAGCAGCAACAGTTGCAACAGAAATTGCAACTGCATCATCAACATCAACATCATCATCATAATCATAATCATCAGTCGGTGTTGCATGCCACATCTGGTGGCGGAGGTGGTGCTGGGAATGGCAATGGCAATGGCAATGGCGGTGGTGGCATCTCCAAGGCGGCCAAAATTCAATTGGCCTTGCACAAGCTGGAAAGTGCCTCGATCCGTCGACTGTTCGTCAAGGCCTTCACCGCCGATGGCGCCTCCAAGTCCTTGCTGGTGGATGAACGGATGGGCTGTGGCCACGTGACACGCCTCCTGGCCGACAAGAATCATGTCCAGATGCAACCAACGTGGGCGCTCATCGAACACTTGGCTGATCTGCAAATGGGTGAGTCAAATCGGGAAGTTGAGTTGATTCACAGCTTCTCAACATTTAAAATGAAGAAAATTATGTGCAAGGATTGTGAAAATTCTATAGATAGGTAGACTATATTTCAATTAAGTATGGAGGATTCTTTAAAAATTAGCTTTAGTTCTTCTGAATTAGAGATGGGCGCGGGCCTCATTTTTCATGCCTGGCCCGACCCGAGCCCGAAATTCCCGATGGAAAAAAGGCCCAAGCACGCCCGATACTTTTGTTATAAAGACCGAAACGCGCCCAGCCCGCCCGAAAAATTAAAAAAAAAGCCAAATTTATTTGAAAATAAAATCTTTTCCAATTTGGAACTTAGCAAGCCTAGTTATTTTTTCGCACAAAACATTTCCAGATGTGAAAAATACCCTTTCACTACTGGAAGATTCAAATGAGCGCGTCGTACCAATAATTGAACTAGCTTATTTAGTCATTCGTGAAATTTATCTATCTAAAATGCAATAGATTTTGGTTTGTTCCGTGCTTTCGGACTTTAGGCCCGAGCCCGGCCCTGCCCGACCCGAAATGAGATTTTTCGGCTCGAACGTTCGGGAATCTGAGAATTCCGATTCCGATTCGGACAACTAGCCTAAAATATTTTATGTTTGTAAAATATTATTCACAAAAAAAAAAAAAAATTAAAAAAAAAAAATTTTAATTATTAAAAAATAATAATTTTTTTTGTTTACTTTTATTAATTTTTGGGATAATATATCATAAAAATTACCAAATTTGTCAAATACTCTTTATTTTTTGAGTAATTAATTTCGTTACGCTAGATCTGCCAAATCGCCCACTGTGCGAACCCGACAATTTTGTAAAAGGCCCATGGGTCCCGAGGTCCGACCCGACCCGTGCCCATCTCTATTCTGAATGGAGAATTGTAATATTTTTATTTAATTTTCACTTTCATTTAAAAAATTTTTATAAATTATAATGAAAAAAAAAACCAAATTAAAGTTATATTCCGAGTTTTATGGACTATTTAAATTTTATGCAAGTTTAAAAAATAGATTAATAAATCAAATTATCAGAATGCCAATTAAAAGTGTAAAATTGACTAAATTTGAGAGTTTCATTTCATTCCATGGAATAATTATTCTTTGACGTGTACAAAATTTCATAAGAATTCAGAATTTTAAAATTTGTTTCATACCAAATATAAATAAAGAAATATTTTCTTATTTTTTGTTTATATTTTTGTTGTTAAATTTTGATTTAAATTTGTTGTGATATTTAAAAAATTAAAGAAATTTCCAATAATTTATCAAATGTTGAGTGATGTTTTGTAAAAATAATAAGCATAATTTGTTAATATGTTAGATGCAAATAAATCAATGAATATTATGAATGGAATTCTAACGATCTCACTGCCTTTTTAGAACGCCTCTTTGAAGACCATGAGCTGCTGGTGGACAATCTGATGACCTGGAACTCGGATGCGGGCAATCGCGTGCTGTTCCAGCAGCGTCCCGACAAAGTGGCGCTCTTCGCCAAACCGGAACTGTATTTGCCGGGACCGCAGATGGCGCCCGGGTGTCAGCACGACGACCAGACGCGTCACATGCTCCTCGAGGAGTTCTTCGAGACGCACGCGCAGCTGCAGCTCGACGGTCCGCTCTACATGAAGGCGGATCCCAAGAAGGGTTGGAAGCGACACCATTTCGTGTTGCGCTCCTCGGGTCTGTATTATTTCCCCAAGGAGAAGACGAAGAACACGAGGGACTTGGTCTGTCTGACACTGTTTAGTGGCCACAATGTCTATACGGGCATCGGCTGGCGAAAGAAGTGGAAGTCACCAACGGATCACACATTTGGCTTCAAGTCAGCGGTGGATTCATCACTGGGCAAATCCTGCAGATCCTTAAAGATGCTCTGTGCCGAGGATGGGCCAACTTTGGATCGTTGGTTGACGGCCATACGCATCTGTAAATATGGCAAGCAATTGTGGCACAATCACAAGCTGCTCATGGATGAGCTGTGTGGTGGCGGGGGATCCGGATTGGGATCCGGATTAGGATCGGGATTGGGCAGTGGATGTGCAAGTGTTGGTGGCAGCTTTGTTGCCTCGATGCGCAGCGAGTCCATCAGCAGCATCTCGTCGGCGGTGCCGTCGCAATGTGGCAGCGTCTCATCGGCCATCAGCAGCATGTCCAACTCAAGTGGCCGCATCTCGCGTGCCTCCAGCTCCAGTTCCAGCGGCTGTCTCTCCGACGAGAACAATGCCTTCGACTCGGAGTTCACCACGGGCACGATCAAGCGGAAGCCATCGATGAAGCCCAATCTGCCGCTGACCACCATGACGCGTCAGCTCAAGGAGGTGGGCGAGATCACCACGGGTCCTGTGGCCGTGGCCACAGCATCTTCGGCAGTTGCTGGCTGCGATTCCTCGGCGGCGTCACCGGAACGCAGCGGGACCTTGACGCGTCGTCACAGTCGCCGCAAGTCGCAGGAGAGCAACGGCAGCAGCGGTGGCACCCTTAAGCGTCGTCCTGTTCCTGTGCCCGTCAAGCGTGAGGTGATTAACGCCGCCGTTGCCGCCTCCTCCAACGATGGCGGCAACTCATCCTCGTCCAGCAACTCGACGCCGACGCCCACGCCCAGCATTTGTGCCAAGCCGCCGCCTGGACTCGCTGGAATTCCCGGACTCCCCGGACTCCCGGGACTGCCCGGACTCACCAGCGACGCCAGCGAGCTCATGTGCTCCTCGACGCTGTCGCTGGACTCGTTGCCACCGCCGCCGCCGCCGCCCGCTCTGCATGCCGACGATCAGGATGTCTACGGCTCACAATTATCGTTGGCCTCGCTGCCGCCGCCGCCGCCGCCCGAGGAGGTAATGATGCCCTATGAGACGGAGCCCACAACTCCATCGACACCCACGCCCATGTCCATGAGTCTGGGAATGGGAATGGGAATCGGACTAGGACTGGGCATTCCCATGTCCAACAGCAATGGCACATTGCCGCCAGCGGTGCCCGCCAAGCCCATCAAGCCGGCCGTGAAGCAGACACTGAAGGCAGCGCCACCCTACAAAGCCCCACCGGACTATGTGGGTCCAGCAGCGGGCGCAGGATCAGGAGTGGCGCCACCACAACAGCTGGCAGCAGCGACGCCAGCGCCGGCGCCAGTGCAGAAAAAGGTCTCGTTTGCGGACTCGCCCGTGTTGCTGCGTCGCAAGATGTGCTCACCGGAGCCACAGTTGCCGCAACGCTCGCCAAGCACGACACTGAGTTCCAACTCCAACTCCAGCTGCAACTATCAAGCGCAGCCAATTTACTCGCCTGGTCCACTGCTGCCGCCTCGTAGCGACCTGTCGCGTCTGTCCGGCTGCAGTCAGAATGGCAGCGATGTGCTGACCAGCTCCCCGAAGCGTCTCCAGGAATCCGCGTCGAATCCGCCACGCGATTTCCTCAAGGATCTGCAGCGTGTGATGCGCAAAAAGTGGCAGGTGGCACAGAAATGCAAACTGGAGCCGGCAACGACGCCGCACGAAGTGCTCGGCTTTCGGGATTTCAACAATGATGATCTCCTAGCTGCCCACAATCTCAACTCGGGCGCGCACTCATCGCACTATTATCGCGAGACGGCAAATGTCAGTCACTGGGTGCAGGAGCATTGCGAATATGCGCACAATGAATACGCGCTCTACGAGAACGTTCACGGCCAGACCAATGGAGCTGCAGCCCCAATCAATGCGACAGCGACAACTACTGATGGTGGTGTTGGTGTTGGTGTTGGTGTTCCTCCTCCGGTGCCACCGCCAGCTGCTGTGGCAGATGCTGCACTGCGCAAAAAGCGTCCACCGCCGCCGCCGCCCAAACGCAGCGATTCAACGCATCTGACGCATCGCGTCTAAGTGCGAAGATGAATCTTTAGCCAGCAGTAAGTAGCGTCAATTAATTGATTCAGTAATGGCTAAATTTGCGTTAATTTTAACAAATTGGCGCCTGCATGTCGGCTTCTTGTTCGTCGACAGAGCCACACTCTGCTGTCCATTTCTGAATTAAATAATTTCTGAATTTAATCAATCAATAACACTCGCATTTCTCTTGCAGAACACAACACGCTCTCTCTTTTTCTGTGTCTCCCTCGACGGACGGATGTCTCGACAAAACAAAACGAATATCGTAGAAAATCAGGAGGAAATGGAAATGGACATAAAACTCACATTGTCCGCATTCACAATTTCTACATGTCTAAACTTAAGTGCAAAAAAAAGAAAACCACAACAAATTCCTATCTAAGAGCAAAAAAAACAAACCCAAAATTGTAGATTATAAGGCATAGGCGTGGCCACGCCCACTTCTCAAGTATTATATCAGTGCAGTTTGATTTTAATTACTTTTTGTAAAATGTAAGCGGCAAATATGTTTTTTTTTCTTTATTTTTAATTTATGTGCAAGTAAACTATTATAGGCGAGTGTATATACACCGCTGTGCAGTTGAATAGATGCACAACAACTAAATGTACGATACTAGCACTTGTTATGATTTGATTAGAATTATGCTTGAAATTATGAAACAATATTATCCTAAATTTAATTACACTTTTTAATTATATATAAATGATCAAACAATTTGAATTGAATTGCAGTTTTAATTGTAAAAAAGTTGATTATGTTAGCAAAATTAATATTAATTATTAGACTTATGTATGTAATCAACTTTTTGATTCATTAATTAAATTACTGCTCGTATAACCAAAATTCAAATTGGTTTTTGAGAGTGTCTTTTAATTGATTGGATTATTATTTTTTTAATAATTCTCTTTAAATCATAGTAATCGGCTAGGATTACAATACAAGCTTTGTTTTATATATCATTGATTTAAAGACTGCACAGAAGTGTATGTTTCATATTTGCATAAATATAGTTGATGTATAATTCCTTTCTTTATTTTGTTATTTTTTTTTTATTTTAATGTTACAATTTGCAATTCAACATTTGTCGCACACAATTCGAATATTTCGAGTAATTTCAATTGATTGCAATTACAAAAAATGAAAATTACAAAATTAATATAAACTTAAGCTAACTTTTAGATTCTAAGAACGAGCCACAATATTTTGTTTTTGTATTATATAAATATATGCCTATATATCTAGAAATACAACCACTATTTTTTAAACTAGTATTTGTTTTTAATTTGAAAATGATTCAGTGTTTTTTTTGTGTTTTTTTTTTTTTAAATCGTAGTTAACAATTATTTGTAATGTGGCGCATGAAATGCGCCAGCTAAAAAGCATAAAAATGAGGAAAAAACTACGTTGCAAGCAAGCCTTATACAATTATTAATCAATTAATGCATCTTACATAATGAAAATAACTATAATTAAGTCAGTACACAACTATGTAAGCTAAGTGAATATACAAACATATATACATAAGTCATACAAATACATAGAGAATGTCATTAAAATTGCTTTCGCTTTGAATTATACGCTGCCTTTATGTTTTGGAATTGTAATTGTAATTGTAATTGTAATTGTACTTACTGCAAATCATTACAGAGACAGCAGATGACAACTATATAGAATACCTATAAATGTGCATATTTATGTATATTAGTATATATAAATACATATGCATGTGCATAGCTAGATATCTAAGTACTATTTGCAATGCATCTATAGCAATTCATAAGCGCTAAATGGAATTTTTGTTGTCTTTCCATATTTGATGTTTATATTTTTTGCATATCGCTTAGCCGGCGTTCCTAATGGTTCACAACACGAAACAGAGCCAAAATCATTTGCAATCATTGTAACTCGAAAACTCGTAATGCATAATTGTATTTGTAACTCATTTGCCATGTTTATTCTTTTGCATATTATTGTTGTATAATTTTAAAATTCCCCTCGAACATGTTCAAAGCACAACATAACAGACCATACATTGAACGCCATAACTCGACACAAATAACGACATTTTGAATTCAAAGCATAAACATTAAAAAAATATGAAGAAATGTGTAATTATGTTATGTTTAAGACAATGCTTAAATTGAATCACAAATGAAACTACAGTCGAATCGAATACACAAATACCTATATAAAGTTTTATGCTTGTTTTTAATCTTATTTATTTGCTAGTTTTTGTTGGCTAACTATTCGATAACTATTCGATAATGATTCGTTGCCTCCAACTCGCTTTGAATTGAAAATCTTGGGGATAATCAAAAGCTATTTATACAGAATTGAAAAAGTATGTCAAGTAAAAAAAAAACCATTAAGTGACATACGAGATGTAAATTTTTTGATAAGATCGATATCATAATCGATTAAACAAGCGATAATCCCTATGGGATCCTTATGAGAAAGATGTCCGAATACAAAATCAAGAACAAAATGTCATTTTGAATAGATGTCTATTTACAGTTATATCTATGGCGAATATATATATATTGCTCCGATCCGTTCGATATTAGTAACTACATTAAGATGCAACAACTGTACCAAGATAGCATAAATATTCATCAGTATCCCCAGGATTTTCAGTTTTTTGAGGCAGCACTCGCAATTGATTCGATGTGGATTGTTAGCTTCCAATTAGGCCATTTAATGCCCGCCGTCAAGTCGAAACAATGGAAAGTCTGTCCCATATGATAACTGATATGAACTGGATGAAATATATATGTATATACATATATATTCTTATACCTATGTGGATTTGATTTTTGTATTATTTGCATTAATGTTCAGATTTGTTTGCTATTATCAAATACTTTTAATAAATAAATGCTATTTATGATCATCTCTTGAGTTTTATTCTTTGTTTTATAATTATTGTTTTCATCGTCATTACAAACTAAAAGTGAGTGTAATGTGTTTAAATATAAGTGTATTAACTAATGGAAATGCCAATTTTAAAGCTTGCATAAAAGAAAAGAAAACAATTATTGAATTTATATGAATACATGAAGCTATTTTTTAGATACTATTATTATTATTATTACTATTACTATAAATAGCAACAGATAAAAATATAAATATAAATATATATAAATAAATGCAATGCTTGATAAGAAATGTGCCATAGGCGACAGCGTGACAGAATGAATAAAAAGCGAACGGAAGTAAGAAAATGTTGGGAAGGTTGCTAAATCAATGTACTACAAATTATATAAATACTAGCATAAGTTATACTAACTGAATCAAAACGAACATCAAACAGCAAATCAACAACAATTTTATAGCATAATATTGAGAAATGAGAACTTAACTAACTTACAAACAACAGACAAATTTCAAATACTTTAAGTATGGGCCAACTAATCGGTTTTTTATGAACAACAACTTGCACCGAGTACAGAAGAATGGTATAATCGAGATTGTTTCAAGTTTAAATATCATTATCATTATTCACAATGCTATAATTTGGATTTGGAAACAATAACAAATTATATGTTTTTTTTTCTAAATAATTCTAACAAATTTGTATTATACCCTTGAAGACATGGGTTTTTTTTTTACTGATAACAGTAATATGATATAGCATTATTCGACTATCTGAAACAGCTTACTATATCATAAAGCTGCCAAAGGAAAAAATCAAAACTATAGCAAGGCTTTAACATCTTTTTAATTTCTGTCATTTTTACGCTTTTTTGTACCAAATGGAATTTTTTGATATCTTGAACTCAAAGTAAATCAAACAAAATGCAAAACGCAGCGAATCCTAAATGAAATAAGATTTAAACAAAATATGAATAAAAGTAATTAAACAATAAACGTTAAATTCAAAATACAGCCACAGACAACAAAGAAGAGACTTTAACAACAAAACAAAATGAAAAAACTACATTATTAATATCTAAAAAAAACTTAAAAATATTATATAATTAATGTATGCTATAACTACAAATTTACAAAACCAAAAACAAAACAAAACATTACAACAATAACAAGAAGAGCAAAAAACAACTACAACTACTATAACTAATTAAAAAAAGTAAAAATAAAATAAAGCAAATACATGAAATTTTTTGCAGGTCTATTATATAGTGAACAATGTTGCCATTTGATACGATTTTTTTCCAACAAAACATTTAATATATATACATGCAAATATACCTAATATTCCGATTAAAATGGAATTTTTGTAATTTTGATAGAAACATAAAAAACATATAAAAAAAAAAACACAAACAAGGAAAACTCTGCAAAGAAAATGTGTTGAAAAAAACAACAAACAAATGAAAAAGTAAAGGAAATGAAAAATAAATGCAACAAATGCCTAAAATCCAAAAGGAAAGAAATTGATTTTTATTTATTTACACACTTTTCAGTTGAAAATGGAATGGATGTTATTGGGATTTTTTAAAATTTTTTTTTAATAACTTAGCCGAGATTGTCAATGCTCTTAAAAAGGAACAGAATCGATTTGTTTTGAAATGCTGCAAACAAATTTAAAAAATAAATAAATAAATTCGACAAATATTCAAGTTGAGTAAATTGGTTCAGCAGGGAATATGTGAAGAAAAATATTAGTTACTAGGGGGCCCGCCCCTGCTCGCATTGCTCGCAAACTTGAAAGGATGGTCTTTAGTTGTCCGGTTTAACAAATTTACATACTTAATATAACGTTTTTTGTAAAAAACTGCAATATTTAACTGCCGCTGTCAGAGGTTTTAATGTTCTTTTCTTTTTTCTTTTTAGTGATGTGGCGGGAAAAGGCTAAATTTTGCTGGAAAAAACTAGATTTGGCGAAGTATTCACACTTAGCAATTTTCTGACCTTTAACCCCGAATTTAACCCACTTACAGGTCGAATTTCGCCAAATGCCATCTGTGAGCACGATGAAATTGTCTCAACTATGTTGTGTGAAAATTTCAGCTTTCGGCGCTTAGCCGTTTGGCCTACACGTTGTTTCTCAGTCAGTTAGTGAGTCAGTCAGTCAGGACAAAGAGCTTTATATATGTATATAGATATCGTATTCACTTGAAAATGGAATGATAACTTTATGTAAGGTTTTTTAAATTTTTTTAGATAACTTAACAGAGGTTGTGATTCTTTTAAATGTGGTAGAATGAATTTAAATGTAGTTTAAAGAACCTAATCAAATTTATTAAATGTTAAATTTCCAATTTGCACATCTCCACTATCGTTAATGAAGCCAAGGGAGTGCTTGGTTTTATTAAACGTTGCTCGATAGAATTTAATGATCCTTTCACCACTAAACTCCTTTTTGTCTCTTAAGTTTGTCCTATCTTGGAATACTGTTTATGCATTTGGTGCCCACTGTATCATATCAACCAAGATCGAATTGAATCAATTCAAAAGCAATTTTTGCTTTTAAATTTTCATCATAATTCATAATTTTTAATACCCCTAGATTTTTAATTGTTAATTTTCAATATATTTTAATTAAATTTTTTATTTTTTCAGTTTAAATTTAAATTTAACTATAAATATTTTATTTAATTTTTATTTTAATTAATTTTTACTTAAGCAGTTGACCTGCTCTTAGTTGACATTAAATAAATAAATACATAAAGATAGTTGAGTCTGCTTTTTGCCCTTAAGTAAAACAACTGATTTCAAAGAGAATTTAGCAAATATGATGAAGCTGTTAAAGAAGTCCCTTCTAGGCACCCGCGTTGAATTAGGCAAATTCAAAGGGCGCAAGCAGCAATCAGCTAGGCCATAACAATCCAGACAGATAGACAGACCAGTAAATCATATTACTGCAGCCATTGCAATGGTAAGAGGACTGAACGAAGAGGAAGAGCCATAGGAAGCAGGAGTAACCAGGACACAAATCCAGTCAAGCGCATCCCCCGCAGTCGAAGGCACTAAACATGTGAAAAAGGGAATAAATTATTTGGAAGGGGTACGCAACATATGCAGCCGAATCGAAATGTGGCATTACCCATGTACATACATACATACATACATATGTACATACATATACAATACTGGTATCGTGTCTTACACAGAGCGAAAAAATCAAGTATTTCGTACTTGAAACGACACAATTCCAACTTGGTTTCTCACATAGATTGACATTGCCAAATTCATGCATTTTGATCTTATTTCATGCTTAATTCAAGAACAATTTAAATTTGATTCACGTTTTTTTTTATTACTTAACTGGTTTCAAAAGATTCTTAAAATAAGCGTATTGGCAGGCTTAAATCAAAATGGTGTCAACTTTGTATATCAAGTATACCTATGTATATCAAGTACACTTTTTGATTTCTGCAAGTAAGATTATTTATTGCGAGTTCATTCTAACTTGACATTAGTACGTACTTTTTCTCTCTGTGTATCGCATCGTACATGCGACTCACGCAATGCCTCCAATCATTTGCGCCGTTGGTTGAGATGTGTCCTGTTGGGCCTCAACTCGTTTGCACTTTCAATTTCACTGGACAATGGCACAAACGCGAAAAACATCCTCTACATTTGATAATAAATGAAATGTGCATTAATCATCTGTAGCATGGAAAAACTTGAGTCCAATCAAAAAATAAACAAACAAATTTAAAATCCGTAATAAATATTTTTGGAGTTGAAAATTTGAAACTTGAGCTAATTCTATGAAATTCTGCTACTTTTGTAAAGTTGCTTTCATTTTATAACATTTTTTCAAAAGCAGACTAACTTAAAAAAGGAACAAGGCTGAAATAATGTTTTGGTCATACCAATTTTTAAAAGACAATTAAAAAACTAAAATCAATTAATGATAGTCGATTGCTGTCACTATAAAAATATGTCATCAAAATTGACTTTAGCAACACCGAAATTTCGTTGTGTTCTTTTTTGAAAAGGAAATTATCATTCAATCCTATATATTGTAGAATTGTGCAACATATTTGATTGAAAATAAAATTCTAACTTTTTTAAAATGCAAGTTTTTCGCACGCAAACTTTAATCTTTTGCCCACTGTGCGACGCTGTTGACGATGCTGTCGGAAAGATAGCAACTCACACACACACTTACACACACTCACACACACACACACACACACACACACACACACACAGAGAAGCCTTGCAAATTTACGCATTTTAATGTCTACGCACTGACCAGCGACCAGGCGCGGACCAGACCCGAAGTCTGACGAGGAAGTAAATGGAGCAGGAGAAGGAGGACAAGGAGAAAGCAGAAAGAGAAGGCAGGACACGACAACTGCCAACGACAACGACGACGACGCCGACGACGACGACTCCATAATTTTGAATTTCTTTCTCTAGGTGGACACGACGACAAGGACAACGATGAGGATGAGGAAGAGGACGAGGATGAGAATGAGGCCGAGAATGCGAATGTGAATGGAGATGAGAATGGTGAGAAGGAGTAGGAGTGGGAGGAGGTGATGGAGATGGAGATGGACTCCAGCTGGCCAAAAGGGTTGCTTCTGTTTGCTTTTTATTTAGCTTGGCATTTTATTTATGCTGCGTGGTCGTTTCGTTGCCAATCGCTACGCTGCCTCGTTGCTTTGATACCCTGCAGCTGCCTGCCATGGGGCATATTAGCTAACTGGCAGCATGTGTACGAGTGTCTGCAAAATTAGAGTTGAGTTTTGTGTTGCTTATAATAGTTTCCAAATATCAATACAGTGTTAAATCCGTAAGAGGAAATTACTATAAGATATCTGATATACATTTGATTAGTTTGATTAAAGAGAACTTTCTTTTTTGGAAACTTTCTTTGAGCTTATAACTAAATTTCGGAAATTATCAAAAAGGATTTCATTTTATTTTTTATTTAAAAGTTTATTTGAAAGTTTAAAGGAAATATTCATTACGAATTTCTTTGCATAGTTTTTTTTGCTTTCTTTTGCTTAGCTTTCAAGAAGTTTTCTCAAAAATATTTTATAAATTAAATAAACATAAATAAATAAAAAATCGCAAAAATTTAAATAAATTTATAAAATCTTTTATGTAACTATCTGCTTAAAATTTATTTTTATAGAACCATTCATATTCCAGTAGTTAATTAAAAAAAGAGTATACAGTATTCGGTGAGCGTTAGTCAATTATTCTGTTCTTTTAATTTTTTTTTTGCCTTTGTTGTGCTTTTTAAATTGGCAAGCGCCAGCGGGCAGCTCAGCAGCCATCAAAACGCAGCACCACCCCGTCCATTAGCCAACACCACCGCCACACCACCGCCACACCACCGCCACACCACCGCCACACCACCGCCACATCACATCAGTGGCCGGTGGACGATGGTGGTGCCAGGCTCATCAGCGAGCAGGGGGCAGGGGGCAGGGGGGAGCAGGCAGCAGGCAGCAGGAGGTTTGGGATGCGCCACGATCTGGACCTTAACCCGTTCGTGCGTCGCGCTGGATGCTTCGTGCGTGCGTTGTCCAGTGGTTGGTGGATTGCCGACTGGGCGACTGGGCGAGTGGGTGGTGCTGTTGGTGGTGGGCAGTCGTGGTGGGCTTAATTTAAGCGGGTATTATTTTTTCTCAATTTTGCGTTCTTTTTTTACGTTTTTACATGCTTTTCGTTTCGTGTTTTTTATTTGATTTCGCCTCGTATATATATAAATATATATACATACATATATATATAAAGGGGTTGTTTTTTTTGTGACTGGACTATGTGTGTGTGTGTGCGTGTGTGTGTGTGTGAATCTCGTTATGTTGTCTGTTGTTTGAAATGACCGCTGCTGCAGCGACGCTGCGTCGCAGTCGACGTTGACGTCGCTGTAACTCTTTTTTTTATATTTTTCTTCCTTTTTTGCTCTGCTTTTATTTTATTGTTGCTTTCAATGTTGTCCTAGTTGTTGTTGTTGTTGTTGCTGTTCTATACAATTTGATATATAATGTATTTTATGTGTTTTTATGTATATTGTGCGAGTCTGCAACTTGTTCGCCTAAGCTAAGCAATTTTAATTGAATTTTTAACAAATACACAAATCCATTTATTTGGTTTCTTTCTTTTTCAAGCCGCAGGCTTCTGGACAAAGATTGCTTAGTTTGGATTGGGGGGAGGGGAAAGTGCGTGTTGGCCAAATGTATATGCATTTGCCATTCAAAACAATTCAGCACACTCACACACACACATACACACACACACAAAGTTTCAGCTAAGAACAACAATAACAAGCAATTTTAATTTTATAGGAAAAAATCGTTGCCTACTTTTCAGCGCACGTAATAAAATAAAAATGAATCAAGAGAATGCCAACTAAAAAAAAGGAAAAACAACATTTTATGAAGGGAAATTAATGAAGGCTCTCAATTATAAAATATTCTGGCTGATCAAGGAATGGTTGAAGATATTTTTAATTAGTTTATTTCAATTGCCAAGGCAATTCTCATTCTTCAAAGACATTAATTTTTGCAATTGCTCAGTGAATAGATTTTTATTTTAATCTAAAAGAGATATAAAAAACCTCCGAGAATAAAACAGTCTATTTAATTAAAAACTATTTGGCATATTATAACCTTTTTGCTTTAATTAGCATCAGAGCCTAGTCATTAATTTATGTAAAATCTTTTATTTTGTATGTAACATGTCTTCACTTTCAAAGTTTGATTATGATTTTAAAGTTTATTAACTTTGGTTTCTTGTGATAATTTTTTTTACAATAAATTCTTTACCTCTTAAGTTGGATAATGCTTTTAAGAACTTATAATCAGATAGACACACTATTTGTGTCAACAATTATGCTCCAAATTTCAAAAATGTAAGCTTATAAAATTGAAAGAAATATTAGCAACTAAACATTTTATATCAAGGCCGAAACTAAAGTCTTTAAAATAGAATTAACCTTTTTGATTTGACGGACATTTGTGGGGAGAGTTTGTGGGAAACCGTTAGAAGAAAATGATAAAGGAGGACAAATAGATTCATATTGAGAGTCAAAAGCGTTCAAAAATAGACGGTAAATATTATTTGGAAATCAAAATGAAAATAATTATAGCTAATGAATATATGTACAAACAAAAATGTACACTATTAATGTAAGGAATATCAAATGAATCCATATAATAATATATTATCAATTATATTACAATTACACTACTATTATTATATACTTATAATTCATTTAATTGATAAATTGAGGAGAGAAATAAGATCTCAAATGGAAAGTTCACAGAAAACTGAGTAGGGCCAATTCACAGTGATCGATCAACGAATTGACCAACTAAGTGGGATGAATTTGTGATTAAAGACAATTGTGGCAAATAGTAATAAATGAGTTGCCATGGCAAATGATGCAAACTTAATTGGCAATGCGACGCGAAAGGGCATCAAGAAACTGATTGATAAACGAGAATTCGAAATCAAATTGAAAATGGCAAATGGCAAATGAAAGGAAAATGTCTTTGATATTTAATATGTTTAAATATGCGAATCCTTTGAAGCGAGCTGGGGTCAAAGCCAAAAACAAAAAAGGAGGACTTAAAAAAATGCTGAAACAAAACACACACGCGCCGGACACAGCTTATGTGTGTGAGTGTGTGTGTGTGTGAGTGAGTGTGTGTGTCCTGGATATATGCTGATTAGTAGTCGTAAGAAACATCAGCAAAAGCGCCAGTGAAATTCATTCAAACGAAACGAAATAAACCGAATTCAATTGAGATGACGACGACAAGGACGAGATTGAGGACGAGTCCACGCACAGTGGGCCAAACAGCTCAACTAGTGGAGTTTAGTGAAAAGTTTAAAATCTTCTATATTTGAATAATTGCAATAAGATTTAATCAGAAACAGATTTAGGCTGCAGTACGCACTGAAAATATTCAATATTAAATATTTTTTATTGAAAATACAATTATTGGGTAACTATTCTACGAAAATTATTATCTTGAAAAATAAATTAAAATTAATATTAATTAAAAATAATACGCTCGTTCAGCCAAAATGCCCACTGTGCAACGCGATGTGCGGAATAATGGCAATGAAGAGTAAAAAGTAGATCGATAGATAGCCGCTACTATACACACACACACTTATACACACACACACACATGGCCAGCATGTGTGACCAGTGGAGGGGAGGGGGAGAGCGAAGGGGTGGGAGAGATCGTAATGCAAACTGTCAGAATGCGTAACTCAATTTACAATTTTGCTTTTACTTTCACTCGCTCTGCTTCTTCTCCTCTACTTTCTTTTTTTTATATTTTTTTTGCACAAAAGAAAGTGCGTGTGTGTGCGGGTGTGTGTGTGTGTGTGTATGTGTGTGCTGTATATGCTGAATTCAAAGAAAATGGAAAATGCTAAAAAACCCGAAAGGACTGAACTGGACAACCAACGACGCGTCGTCCTCAAGGGTCGAGGGTTGAGCTGCTTCCTCAGCTGCTTTTTGGTCCAGGCTGCCCATGACAAAGTCAGCCAAAATGTGCGTAGGAGAGGGGGTTGGACAGTGCGAGGGGGAGGGGAAGGGGAAGGGGAAGGGGGCAGGCTTAGGCTGGTCAACTGGACAGGGCTTTTTTGTTGTTTCGCACGAATCCTTTCGCCTGCGCAACGCTCCCCAACCAACCAACAGAAAAAAAAAGAAAAAACCCAAGAAGATGTGTATAAAAAACCCAGTGCAAGTGCTTGATCGACTGGCTGATACCCTGTAAAAAGTGTTAGCATTCAGAGATCTATAAGATCTATCAGAAATATCATTTAGTTATACCAAAACAAATGTTCGTGTTGAATGTGAACGACTGCCAAATACCCTACATTTAAAACAAAAAGTGTAATATTATAATTTGCTATGCTTTCCTTATTTTATTTCAATAATTCATTAAAAGCATTCTAATTGCGTATGCTCGACTGACAGATACTCTATGAAATGGGCATAATTTGTATTTTGGTGTATTCATAAAATATGAATACATTCCGGTAATATTTATTAATTTATAGACCTGAAATATTTAAGGTAGACAGATCAATACAAATTAATTAAATAAATTTTAAAGATTTATGCTAAGTATTATTTTTAAAAACTTAATATACCCCTCCAGGGTATAAAAATAGAGAAATTTCGTTTTAACGTCTCAATCGTTGAGCCAAATCAGCGTCAGATGTCCCTTTAACGACTCACTGTCTGATTACAGGGTATAAAACGCGAGCCAAAAATTGTAACAAAGGCGGATGCTGTGTGGGCGCTCAAAGGGGGCAAGACGTACAGGGAGGGATGGGGGGGGGGGGGGTAGGTTGCTAGGTAAGAGCCAAAAGAATGGGTTGCTTCTTGCGTCACAACAACAACAAAAAACAGAGGGAAAAATGGAAAATGCTACACACACACACACACACACACACACGCACACACATGCACAACTCGTTTGGACAATTGGCCATGGCTTTCATTTCTTTCGTTGTTTTGGCAAAGTATCTCATCCCCCACCCCCTGCCCGCTTTCCCCTTTTCCTGCTTCAAATGTTGCTGTTTGCCAAGCGTGCAGAAAAGCTGACCAGCACAAAAAAAGCAGAAGCAAACGCACCAAATTACATAGAAAATCTACAACAACAAAAACAACAACAAGTAAAAAAGAAAGTAAAGCAAATACAACAGCAACAACAAAAAGAGTAAGAAACCAGGCAAAATCTCTGAGCAACAAAATAGAAAGAGGCAACAAAAAAATATATATATTTATATATATATATGTACATACGTCGTGGTAAAAAAAAGGGTTACGAAATTACGTCGGCGTCGCTGCGTGCGTCAACGTCAGCGTCGGCGTTAACGTCGCGTCGTCGTCGGCGTTCAAGTAAAGAAATGTAAAGAAAATTACAAAATTCACCCCCTTTGGCCATTCTTGCAGGCTTACATGCTTACAGTTATTACCGCGATAAGGTGAGGGTGTCCACAGGACCAGACGACGACCAGGAGAGCAGATGGGAAGGGGGCGGGGACGACATAGGGGGACAATGGGAAGTACAGGGACAGTTACTTTGGCCATGGAGCCGTGGGCTTATCAGAGTTCCGGAAATGAGTTGTGTAAGTTGCAAGTTTATGTTAACTGCTGCTGCTGCTTCTTCCACTTTCACTTGCTCTTCTTCCGCTTCCGCTGCCGCTGCCTCTTCCTCTTACTTTTCTTTCTTAGCTCCCGCTCTTCATAGTTGTGATTGAAAACTATTGCGACTAATAGATTAAAGTAACGTTATCAGAGCGCAGTCAGAGACAGAGGGCTGGTGGATGGGGGAGCAAGGGTGAGAAGAGCTGTAAAGCTAACGATTATTAGAGTGACCATCATCCATACGATTATGGTCATTAGAGTGACCATCATTCAATTGCTCATTAGAGTGACCATCATCCATACGATTATGGTCATTAGAGTGACCATCATCCATACGGTTATGGTCATTAGAGTGACCATCAGCCAAATGCACATTAGTGTGACCATCATCCAAATGCACCTTAGAGTGACCACCTCTAGATATTTTTATTCGTAGATTGACCATAACCTACAACCGTGCTAAAAATATCATCTTTAAAACTTGTTTTAGAGTGACCAACATAGAAATTGTACTTAGACTGTACTTTTTTGTTTATTTATTTAAATTTAAATAAAATTGCGTACAAATATCTTGAGTTTAGACTTCTATTCTTTGAATCCATATATTCCATATATTCATATATCAATGTTAGCCTAAAGCAACGATCTTAGCATTATTAGCTATTTTATTTTATTTTTGTCAAAAAGTAGAGTCTTGGAACCATTCAAAAATATTTTATTTCTCAACTATCAAAATAATTTAGCAGAAATGTAAGAAAATGAATTTATTTGGCTAGAGAAACAAAAAATTAAATAACTGGTTTAAAAAAAAATGTTTTTAACTTTTTAAAGAGTCATAGATGATAATTATTTCTTGCACTGTTTTAAAATCAAGTGGAAATTAAGGATCAACTTACAAATTTAAAATTTAAAAATTGCAAAAAGTCGACAAAAGTTTTTAAGTTTAATGTTACCGTAAAAAACATGTTATAGATATTATTGTCAACTTTACATAAAAAAATGAAATGTGTAACTTTTTTGCTCATTTTTATGAACAGTTTGACGAGCTAAATCAATTTGCTTGGACATAAGTATTAAATGATATGGTAAACAAAGTGAATGTAGTGTCCACTGTTTCAAATGTGTCACAACTTTGCGCAGCTGTCACAGCAGCAGCAACAACAACAACAACAACAACAACAACAAGAATGAGTAGAAGTTGTTGCAGTTTTTGTTGTTGTTGTTGTTTGCGAACATTAATAAACAGCTAGCAAAAGTGCTGCCCATGCCTATAGACAACGCACAGAGAGAGAGAGAGAGAGAAAGAGCGTCTGTGTGGATGAGGGTGAGAAAGAAAGAGGAGGGGGGGGAAGCAAAAGTCGCACATGTTCGTGCATATGCAGATACTACATTATAAAATGTGCTACAGACAACAACAACAACAACAACCCTCACACCACACACACACACACACACACTTAAACACACACGCACGTTGGTCAAGCAAATACGCCAAATCAAACGCAGTCATCACTCGCACTCTCCCACTCCCCCACCTCCCAGCTCACCCCCTCCCTCTCCCCCACTCCACCCCCTTTCAGTCACACACGTTGCCTTTTACATTTGGGCGCCAAAGTATGCTACCAAAAAAAAATTCGGCAAAAAATAAGAAAAAGAAGAAGAGAAGTAGTAGCAGAAGAAGAAGAAGAAGCAGCAGAAGAACACACACAGACGTTGACCAAAGCAAAAATACAAAAAAGCTAGCGAGCAGCAGCAGCAGCGACGCGTCGCTGTCAACGTCGACGCAGCGGCAGCGAATGAAAAATTACATAAAAACCAAATTTATATACGCACACACAGACAACACACACACACACACGCACACACACATGCATGTGCATATGCACGAAAAATACAACACAAAATAAAAGTGAAAATAAAAAAAAAACGAA
The DNA here is from genome assembly GCA_963924055.1 of Drosophila limbata. NCBI lineage: Eukaryota > Metazoa > Arthropoda > Insecta > Diptera > Drosophilidae > Drosophila > Drosophila limbata. The sequence continues at coordinate 26,815,924 of OZ001351.1, forward strand.
ACGAAACGGAGAAAAATCTTCCCTTAACTTTTCATTTCAATGTTTTGTAGTTGACAGTCAGACGCACTCCTACCGCACACCCCTCCCCCTCCCCCTCCCCCTCCCCCTACCACTTCCCCTTTCGCTTTTCTCCCCCCACCCCCTACCAACTGTCCGCCCCCTTCGCCAATTGTTGTTGTTGTTGCTGTTTTTTAAGTAGGAAATTGTGTCCGAGCTGCTCATCGCTGTCCTTCTCTCTCCCTCGCTCTGTCTCTCTCTTGATCTCGCCCTCTCTCTCGCTCTCTCTCTCTCTCTTCGGCGCGGTTGTTATCAAATGATTTTCTTTTGTAAACTTGCTGCCCGTCAAGGCGAAACAGAAGGACACGACAGACACGACAGACGGACGGACGGACAGACGGACGGACTGACGGAACAGACAGGACAACAGACAACCCTTTTAAGTTGCTCTCTCTCAGTAGCAGGATGAAGGGAGAAGGGAGACAGTAGAAGGGGGCAAGGGGGAGTATTGGACTAATGCTAATGTCGCACACGCTTGTCATTCGCATCGCTGAAAATGTTCCGAAAATGTTTTTACTTTTTTTTTATTCCGCTTTTGTTTTTTAACGTGATTTTGCATTCGTTTTCGCTTTTGCTTTCGTTTTCATGTTTTTCCCGTTACTGGTTTTATTTCTGTCTTTTTCTTTGCTTTTTGGCCGATTTAAAAGGCGTCAGTTTAACCCAAATTTTTGCAGCGACTGTGGGAACTAAGTCAGTGTGTCTGTTGTCCGTAAAAAACTAGCAAAAACAAATCCACATGTACACACTGAATGTGTGTGTATCATAGTGTTGCCAAAATTCAACAGTAAAAATAGAAAAGATTTTTTGTAACAAGTTGTTACATTTTTGCTTAAAATAAAACTAAGCCCAAAGAAAAAAAAGAAGAAATTTAAGAACAAAAATTTTATTGCTTAACTTTTAAACTTAAACTTTACATTACATTCCTTTACATTCCCAGGAATTTAACCTTTAATTAGACATTAAATATAATGTTCTCAGAAAAGTCAATATCTTCAAAGGAGCTAGACTGTGAGAGACCCTGTTCTTGTTTAGTAAATCCTCATAAAAGCGACAGTTCTCTTCTTCCTTCATTGGTCGCACACTGACTTAAATAACTTATCAACCGATCGCAATGACATTTTCAGGACACATCGGCTCACAATACTTATCATGTGCACTAAAATTCAAGGCTCTTTTTTAGCAATTTTAAATTGCCCTAATAATAACATATTTTTTCCGATTTGCGAGAGTTTGCCAAAATTTAAAACCAAACTTGATCTGCCTAAGATACACAGCAATCAATATAGTCTCAATCTTATACAGCGTCAAAAACTGCTAGATTTCCACTAAGCTAGTAAGTAACTTGGCTGTAGCTGTAAAAAAGCTAAAATGACAGCACTGGTGAGTAGCTGTTGTCGTTGTTGTTGCGTGGCTATAAATTAAACATGCAGCTTTCAGTTTCAGTCGACGCTCAAAAGTATGCTACACCGATGCGACGAACCGTGCAAATGCCACGCAATCAAAAACTTTCGCTATCCTCACACACACAAGCACCAACACACACATGCATTCACTCTCTCTGTCTCTCCCTCCCTATCTCTATGTGCCTGTTGTCCATTGCCCACCTATGTGTGTGTGTGTGTGTGTGTGTAGACAGAACTATGCGGTCGCACAACTTGAAAACTAGTTTGCATAAGACAACAACTTGCGTATCGTTTGCTGTAAATGTATGCGTGCATATATGTGTGTCTGTGTATTTGTGAATGTGTTGTTGGCCAGTTGGTCTGCTTTATGTATGTACAAGCCAAGTAACAAAGCACAGATAGCCCCAAAAGCTGCCTTGATTATAAATTTCAACTTAATTACATAAACAGAATTTAATCCTTTCAAACTGTGTCGCACATATATACATAAGTATGCATATGTGTGTGTGTGTATATGCTAATGCGTATTTTGTATCAGCCCAAGTCCTCGTGTGTGTGTGTGTGTGTGTGTGTGAGCGTTTGCACTAATTTATGGCCAGCATAACTATTCCAATACAAACACAAAACACCTGCACAGTGGAACACAACTTTTTAATTTTCAGGATGTATAAAAATTGGGCTCTTTAATGTTATGGTTAAATTAAGTTTAGTTATAGTATTTAACATGTGTTGTTAAATGATATAGTATTTTAATACTACACTGAAAAAAAGACAACTCGATTTTCGAGAAAGCGATTTTCAAGTAAGTACTTCAACTCCATCCTTTTTTGGCTATGGCTTGGAAAGCTGATAAATCAACCGATAATTTGCAGAATTAAGCTCAGTACATTATGGCAGAACTTGATGAATTGTTAAATCTTAACATTTAAAATTTTGAGTTTTCGAAAAAGTCGATATCTTGAGGGAAATTTAATCTTAGTGCATAATGAATTGCCAAACCAATCAAAAGGTCATTCCACTTGGAAATCTGATCAGTTTTGGCAAAGTTATTAAATTTAAAGTTGGTCAAGCCTTTGAAATAGAAACTTTACAAGTCAAATTTTTTTCATCGGCATAATTTTGATTTATATCGACAGCTCGATTAATTTTTGTCAAATCTTAGGTTTCGATATTTAACTCGATTCACTGTTTGGATTGAAATCATTACCTTGAAATATATTTTTTTTTTCATTGACGTCTTTCATTTGTATTTCTGATCATCTTAACTTTCATTATAATTTTCTGACTGCTGACATTTTTGTATCAAGTCTTGCACAACTTGCACCACTGTGGCACAAACGAAGGACAACAACTGAGGACGAACTTGTCCATGATGAATATTCCGAACTTGTGCATTAGTTTTGGCCTACTCCCTCCACACACACACACACACACTCACACACACACACACACACACAGAGTCACATAGTTTAGAGTTGTGTTAAGTGTAGCATAGAAACAGGCGTCAAGAACGCATGTTGTCTTTGCCACATGCCTCATGCCTCGTTCCCATGTATTGGGTCCATGCTATATATTATTTGTCAGCCCAGGCTGATCAGCATGACATACACCTGCCCCAGACACACAGAGTGAGAGAGATAGAGAGAAAGAAAGAGAGAGAGAGTGCATTGCTAAACCAATTTCCACACACAGAAATTTTAAATTTCCGACACACACAGAAGGACGCAGGACGCAGGACTACGATTTGCGTATGCCAAATTGAAGACCTGGCCTGAAGCGTGCTCCAACCCCTCACACACACACACACACACACACACACTCACCTAGCCTTAACTTAACTTACAATAAAAGCCATTGCCAGCGTCGCCTTCTTCCCTTCCTCTTCCTCATGTTGTTCTTGTTGTGTGTAAAGTGCGTAAGTTGTGCCACAATTGGGGGTAGGGTATATATCCATGTGTGTGTGTGTCTGTGATTGGACGCACTATTTTACATACGTAATGCCAACTTGGTAAAGCTCATAAGCGCCGTCGGCTACAGCATCGAAATTAGCGTTTGGACCTTGTCTTGGGCATTGGGGAGTTTGTCGGACCGTTACCAACCGAGGGATTGTTCTAAGCACCCACACACACACACACACACATGCATGTGTGTGAGTATGACATATGTACTTAAATACTTAGATAAAGCTACAAGTAAGCTTAGACAAAAAAGGGGCATTACGACATCCCAGTTAAACCCAACTATGTATACAACAGAGTATTTCGGCATTTGCTACTAACATGCCCAAGATATGATTCTGATTCTGTCGATTGACAAAACGTTTTTTTAAACTAAAGCTAAAGTTTGATAGAAAACAAAGTTAATGACCCCTGTACTTTATTTTGAAGTACGGAGTCTAAAAACCAGGGACTGCAAATAATAATAATTTGTTTTTTTTTTAATCGAAAATCATTTACTGTTAATAACTTTGAGACAGCGAGAAATATACCAATATTCATCTGTGTGGCTCATATATGCATTTTCACGATTATCTAAAAATTTTTTAAGTTTTATAGATTTGCTTTCAAATTAATGATAAATTTTGAGTTATACAACCAAATTTTGAGTTACTCAACCAATAACCAACAAAGCTCAACTTTATGCTCTCCACAAGAATTTTATTTATTTTTTAAATGGATTTTTATGGTTTGTCTTTGCTTACTGACTTGGAACATATATATATATAATTTTATTCCTTTATTCCCTTAGATGAAATTTAAATTGCAACTTAAGTTTTATTTTGAGCAAAAAATAAAACTCATGAAATAATGATTATGCTTTATTTTTCATTTTTCTGCTCAAAAATTAGTGGGGTATAACTCAAAATTAATCATTATTTTGTGATAAAACTTGAAATGAATCATTATTTAATGGTTTTTTTTAATAAAACTTATAATAAATACAGTCACTGCTAAAAACCAATTACATAAGCCTTATATTCTTTTTGATTATGTCAAATAATTTAAATTTTATTTTAGCTTGATTGTGAAACAGAATCCCTAAATTGATTTGAGCTAGTCATGTAAATCCAAATCATGGATCGAGTCTTAAATACAAATATTAAGTCAAAAAGATCGAGTTAAAGTTCTTGAAAATCGTTTTCACGCAAATCGAATTGTCGATTTTTCGATATATTTTTACATCACGAATTGGAGCCAAGGTTTAAGGAACACATGTTCTGAATATGATACCAGTGACTTGCAAATTTATTAAAAGCTGTTTATTTAATTTTATCTATTAACTATTTTATTTACAACATATTAAGAGCCAAGAAGCCAAAAGATAAAATTATGGGAGTACAATCTTTAAAAATTTATATTCGACTTAAATGAAATCAAATCAACAGTGTGCTGTAATAGTTATCTGTCAGAAACACTCAAAGTTCTGCGAAGCTTTGCGTTCGATAGTTTCTGGGGAAAATGTCTGATATCAATTGAACAAATGAAAATGAATTTATGCAGAATTTCCACATGCTGCCATACAATAAATGAGACAAAAGACAGCCACAAGAATATGTAGTACATAACATTTTTTAAATTGAAACTCTCTTGCTGAATAATTGATATAAAAACATACATAAATGTCACTCACAATACAAATTGCCAATGTAAAGAAATTCTAAAAGATAAACAATAAATATTGTCAATAAAATGCGCAGCATTCAAATTGAGAATTTCAAGAGATTGTTGTATTGTTTATAACTTAAATTTGCGATCTATCAATTGACACTAGCTCTTTAATTTGTTCAAAGACTGTTTTAAATTCGAATTATCATTCCTTAAATTTTATTACAATTAACTTAACTTGAGTCACTTTCGTTGTTCACATAAATCCGAACCTATTTAGTTTTGGGCCTAAAGTTTCGGGTGTACACAGGCTTTGGTATTGGACAACTGTTTGTTATTCAATTCGCAGCCATAATCGAATCCAGTTTCAAGTTGAACTCTTAGGCAATGGGAAAATCAGTTAGTTGAGCATTTTTCGTTGTCGCCAAAAGTCGTTGCCAGGAATTGCCAGCAGCTGTCCAAGCAGAGATCCCAAAAAAAAAAAAATAAAATAAATAAAACAAGTCGAACAGTTTAGTGCATTCGACAGTAATATACCCTGAGCCTAGGCCCATGCAATTCAAATAATATAATAAAATAATAATAATATCTTATCTTTAAATCTTTAAATTTTAAAAATTTATTAATAGCTAAAATATTTGTAAAAACGAAAAAAATTCATTGACCTAATCAGGAATCGAACCCACGCCCCTCACGCACGGGCGCGTGTCTTTAGCATTAGACTGACAATTCAAATAAGCGAAAAATATTAAATAATTAAAAATCATTTGCATCGACCGGACCGGGATTCGAACCGCAATCTCCCGCTTCGCGTGCCTAGCACCCATCACTTGGACCACTCCGCCTCTTAGACTGATGCTGGCAAATTCGATGTACATTCTCGATGTCCATTCTGGCAGAGTAAATGTAAAAGGAATTAAATGACGAATAATTCTTTTTATATACATATATTCTGCCAATCTTTATAGCTTAATATCTTCACTATTTATGTCCCAATCGTGTTGAAGTTTTTAACATAAACTAATATTGCTCGACATAATAAGGAGTCTTCATTCCAAATTCCAGACGGACATGGCTATATCGACTCGGCTGTTGATGCTGATCAAGAATACATATATATACTTTATGGGCTCGGAGATGCTTCCTTCTCCCTGTTACATACATTGCACAAACTTAATATACCCCCCTCAGGGTATAAAAAGTGAAAGGAAAGAAATCAAACGTACACACACACGCACACGCACACATGTGGACACAAAACAGAAGGCAGTTGGATTCAGACTCTGCCTCAGTCCGTGCCTCGTGTTCAGTCTCTGGCTCTGTGGCAATGCGTGCGTTCGACCGTGTGGCGCGTTCGTTGAGCCGTTGCGTCAGGACGCACACAAAACACGCATGAATTTTTTACAGGACTAGAAACAGCCGCAGCACAGCCTCACGTCGAGTTGGAGACGGAGACGGAGACGGAAATGGAGTTGAAGATGGAGGCGGGAACAGTGGCAACTGAGCCAAGTCTGAGGGGGATGGGGGCAACATCAGAAGGCAGCGCCAGCATCAGGACAGTTGCTGGCAGCTTCCTGTTTTCGATTTGGTTTACAGTCCAAACACCCTGTAAACAGATTGTTCATAGGTATATACATTTTGTATTTAAATATGTATTTATTTTAATATAATTTATATATCAACATATAACTAACGCTACTCTACTCAATAATGTCTTCTGAAGACTCTTAAAATTGTGAAACAAGCTGTAAATTGATGCACATAATGATAAGACTTTTTGATGCAACAATTTTCTTTAGAGCTCTACGAAGAAAATTAGAAGTCTTTATTGACACTCCTTGAACTATGAAAATTACTTAAAATATCTGTGTATTTCCACATTTAACCTGTTGCTACCAAATTTGCTGTGTTCTCTCTAATCTTTATTCAATAGTCTCTTCGGACAATAAATATGTAAAAGAGAAACATTTTTCCTTTTAAAAATTTGTAAATCTTTCCTACTGTTTATATCAAAATTAATCCGGATATTGTTATTTTAAATTTTATTGTTTAATTTTCAAATATTATTGATCTATTTTCTAAGCGTTCAAGGAACAAATTGACTAATGAATTTAAATTTCATACATTCATAAACTCTTTATCAACTTATGGTAATTGTTGATTTTTAAATATTCTCTAGAAATAAATAATTAATTCCTCTGTTAGTCATTGATTATTATTTGATTATTATTGATTATAAAATGTTAAATTTTGTTTTGTAAATTGTAAAACCCCAGAGTTGATGTAATCTAGCCTTCTTTCCTTATTCTCCAGGGTAACTTAGAGTCGTTAACTTTTTTTCACAATATCTTTTTGCATTTTTTACTGGACGCCACGACTTACGTGCGATTACGTTCTTTAGATTGTACATGTGTGTGTGTGTGTGTGTGTGTGTGCGTGCGTGTGTGTGTGTTGCTGCCTTGCTACCCCCATTTGACTTTCACATACGTCTGGACGTGTAACTCCCCCACCCCACGCTTTTCCTCCTCCTTCTCCGCCTCCTTCTCGTTGTCCGCCTCTCCTTCCCCAATCACTTATTTCTCTATCATTTCCCCTTTGCCCGTTGGCCAAAAGCTGGAAGCAAAATGCGTTTGTCTGTCCCGCTGTCTATTTGTTTATTTGACAACATTTTAGAGTACATGTGTATTTTGCAATATATGTATGTATGTATGTATGTATGAATATGTCTCTGTGTGTGTGTGTACGTATGTTCTAGTGTGTGTTATTTATGTGTCGAGTCAGTGGACTTTTTAATTTTTCATTCAGTTCCATTTGGCTTGCAGTTGTTGCCAATTGAAATAAGGCTTAAATTGAAAGTCAAGCGGTTTAGTTCAATGACTGGCCAACAGATGGCGTCGCAATTAGGAACAAACGCTTAACCCTTTGTTGGCCCTTTGTCGGCAACTGTACTTGGTCCAAATCGCGCTTTGCATTAGCGAAATGACATTGAAATATTACAAAAATTTAAAAACCATTATAAGCAGACAACAAGAAAGCCCCAACCCCAAACTCATTCCTTCTCACTCTCGCTCTCTCTGCCTCTTACTCTTACTCTTTCTCGCTGTCTATACATAAATATCTTATGTAGACTCTACCTATATAAAAGTAGAAGGAGTAAAAATTCTTAACACCGAAAATTGCGCGCGAATAAAAAAATATAAAAGAAGCGAAAAAAATTTGTATATAAATAAAGAGGAAAATCAACAGCAGCAGCCGAAGGAATAAAAAAAAAACATCCACTTTTCCACTTTTTGTTTTCGTCCTTGTCGTGTCGTTGTCGACGGTTGGTCCTCCTTCCCTTCGTCTTCCTTTTCTTCGGTTCCAACTGGACGCAGCCTGCGCCGCGTGGGAGGTAAGTGGGCGGCGGGGGGATAAGGGGGAGGGGGCAGCCTCATCTTTACGTACTACCAAATTGGCAAGTGACCATAATCAACCCCTTTTTTCTTGATTTTTTGTTGTTGGTATGCAAAAAAAGTGCGTAAGGCGATTGCTGATGAATGTGCGTGGGGGAAGGGGACAAGGGAAAGAGAAAGGGAAAAAGTGAAAGAAAGGAAAGTAAAGGAATGGAATGATGTAAGTAGCAGAAGTAACGAGTGCAAAGTACAGCTGAACAAATCAAAGAAGCAGAGGCGTAGGCAGCAGAGGGGGTCAACTTTTCAATATAAGTTTTCCATCAAAAGGACCGTTATGTTTCAGGTTTGTCACTTGCCAGCTATGACCGAAGTTAATCGTTCTTAAAGCTACTCCAAACTGTCAACCTCACAGCGATTTTAAAGCTATTTTTTGATGGTATAACTTGTAAGTAATTTAAATAACTAAAATAAAGACTGTAAGCAATTGTATTACATAATATTATTGACTAAAGAAAGGGTTTTCATTACTTTCAAGCTGATCTCTTAGTCTATGAGCAACTTCGAATCACCATTATCCCAAGAAAAAGTTCGAGTTATGGAATTCTTTTTTTTTAAGATTATTAAGTTTATTGACACTCGATTTAGTTCGAGTTGGGGAAAATTCGAGCTATAGAAGTTCGAGTTATGTAGCTAAATACTTAGTTTTCCATATCACAAATTTGGCAGCAAATGTTGGAACAACTAAACGATTTTAAAATACCTCCAGCTCTTAAAATTTGTTTACTCATTAGTTTTTATATCCGTTACTTAAAAAATAAGTAAGAGGGTATATTGTATTCGTTGCACTGTATATAACAGGGAGAAGGAAGCATCTCCGACCCTAAAAAGTATATATATTCTGGATCAGCATCAACAGCCGATTCGATATAGCCATGTCCGTCTGTCCGTCTAATTTACGTTAAGTACTATTATTACCTATCATCCTACTAAATCGTAACAAGATCGGACAAATAGAAAGGCGGTAATGGCTGATTAAAGTTTTTAAACAATATAAGTGCCTAAAAGCATGCAATACAAAATTTTTTCAACTTATTTAAGTAAGGAACGGGTATCCTAAAGTCGGGAGCTCGACTATAGCCTTTCCCACTTGTTAATTTTAAACTGAGATTTAATTTATTGTAATTATAAATTTTTGATTTTTGACTATTTTTTAAGTCAGAGTCAGAATCGAAGCAAGAATTATGAGCATCATTATTATTCAGCTGAAAGTTATATTTTATATCAGTTTAACTGTCCATTGATTAATTTACATCACATATAAGATCCTTGACTAAGTTTTGGTCCATCATTTTATGCGAGATTATTATAATCATTTTATTATGATTATTTTCTTATTGCTTGTGAATCAATTGAATTTTGATTTCTAAAATAAACGAACCCTTTTGGAGTTGGCCGTTAGCCCATTTGAGCCACCAAGCCGCTGCCCTGTGCTTATCATATTTGGTCAGTGTCTGCGCACGTGGCATGCAACAAAGCGTGGTAAGAACGTTCCATGCATATTCAAATTGCTTCGCAGGAGGAGGAGGAGGGGGAGTAAAGGGAGAAAGGAGAAGGAGAAATCACAGCAAACGAAAATCAAGCCCACGCACTTAAATGACGCCAAAAGAAAACGTCGCCGCCCCAATCAAAGCACTTGGCCCTTTGTCGCCACCGCCGCCCCCTCAAGAGCCCATTCCCTTTCCCTTTCCCATTCCCATTCCTTTTCCAGGCCATAAAACGCGACAAAAAAAAGAAGAGAGAAGAAAAATTAAAATACGCACAAAGTTTTGACAGCTGAATTGGCATAATGATGGGGTTAGTGACGCTTTCACGAAAAAAAGGCGGTCCAGAGGGTGGAGGGGGAAGGTGGAGGGGGGAAGAAGAAATGGGTAGATGGGTCTTCCAAGTGGAACGGACGGACGGACAGCCATTGTCACTGGTCCGGCCTTCTTAGAAATCCTCCACCAAAACTTTGCTTTGGTTCTTGGCCTTAAAAATTTCTTTTCTTTTTTTTCTGTTTTCTGTTTTTTTTTTTCGCTTCTGCCATCATCGTTAATTTTATCTACGCAAATGCAAAATAATTACTTTACTTTTTCTTTGGTTTCCGTTAACCCCGCCCCCTCCTGCCCCGCCCTCCTTGCTTATTGTAATAACCCTTTCGGGGCAGCGGCTGTCGAAATTTATGTACTTTTCCTTCGTCTTTTCTATTTCTTCTTTTTACATTTTCTGCGTTTTTCACTCGATTTTTTTTGCTTTTTGGTATTGAAAAGCATTTTAAAATTCAGCGCCAGCTGTCCTGTCCTGTACATATATATATATATATATACATATATATCCTTTCTATATATACATATATATATTCATTTTCGTCTTTTTTTCCTTGTGTTTTTTAATTAAACAAAAGGGTTCAAAAGTTTTCCATCTATGCGAGAGAAAGAGAGAGAGAGAGAGAGAGAGGGAGAGAGAGTGAGAGAAAGATAGTAAGAGAGAAAGGGAGCAAGTGAAACGGGGTTAAAATCAAAATTTTTGCCCTCAGTTCGGGCCGCGTTTTCAGTTTTCTATTTAGTTTTCATTTATTTTTAAAAGGAAAATTTTAATAACAAAGATAGGGTTGGACTCGGCCTCATTACCCATCCACCTTCCTCGTCCTTGTATCGTCTTGGGGTTAGTCGCACACAACGAATACAAAAAAAAAAAAGTAAATAAAATTAAGAATGCTCAATAAACAGATATCCTGTAATCAGTGAGAAAAAAGTTACTTGGATGATTCTTACGATCATTGGCCGCGATCACCTGAACTAATCAATCAGTAATCATGTATCACAAATCAAAAAATTTTTGATGGGCTTTTATGAAATTTTGAGGCAAAATCAAAGTTGTCATTTCTTTTTTTGGCAATGGTGTTAATATTTGTTTAGAAAATTCAAAACAACTTGGCGCAGAATGCTTAATCAAATGGGAATCAAAACAGATAAAGGCCAAATTTAAAATAATAGATTATATATTGCATTAATAAATAATTAAGCCAATATTGCATGCGCATTTAATCTTTTATATGAGAAAGTTTAAAGCACTTTTTCTAGCCATATTCCTTAAAAATACGCATTTTCCAACGTCTTCTTTGCATTTTTTTTAAGATAACCAAATGAATATTAATTAAATGGCTTCCTCATTAGTTTTGTCCTATTTTGTTTTTCAAATCTTGTGCTCTGTTGATTACGATTTGATTTGTCGACAACAAAGCACACAATCACAGAATTTCAGCATAGCATTTTGGTGATGAATTTTCAGTCATCATAATTAAAAAATTTGAAATTACGATTGTTCATCAAAATTCATCGATATTTCGTTGTCCATTTGTTCTGGTGAACCCGGCCGTTATCAAATTCCAATCAAAAATTTATGTTTTCTGCTGTCTGCCTTTACTTATTTATAGTTTTAATCTGTAAAGTTTTAAATCCATTAAAATACTCCAGTAACCTTCTAATGCAAAACTACACAAAACAATTTAGCATTCCTTTAAAGTAACGTCCATAATTTGTATCTTATTCCACCCAAGATCATCAAAATCTAAAGAGAATATACAAAGACATTCCATATACCCACTTTGTGCGTTTTAAATGGCCACAGGGTATTAAAAAAAACACATTAATGTAATTTTTCTGCAGCGTTTCATTTTTCTCTTTAGAGAATGGAGCTGCTCTTGGAGCTGGAGTTGGAGACGGAGCTCTAAATGGAGGTGGAGATGAAGATGGAGCTGGACTCGGAGTTGGAGTTGGAGTTGAAAATGGAGCTGTTGTGCGTCCTCACAGTCAGTCAGTCAGTCAGCTACTCCTTTCCCCTGTCCAGTTTGTCGTTCGTTGTATTTGTATTTGTATTTGCCTTCGTTCGTTTTTAGCCTTTTTTTAAAATGCCTTTTTCTTCATCCTTTGCTGGCTTGCCTTTTATTTCGGCATGTGTTTATCTTCCGTCTCAGTTGTCCGATTTTCCTTTGACTTAACTCACTGGACAGTAAATGGAAATTGTATAAATGTTTCATTACATTAATTTCGCTTTGAAGCCAACTGCAAAACTTGGACAATTCAAAATGAAAAGTGAGCATTGCCAGCTGAAACTTGAGATAGTTCTTTGTTCTAAAGACTCGACGGCAAATCAACTGCTTAAGTAATTAAATCGCTGCTGACAATTGAATTTTGACTTGAAGAGTCTAAGATTATTATGCGAGTTGCATGCATAATAATTGTCAAATTGAATCTTATAGAGCGCAAATTGAGAGATATAAGCTGATGACTAATACTTAAGAGCTTGCTTTGTGTTCTTGCAAAACTCAGGCAATGTTGGCCCAATTAAAAGGAAATTTGGTAAGCAGGTTGTCAGACACTCAATCTAGCTATGGTTTTTTGACAAAGTGTAAAACAATTTGGGAACAAACTTATAGGGGTATTTAAAAAAATATCATTATTATGTAAAGAATATAGTTTAATGTGCACTGGCTTTCTAATAAATATGTTCGACTTATTTGAATGAAAATTGTCGTATTTCTATCAGTTTTGTCAATCTATAATGATGGTAAATAGAAAAGTCGATATAAAACAAGAAAAAACAAGTGGGAAAGGCTATAGTCGAGCTCCCGACTATAGGATACCCGTTACTTACCTAAATAAATTAAACTTTTGTTTTTATTGCATGCTTTTAGGCACTTTTATTGCTTAAAAACTTTAATCAGCCAGTACCACCTTTATCTTTGTCCGATCTTGTTGGGATTTAGTAGGATGATAGGTAATAATAATAGCTAACGTTCACCGTTTAAAAAAACCTAATATTTTGAAAACTGTGCGTGTGGTGGATTTTCGCGATTTACGGAGGCGGAAAGGGGCGTGGCAAAATTTTGAAACAAACTTGCCCTGCGTGGGGCTTATAAAAATCTGTGTGCAAAATTTGGTTGCTCTAGCTATATCGGCTATATCGACTCGGCTGTTGATGCTGATCAAGAATATATATACTTTATAGGGTCGGAGATGCTTCCTTCGCCCTGTTACATACATTGACACGAATACAATATACCCCTTTATTTTTTAAGTACCGGGTATACAAACTCAATTAAAGAGCAATTACTTTTTGTCATTACCAACATTCTTAAAGGCATCACTAAGTGTTCGTCTTGTCGATAACTAGTTGTTTCAACGGATTTTTAGTTGTTTCAGCGTGTCCCGTTAATAGATCTTGTTAGAGACCTGAGATAGCAACAAGTGTCGGGTATTGCCTTCATTAGTCTGCTTTCACTTGTTCCACCCCTCGCAGCAACCCCTTACAACTTGCTCCCCCTCTGAGACTCGCCTGCCCCCATTCGAGTTCCTCGCACAATTTAAACTCACATGCAGTCGCATTTATTTCTATTCAATTTGATAATAACCCAAGTGTGCGTGGCTCTCGCAGGACTTCAGGTCCTTGTGGACTTGCTCAGCGAGTGTGTGTCCGTGTGTGTGTATTTAGGGGTTGGGGATGAAGCAGCAGCTGCTTGGGCGGCCACAGTGGAGCATTTAGAGTGGACGCAATGTATCAACGGCTGCTGTTTCTCCTCTATCCTCCGACCTCCATCCTCCAACTCTTTGCCTTCTCCTTCTGATATGTTCTTCTGCCTCTGCACGCACTTTCACTTTCACTTTCGCTTTTACTTTCACTTTGAGCGCCAAAAAAAATGAAATAAAGTAAAAAATAAACCAACCTCCCGCTCGCCAGCAAAAGTGAAACTCATTTTCCCCTTTTTTCACTTTAGGCCACAGCAACGCCTACAAAAAGTCCGAAAAAAGCGACAAAAAAACTGAGAGAGGAAGAAGCAGGAGCAGAAGAAGAAGAAGAAGAAGAGAAAATACCCCCTTGAGTTTACAACTTAAAAATTCAAAGCACGAACAAAGTTCTAATTTAAACACCGAAAAGAAAGCAAAAAAAAAATAAGAAAAAAGAAAAGAAAAAACGCACGCGGCAAATACATGTCGAAAAAAATTGGACATAAAGTGCACGGCAGGCGAGGCGAGTAAATAAAAAAAGAGAAAGAAGCAGAGGCGGAAGAAGAAGAGGCAAAAGAAAGCCAAAGCCCAAGACCCGGACACAACGTCCTGCGTCCTTCCTCCTGCTTCCCTCAACTCCTTTGGGCTCGCTGCGGACAACGGTCCTCACACACACACACACACACTCACACACACACACACACACTCACACACACACAAACACACACTAGCACGCAAAAAAAGTAAAAAAGTAAAGGGGTGGCAATCGCTAGTCCTTTTGCGAATATAAAGCAAAACAAAAAAAATAAAAAGCTGCGTAAAAACGTCGAGAAAAAAAAAAAAATATAAAGAAAAGCTAAATACTAGAGGGAATAAAACGACCGCCACAAGTGATCGACTAAAAGATGTCCTCTAGTTTAACAGACTAAATAAATTACTTGTTTTAAACCAGCAGCCAGTAAAACGTTTAAGATTACAGCAAAGAGATGAATTGCGAAAGTTGTTCAAGTTTTCGACGACAGACGATTGAGTAAAAAAGCAGGAGAAACAGAAACAAAAAGAAAAGAGACTATCAGGGGTGCCACAGGAATCCTTTCACTTGAAAAATTACAAATTTCATACAAATTTAAGTCAAATTCAAGTGGAAGAGATTTCTGAAGCACACCTTTATAATAAAGAGTTCTCGTATTTTAGAACTTCTTGACAGCAAAACGTTTACGAATTCTCTGAAAATAAGATTTTTTAAAAGAAATAATTCATTTAGAGCACCTAAACAGGCAGTGATATCATTTATGCTCTGCACAATACATATTCTAAGCCAACGCTTTATTAGTACTCTGAAACGAAGCCAGTGAAGCGTTTACGAACGTATTGAAAAGCGGAATGTAAGTTACATAGAATCGCTGTCTAGGGAGTTGATTTTGAGCGTTATTTGCAAAACATATTCATACATACATGTGTAAAAGATATGTTAATTGTTAATAGACGAACTCGTAAATATATATTCAAAAACATGACTTAGAACCGAAGAATTTCACATACCTAGGCTTGAAACTGAGCTCTACAACAGCCTAAAAGTAAAGTAAAAGACTTCAAATTGTGGAGAGAAAGAGAGTGAGAGAGAGTCTAAGAAAGAGAAAGGGAGTAAAGTTTTAATAAAGTTTCTTGCAGCAAAGGGATTTCAGAAGAATACTTAAGAATGTATTTTGCCTTTCAAGAACTGTCTCTCTTTGTTCCCCCCTCATGGATCTCTTTCCGCGTCCAGGCCACTCAGGGCCAAGTTTGTTTCCATTATAACCTTGCGCGGGGCAATTGACCAATTGAGACTCGGCCATGCCTTCTTATTATTTAATGTGCTTCGTGTTATCTTTATATGTACATATATTTATTTATCTCCGTCTACTTCTTCATAGTTATGTATCCAACTTAAGAGTTCTTCTCTCTATTTTTTGTCTTTTTAGCATCTTGTTTTTTAACGCAAGTACATAAATGTCGACTTCCAACCCTTGTGTGATTTGCAATTGCAAATGCGGATGTGGGAAAGTGGCACAAGGGGGGAACTTGGGGCAGGGTGCCAGCTCATTATGTCCATCGTCAAAGCTCACATTATTTACTGGCCATCGCCTTATTGCAAGGGGGGAGCCAGGCGGGAATCATTGCCCTTTAATACCCTGCAGTGGAGGTGGATCGGGAGGGTCGCTCGAATTTCAATTGCTCTCAAATCGGAAGTACCTTGCAAACATAAAAAGAGTTGTGACAGGGACTAAGTAGAATCGGCTGTGATACTTTATCTATAAGTGACGATATCCAGTTCTCAAAATCTATAATTATTTATCTATAAAAATAACTAATTAAAATAACAAACTAACTATAACAATAGAACAAGTTTCCAGTGAATAAAGTATAATCAACAATACTTAACTAAGATTCTAATGGACTTGAATAAAATATGCATGCTTTATCCATAGGATAAAATTGGTATCATTAAAAGTCAACTTTGCTAATTTTCTAACTACAACTATCAGGTACGGAAATCACTTCTACTTGAATTTCACTTCAATTTCATATCACTGTGACACAGTCAACTCCGATGCCATGAGAATAATGTCACATTTTTTGTCCGAGCTGTAGAATTTAGAGTTGTCGAGTAACTTTTATTGTTTGTCGCGCCAATAACTTTTGAATTTTTTAAGCTACACAAAATCAATTACTATGTAAATAAATAAAATTATATTAATTAAAAAAGAGGACTAGTGGACGGTGCTACAGTCGAGCATACTCGACTGTCGGAGACCCCGTACTTACTATGGAAAAAAAGTTTTCCATACTAAGACTTGATTTTCAACTGATTGTTCCTATGGGAGCTATATGATATAGTGGTCCAATCCAAAATCTAAAACAAACTCGATCTGCTTGCAATATAGACGAACCTACATACCAAGTTTGGAGTCTCTAGCTCTCATAGTCTCTGAGATCTAGGCGCTCTTACAGACGGACAGACGGACATGACTATATCGACTCGGCTGTTGATGCTGATTAAGAATATATATACTTTATGGGGTCTGCCACGCCTCCTTCTACCTGTTACGCACAGTTTTTTTTGTGACAAAGTTAATAGACCCCTTTACTTTTTTAAAGTACGGGGTCTAAAAAAAGAGGAAAACTAGAAACCTATTATTCTACAATGATAAACTTCATAATGTTGCTAAGCAAACTCTCTCCTAATTTAATATGAGAAGGGGTTAACCCTAGCAGACTACTTCGAAAAGGTTGGTGAACATGCTAAAAAAAATTAAATCACTCGAAGTTCTGTGGCACTGTGAAAGTTTTCGAGCGGCATTTCTTTTCTCTGAATTCGATTTCCCCTGTGATTTCCGTAGCACACCTGACTGTCTATTTCTGTTGAGTTAAGAATAATTCGTTGGGATAAACATTCTTATTCAACGTCTATTTGCAATATCTGCCAGCATTGTATAGTTTTAGGATATATTAGAAATCAATCTACATCTCTATAATAAGCTACCACAATTATCTTAATTCCCATTATACCAAGAGCCATGTACAATATTTATTTGTAAATATAATATCTATAACTATCCATTATAGGATCCAACTGCAATATTCAATTCCCACTTGATTCCCCTTGACAAAAATACTTTATACCCTGTTCTTTTATTTTTAGAGCATCTCCAAGTCGAGAATTACATTCAACTATATTTATATACATTTATTTTAGGCTGTGCAATAACTTTTGCCCAACTTTACTTTTTTTCGAGCCGCTCGCCGTGTGGGCGTTAGAAGAGGGGCGTGGCTGCTGAAAGGGTGGCCACGCAATTATCTTTAATTGGACCTTATCTTTTGTTTTCTTTATTTTTGTTTTCTTCTCTCTCCTTATGATTTTGCCTGGGAATTTGAAAGCAGAGCTTAGATGTATTTTAAGAAATATATAAAGTGCTTAAAAGATACTTCAGCGTGATATAAGTGCCTTGGAACGGAGAACAGTTGAGGGGGGGGGGGGCGGGGGGGGCAATAATAGCAATTTGAGAATCACTTAACAATGCCTCAATTTTGATATTATATTTTATGCAAATTGATAAGGTCTTCAAAGATTATAGTATGCAATGGTAGAGAATATATAAGAAACATAAATTAAATGTTTGATTTTATAGATATATGCATATATAGATTATTAGGTATTTGTGCATTGTCAAGCTTCTAAAATTCAAGTTTAACACTCTGGATTTTAGCATGCATTTTTTAAGTATGTATTCAGGATATTTTTAAAAAAAAAACACTGTGCAAGTTAAAGTGCAGCCACTCAGCATTAAAATAGCCCAAAAAAGTCTAAAAACATTTGATTGCGCTGAAAAAAATCGTATTAAGCCCCGAGATACCCGAAAAGTATTTGAAAAATCGTGTTTGAATCAAGTATTTTGTATAACGGAATTTTTGTCACCGTTTGAGGTTGTTTCCTCCCGGAATTCCAGATGTTTTTTTTTTCGCAATTCACACAAAAACATAAACTTAATAGAACAATAATTAAATACATGAAAAAAAGTTCACTTTAAAAAAGAAACTTCAATGGATTCAAAGTTTTCTTAGCTCAGTTTGTCTGGTCGACAAATTGTTTCAGTTTTCTCTAAACATTTCAATTTCAACTCTCATTTGCCTCATTTCGGTTTAGACATTCAAATTTAGGCGCCCAAATTGTGTTGGGTATTTAAATTAAATGGTAGCAACAAAGTGAAATAACTGTAACAACTAAGACAGTGGCAATCAAAGTGCACAAAATGTTTGGGCCAAACTTTTTGATGGCTCAAATAAAAGCACAACAACAACAGCAAAAAGAGAAAGACTAGGAGAAAGAACGACAACGATGATGACGAACAAATCGCTACAACTATGTAGAAATGCCACATTTACGTCACTTAAGCTGCACATTAAGTGGCAGCTTACACAACAACAACAGCAACAACAGCAACAACAGCATAATAACACACATGCCAGCACACACACACACGCACACTCAGTCACTCACACAGTTGCAGCTACAACATAAATTAAG
The DNA here is from genome assembly GCA_963924055.1 of Drosophila limbata. NCBI lineage: Eukaryota > Metazoa > Arthropoda > Insecta > Diptera > Drosophilidae > Drosophila > Drosophila limbata. The sequence continues at coordinate 26,834,992 of OZ001351.1, forward strand.
TTATTTTGATAATCAAAACTGAAAAGCGAATGTTTTTGTTAGACAACTCAGCAGGGGTTGCTGCAGAGGGAGGGGCAGGTGGGAGGGGCTTCTAGGAGAAAACATGGGCATTCATTTGTAGTTTATAGTTGTAGTTAGTTAGAAGGGGACGGAGAGGGGGGGGGAGCCTGCTGGTTTTCCATTTTCTAAGGGTTGTTGCTGTCCATTGTTGTAGACGTTTTGCATTTCACAATGCTAGCAGCACACACTTGACACACACACACGCACACACACACACTTGTACTACTCTTGGCCCTAACCCCATCAGTTGCCCCCCTCCACCAGCTTCTTTCCCCCTCCCTCGCTCCTGACAGGCGTCCAACATAGTTAGCACAATTGTGTTGCATACTTTCTCGGGCATGCGTCAAAGCGAGTTGCCAACTGTGTGCGGGATGTGCGTGTGTGTGCGTGAGTATGCGTGAGTGTGTCCAACAACTGCCCAAGCTGGTCACCCCACACACTCCCCCACCCCCTGCCCTCCTTCACACACACACACACACACACACACACACAAAATTACAGTTTTAAAGGCAGCTGCACTATGGCAAAAAGTCGAAACTTTTGGCATTGATTATAAAGCCAGAGCCTTGAAATTTGTCATGAACCTTAGCTCAAAAAATATAGAATTTTGCATTTTTTTGTTGTATTTTAAATTGGACCACGCCTTCACCTTCACCTCCCCCTCCAACTCCCCATCCGACTATCAGAAAAAAGTGTAACAAAATAAAATCTAAATAAATATAGAGCTAAAGACTTGAAATTTGCAATGAACTTTTGTAGAACTGACATTCATTTTTTTGCTTCTCAATTTAACCTTGTCGACCGAGCTTCACGCATTAGGGGTAGTCCCTAAAAAATCGAAAAAACTAAATTTAGTTTTAGAAAATCCAAAAATTATAAGATACTGAACAACTCAAAATTTGACTTAAGCCATAATATCAGACTTTGACCCATAGTGGGCAGCTGGAAAGTGCGCACCACCTTCACACACACACACACACACACACACGCACAGAGGCACACACTCACGCATGTAATGCTCGCACACACACACACATAAACTAATTTACCTACGCCAGCAGTTTTTGGTACACACACACACATGCATACACACATATATGCAAATTTTGCAATGCTTTATTTTGGGGGTTGTCCGCATATGTGTGTGAGTGTATGTGTGCAGATGGTGGGCGGGGTAGGCGTGGCGGTCTGCTAACCAAAGCCGCCTCGTCATTGTGCTCGTCTGTTCCTGCTCCTCAGCTTCCTTCTCTTTCTCAGCTTCCTCCTCTTTCTTCCACTTTCATCCTCCTCCTTCTCCTCCCCCTTTATACCCCTCCCTCCCGCTCAACTCTCGCCACTTTCAAAGTCGTTAGGCTGCCTTTTGGCCATTGTTGGACCATTGTGTTGCCCCTTTCACTTTCGCTTTCACTTTCACTCTCACTTTTCACTGCATGTGCTTGTACCCCCAGCCCCCTTCTTTCGACTCCCCCACCCACGCACCTATTGCCAATGTCCATTAAGAGCAACAACAACAACAACAACAACTACCAAAAAAGGAAACCACCGCATGCTGCATATATTTTAATCTTTAATTTATGGCTTATTCAAAACTAATGACACTGAAAGTGTCCATGTCGCCGCCTGCTGCTTTTTCTGCTGCTTTTTCTGCTGCCTTTTCTGCTGTTGCTGTTGCCGCCTTTTGTTGCAAGCCGGCCAGTTTGGTGGGGCAAGGCAGTCAAAAAAGGATTGAATGCCACATAAAAGGCTTGGACAACACTTTGTCCCATTGTTATTTCATCTCGTAGAAAGAGAGAGAGAGAGAGAGAGAGGGAGAGATAAGGACATGCAAATTAACGAGCTCCCAAATTGCAGTTCTTTGAGATCTGATACCAAGGAAACCTTGCAACAAGATACTTATCCACTGAAGCCGCAACTTTTCAAAGAATTCTACAACAAATTCTACTCGACATGAATAATTAAATAATATATGTAATGTATTGTGAAATCATTTAATGTTACATTCTCCCAAACACTATTTCAACAGTCAATGTTATTTCTGATGCAATATTTGTCATATTGCATCATCCTATGTTAATGAACATAATTATAACATTACCAAACGAGCCTGTAATTGACGTCTAACAGATCCCCTAAAGTTAGTTGTGTAATATACCTCGAATAGACCGCCTCATTTTTTATTTGAACTGGAACACAACAATATATTCGAGATTACTCTTGAAATGTTTTAAATTAAGATTGAAAGAATGTAAATTCTTTGAATTTTCAATTAAATGCTGAATTGAATCTTTTCATTAAAATGTACACAACAAATTAATTCTAAATTTTAACTTAATTTAAAACTTTGATTTTTTAAAACCACGCGGAGTGACCAGAATCGTATTCTTGCAAAAGAATTATTAATCAAATTGAAATGCAAAATGAATTCAGAAAATTTGTTTAGTTTTTGCGAAGCTATGAAAGTTTGACCTTTGACCTAGTAACTTTACAAGATAACATTTTTGTATATTTTGGCATGATTGTTTTGTAAAAAACAATAAGTTTTCCCAGAATCAAGTTTAAAAAAGTTGATGAGTCGTTAAAACTCGAGACTTAAAATTTTGTGTTTTCGAAAACCAATTCTGGCGTAAAGAAACATTTTTTTTTTTTATTTGAAATTTTTTATATTCTGCTTTACATATATAATTAATTTATTTATTACTATTAATCATCTGCTATTAATTTTAATAAATATTTTTATACAACTTCCTTTCACTTTCTTTAAAGTTTTTCTAATTATATTTCCATTAATACTACGCATTTTAATTCTTTTAATTTCCGCATTAATATTCTGATTCTTTTTCCCTTTCAGTTTTTTTTGAAAGAATTGTAGAATTGTTCACTTGACCGCCGCTTGACGCTACAGTTAAAAGTGCCTGGACCAGCTATAGATAAATAAGAAGAAGGGCGAGTCGAGTAGTTGGCTGTCATTAGATATGCCTGGCAACCCTTAAACCCTATGCATATACGCACATGTATTAGTGTGTGTGTGTGTGTGTGTGTGTGTCTCAAATTGTTTGCCATTTGTAAGCGCTGTATGTTTAAGGCCTTTCTCGTTTGCTGTTGTTTTAAAATTAAAATGAATGCCCGCAAGCAATAACTACGACAAGCCAACAGCCACCCACAACCACCCCCTCCCCCCTGACCCCTGCCCCCTCTACTATCTGTTGGCTCTTGCTCTTACCAATCGCCCACTAGCCAACTGCTGTTGTTGCTGCTTTTGCTGTCCAAGACAAGCCAACATCATTATGCGTAGCTGTGTGTCCATGTGTGTATGTCTGTATGTGTGTGTGTGCGAAATAATCTCGTAAATTACGCAAAAAAGGAAACACGCCGCCAGGAAGACACACACACGCACACACACACACACACACACACACACACACACACACACACACACGCACACACAGCCTATGCTGCCCAGGAAGCAAAACGACCAAAAGCCGAAGTCAAATTCGAGTCGAGTCGAATCGAATCGAGGTCCAAGTTCCATCGAGTGGTTGCCAGACGACGACGAAGCACCACGTGGACCACACACCACACACCACACACCACACACACACATACACACATGCGATTTCAACTCTTGGCCATGGCAAAAACTAGCAACCACCAGTAGATGCAGAAGAAGAAGAAGGAAGCCAGTGTAACGTCTCATTGGAGCGGCTTAAATAGTTGAAAGTCAATTTTTAATTTATCAACTCAACTTTGTTCAAGTTCTTAGTTCAAGTCGAACTTTTACTAAGTTATTAGTTCGCTTTTTAAACAACAACATTTTTAAGCTGCTGTTACCAGCTGCTAACATTTCAGAAGTGATCTCACTGGATTGAAATACAATGACATACACATGTAAATGTATAACATACTCAGCACATGTTAACCTCAACACATTTCAAGCAAGCTTTAATTTTACATTCACGTTTAACATTTGAATACATATTTTTAAGCTTCTGTTAACAGTATTGAATTAACATTTCAGCTGTTAAATTCAGCAGTGATCTCATTTATTTTAAAATTTAAATACAATAAGTAACATATGCAAATAACATTAACTTTTTCAGCAAAAGTTAACAGTGTTACTTTTAAAATTATGCCAGAATAAATTAATTGCAATAAAAATCACTTGATTGAAATACAATAACATATGCAAGCATTAACATTTTAAACTTCTGTTAGTAACATGACTTAAACATTTACGCTGTTATAAGGAATTTTTGAGTGGAATGTATAGTTGATCTCCCCTAACTAGAATCAAAATTATCCAAAGAAAAGGTCCGAGTTATGGAGATATTCGACTTCTTAAGTTTATAAATTTTACTGCTACTCATTTAGGTCGAGTTAGAGAGAAATTCGAGTTATAGCAGTTCGAGCTATGGAAGTTCAATTGCATGTGTTTTATGCATTACTGTAATTTATTTTGTTTTAAACTCAAAATATTTATAATTTATGTTTTTTAGTTTATTTGATTATTCGTCAAAAATATAAATAAAGATTTAAGTTATGCATTTTAAATGAAGCAGCCCTCGCTGTAGTGACACACACACACAGACACACACACACACTCACAGATTGAAATATACATGTGTACATACATACATGTACATATACATTCGAATGCAGCACATTGTAAAATCCGTTCAGATGCCACCCCCCAAAGCCCCATACTCCCCCACCCCCTCTCTTTTCCACAGCATCGTGTGTCCATTCACAACACTTGCGACGCACAATGTAATCCCCCCTCCCCCGCCTTTCTACCCTCTCTCACACACACACACACACTCTGGTCCACTTATGATGAGTTTACATTTTCGAAAATGAAAATTGGGCAAGGAAACTTGCCAAAGTCAAAGCAACAACAACAACAACAAAAGGAAAATCGCCCTCGCTACTCGCACGCATCTCTCATAGTTGAAAACCGTTGTCGTTGTAGGCGTGGCAAAAGGGGCGGCTGTCACACATTCAAAACAGCTCAAAGGCAACTTGTGGAGAAGAAGACGAAGAAGGTAAAGAGGACGCAGCAGAAGAAGGGGGGCAAACAGGAAGCCAAATGTGGCCCGTCGTCGTCGTTGTCCGCACACCCCTTGCCCACCACCACCGCCACCCCCATCCCCTCTCTCTCCCTCTCTTCCTTTTGGCTGCTGCTTCTCTCAGCTGCCCGTTACGTATGCATATTTTGCAAGTGCGTGATGGAGAGAAGTGGGAAAAGGGAGGGGTGGGGAGGGTAAACATGTCAGACCAGACGACAACGACAACGAGGAAGAGGAAGAGGAACAGTAGCTGCGGGGTTGGCGTCGGGGGGGGTGTTGGGGGTACAAATGAGAGCTTGAGCAAGGACGCAAGATGTATGTGCTCCATGTGTGCGAAACGTAGACGATGGCCAGCAAAGTGAAAAGAAAGAAAGGGGAAAGGGAAAAGGGAGAGAGAGAGGCAAAGAGGACGGACAGACGGACGTCGTGTGGACGAGGGCGATGCTGACTTTGAATGTCCATGTAGACATTTTGCAATTTTGAAATACATGCGCAGTTACACACACTCTCAAACACACGCACACACACACCACGTCACACACATATGCGAAATGCTTTTAACATTTTCTAAGATTCAAATTTCGTAAATTATCCCTTTGCGAGTTGTTGTGTGTGTGTGTGTGTGTGTGTGTGTGACGCATGTGTGTGTGTGTGTGTTACGCTTGTTGTGCGTCGCTGCTTTTTGGTTATCGATGGGCGGCTCGTGTTGCGTCCATTGGCCAAAAACTAAACTTCCTCCACTCGCTGCCATTGTAATTTTCCATTTTCCAACTTATCCAGGTAAGCAAAGATACAATATTGTTGCCTTGAACATTTTCATTGCATATTTTTAGGCGTCAAAATAAAAAGTGCAACATGGCGCATGAGTGATATATAATGCTCATTGTAAATGTCGAGAAATCACTGCATTCATCTTGAGATATTCTAAAATTTAGATTCAGAATAAATATCCATTGGCTTGGAGAGCGATTTTAGAGATTTTTAAAATATATTGCCAGGAAATTCAGTTTTGATTAGATTACAAAGTTGTTTATGTTGAAATGGAAACAAGGAAGCAATGAACAAGCTCGACTAGTAGATACCCTGGAGTCAGCTGACTACTGGCTAGTGGCTTCATTCCTATGTAGTTTTTGTGTGTAGTTTATGATCGTTAGGTAACTTGACTAACTATGTGACACCCTGTAGCAAGCTCCAACTTTTGGCAATTTCGCTTTTTCTTTTACAAAAACTAGCGCAAAGTTGAGCTTGTCATTTTAATAATTACAGGGTATAAAATGTAGTAGTTTTTAGGAAAACATTTGTACTAGTAATTAGAATTAGGTCATGATTAAGCTGGATTTTAAGCTTTAGTTTAATTAGCAGCTTAAGCACAAGCTTACTAACGGTTTTAAAAGGTTTAGACAAAGTTAAGCTTTGTTTTGCTAAATAAGAAATTTAAGCCGTACCTTGAGGCTTTATTTAAACTCAAATCAATATTTAAGCTTCAGTTTAATCATCAGTTTAATTATCAATTTACGTTTAAGTTTGAATTTAAAATAAAGCTAAATAGAATATTTAATGAAAAATGTGAGCTCAAGTTTTAAGCTTCAGTTTAAGATTCAGCTAAATTCTGAACTGCAATTTAATTGTTATTAGTTTTAAACTTTTATTTTAACTTAATTTTTACTCAAGTAAATGCTTCCCGTAGAAATTCCTAAGTATTCCTTTCTATCGACATTGCTCCCATTCTCTCACTCTCCCTGTCCCTGTCTGTCCCTCATTCCAACGCCTGTTTGTGGTTGATTGCCCCCACCCCCCTCCCCTTCCCTTCACCACATGATTCCTTCCCACCTTATCGCATTGCTGCTGTTATTGTATTGGTCATTGTGTGTGCGTGTGTGTGTGCGTCGATGTGTGTGTGTCCATGTGTGTGTGCGTTGAGTAGTTCAAAGTGTATTTACTGTGTGTGCTTTGTATTTTGCATACTCGCAGCAGCTTTGCGTTTGAAATTAATTTATTTTGCCAAAGCGCGACACACACACACACACACACCTACATAAACATATATGTATGATTGTATGTATGTCTACAATTGGCCATTGGGAAAGTGTTGGACGGACGCGTCGTTTGGTCGCGTCTCTGTCTCTGTCGCTGTCGCAGCGTCGCGTTGCGACGTCGACGTTTGGCGCTCATCTTTGTGCCTTTTGCCTCGAATGTCCGCGCTTTTGGTTGGCTGACTGTGTGTGTGTGTGTGTGCTGTTTGTGTACATGCGTGTGTGTGGGCGCCATGTGTGTGTGTAGTTGGCATGCGGTTAAAAAGGTATCTCAAAGATACTAAATACTTTATGCATGAATGTGCCAAATAGATTTACGAGAAACGAGAGAAGGCAGCAGCCCTGGTCTTGTCCCTGTCCCTGGCCCTGGTCCACTCAATCTCCCTTTCCCTCTCCCTCCCTCTTTAAATAAGTGTGTGTGTGTGGTGGTGGCTTACACATACATATGCACATTTGTATATCTATGTGTGTGCGCGTCGATATTAAATTTAAATTGGCGCTTGGATATTTTAGAAAATTGGAGTGGGAGAGCTTAAGCAAGAGAGACAGAGAAGCAGAGGAGAAGAAGGAGATGGAGGGAGAAACACAACGGTCACGATGCCTTGCAATTAAGCTTTATGTGTGCTGTGGGTGTGTGCCGTATATGTATGTGTGATGTGTATAACATTACATCAACATGGTTAGTTGCCCATTTGCTTTGAGTGTATGTGTGCGTGTGTTTATGTAAAGCCTTAAATATTAATAACAGTTACAATTTTTAATGATTAAAAGTTGGCGCATGTGTGTGGCCAAACTCTCTTAACGAGGTGTGTGTGTGTGTGTGAGTGAGTGTTTGTGAGGGCTTAGCAAAAGTACAGTCAGACAAATGCCAGTCAAGTTTTGACAAGTGACGGACTTTAAGTCGTCCCCTCCCCTTCACCCACTCACCACTCAGTCAACGTCATTAATTTGTGTTACCTTCAACTGTCTACAAAAAGAAAAGAGTCGCAACAACTCAAACATAGTGAGAGAGTGCGTACAGGGGCAACAAGTGCAGTTAAGAGTGCTTACAGCTGACAACCAATTAAAGAGAGCAAACACCGCAACAGCGACGCATCGTTAATTGCAATGTCAGAGAGAGCAGAATGCAAATGGCGTCAGCAGCGACGCGACGCTTTGCTACGCTAATTGCTAGCAGTGCATTACAAAGCTGCAAGCAGAGCTTAAATCATAGCAAAAGCAGCGACGCCAGCAGCAACAAACAAATGCAAATGCTAAAGCAAAGGCAAAGGCAAATGCAAATGCAAAAACAAATGCACTTGTTGCCCGCAAGACTGCAGCAACGTGTTGCTAACAATACGCTGTGGTTGTTGTTGTCGTTATAGCTGCTTACGGGATTGAGGGCGGGTTTGTTTACGTTTCACACAACGGTTGATTCAGAAAAACGCTATAAAACGTGCAAGAAGGCAAACAAAAAAAAAAGGAAAAAAGGAAAACATGCGATAAAATAAAAGCCAAGCTGACAAACATGAGACGCGCTATTACGGTAAAATTAGAGCACCGTGGGGGGAAAGAAAGAAATGAAAAACAAAACACATTGTATGTGTGTTTGTAACACACGTGTTGCACATGCATTGCATATTGCAAAAAAAAAACACGCAGACTGGGCAGCAACAAGAACAGAAATAGTAGAAGAAGAAGAATATACAAACTAAGTACTGCAGATTAGACACGCACAACGGGCGCAAGCAGCAGGCCAGCGACAGCGACGTAGACGTCGACGCTGCACAATTTATATGCCAGCCATTTTACAACCCTCGCTCGACTCACAACAACAACAACAACACTCTCTCTCTATCTCTCTCGTTTGCTTTAGTCTGTGTGCATTGCTCATTTGGCTGTTGCAGTCGCAGCCGCTGTCGCAGTCGACGCGCTGTTGCTCTCATCTGACGTTTCATTGCCATTTTGTTGCATTTGGCGCGCAATGCGTTGGCATGTTTAACAATGTCTGTGTGTATGTGTGAGTGGTTAGTGTACTTATGTGTGTGTGTGTGCTCATGTGTGGCTGTTGCATTGTTTGCATTTCAAATTGAATTCCTTTAAAATTCAATCCTGCCCATGTTCATATGTGTGTGTGTGTGTGTGTTTACGTACGTGTGTTGGCATTTTTGTGCGTTGTGCATCTGCTGTTTTTTTTCTGTCTCTCTGTTTTGTTATTTTTCCCATTGCTGTTGTTGTTCTTGCTGGTGCTGATGTTGTTGTTGTTGTTGTTGCTTCTGCTGCCGACGTGCATTTTTCAATTATGATTGAGCAGCATTTGTCGTTCGTTTTGTTGTTTTTTTTTTGGTTTGGCTTAATTCTTTTGTACAAATCAATGCTCATATTTATGTATGGATTTGTGTTTTTTTTTTTTTTCGTATGTGAGTTTCTCTCGCTTGCACTTCTCTCCTTTTTGGACGTAACTATTAAAAACTGTTCCCCCTTCTGTAACTGTTCCCATTGCCAAGCCGAACACTCTTCTCACTCCTGTAACTGTTCCCGAAAAATTGATCTCCAACCGAAATCATAGCAAATCTCTAGATACATATATACATATGTACATGTGTATGTATGTATGTATGCAAATGAGAGCCAGACGAAAAAGATTCGAGCTCAAAGAAGTGTTAAGAAAATAAACGCAAGAAGAAATACAGAAATAAAGGCAAACCAAAATACCAAGCAAAGGCAACAACAAGTAATACACTGAGCAAAAAAAAAAAACAATTATATACATAGTAAATATAAAAACAAATTGAACTTTACATATATTTTGTATTCTTTTTTATTTTCCCTTCTCTTCAAATGAAACAATTTTTTCTTTGTTCCTTTCACACACTTCTTGACACATTTTTGCATGTCACTAGAAATTCTCGCTGTGTAATGTGACAATTGTCGTCGTGTGAAAAGCAAATACATGCATAGATCTTCCAACACATAGAAAATACACATTGTACATATGTATGTAGATACGTATGTAAATTCGATGTACATATATACATATGTATGTACATACGTTTTAAACAAAGAGCGTGCGAAGTTTCACTTGCACAAATTAAGCACTCAACTAATTAATTCTTATTAAATGCCGCACAAAACAAACACGTGACGAACATGCGGAAGCGTATGTATGTATGTATGTATACATAGCAAGCCGAGCTTAGAGCTTTCGACAGAAAGAGTAGAAATAGGAACTTAGAGGAATAGCAAATTCAGAGCTTTGATGTACCCACATAATAAAGCCGTGCAGAGAGCATAAAAGAGAACATATCTAAGAGCTATAACAATCTCTATTATACAAATTAAATGTCAAGTTTATACGACAGATGAAAGATAGTTGAGTTACACTGAATTTATAAAAACATTTTAAAATGATCATTAACGCCAAAACTGATTTAGAAAAAATATATTTTTAAGTCCATCTTTATTATTTTAAGCTTAGTTAAATTTTAGTATACTCATATTTGTTACAAAATTATCTGATATCCATTTCCGCAAAGTAAAATGGAAGCTATAAATATGTAGATGGTGTAAATTAAATTGATTGCCATTATTTCAGGCTTAACTGCCTTATAAACTTTAGTGGAGAAAAAGCGGCAATGTAACGAAAAGCAAGCGGACATAGAGTAGGAATAGCAGCTGAGAACTTTCCGTACAGGATTAGCAAAATCAGAGCTTTGATATTCCCACACAACAAAGTAGTACAAAGAGCAGAAAAGAGAATATAAATATGTATAAGACCATCATCAAGCTCTGTTATACTAATAAAAGTATTCGGCATTAAGCCTTTTGACCTAATATCGGTAACAGGCTGCAAATCGACGCAGCGACAAAGCGACACAGCAACATGACGAACCCCAAAAGCTGCGGTTATTCATAATGTACATACATACTAACGTACATATTTACACATATGTATGTATATATGTACATACATACGACTCTGCCGCAAAGTCAACACCAATAATAATAATAATAAAAAAAATAAAAAAACAAGAAGATGACAATAAAAATAACACATACAGGCAGAGCAAACTTCAAGCCGGCTTTAGCAAAAAAAAAAATTGAAAAGAAAAGAAAGAAAACAACAACAAACAGGCGCAGGCGTAGAGAAACCACAACAAACGGCGCAGTCGCGTCGCCGATCGCACATGCCTTGGGGTTTGCACGCGGGGAAAGGGCACGACGCTTGGCCCTGAGCCCCATGTGAGTGTGAGTCATAAGTAGGGGAGGGCAATACTCGTATGCTGCGACGCGACGCTAGCGGCGGCGCCAACGGCATGTATGAGAGTGGCGCTCGCATTACATAAGCCGAAGTCTAAGTCGCAGCCGAAGACACTAACGCACAGATATCGAAGTCGAAAAAAACAACGAAGTCTTAAGCTAAAGTTGAAGCGGAGTCGGTGTCTGAGGACTGCGACTGAAACGAAGCTGCGGCTGCGGCATCGGCTTTAACTTTTGTTTGTTCTCTCACTCCCTCTGGTTCTCTCACTCAGTCTCTTCTCACACTCTCTTCCTCGTCTCTAGTTAGTGCGTACTCTCACGTAATTAAAAAGTAACGGCGCTGACTATGACAGCTGTACGCGCTCAATTAAAAAGTCATTAACTGACACACATACAGAGACACGCACGCACACAAGCACATTCGTAGGACAGTGAGAGCTAAAGAGATGGACACGCATTAAGGACTTGCAATCGTACGCTGTGATTGACGTCGACACGCAAGGCCTCTGCCGACGCCACACACACACACACGCTTACACGCACCTTGTAATTAGAGTTGAATTAGGCGACGACGACGTCAACGTCGGCAGCACTGTCTACCTGCGCCTGCGCACTCGCAACTGTTGCGTGTCATAAATGCGCCATAAAACTGCCTAATCCCGCTGCACACTTGAGCCGGCTGCAGCATCAGCTGTCTCAAGATCAAAACTAAAGCGCCTCCCCCTCCCCCTCTATCACTCTGCCACAGTCACCACAGCAGGCAGCTTTTAGTTGCTGTTGTTGCTGTTCTTCTTCGTTTACTCATTCTTCCTTCTACTACTTCTTGTGCTGCTTGCTGCTCCTTGGCTTTGTCTTTTCTTGTCTTGAACGATGTCCATATGCACGCATTTGAGCACATACAGTGAACACCCCATAAAGCAACATGGCAAATTATTTTAATTGTGCAAAGTTAAGAAACGTTTAAGCAATAATTTTTAAATTACTTCAATATGTATAGACAAGTAAAAATTTTGCCATTATTTTTTATTTATTGTTATTTATTCATAAACAAAAACGAAACTTTACATACATACCTTCAATATACAATACTATACAACGTTTGAAAATATACAATTTCGATTATTTAAATTTAAAATAATTTCAGTAAACAACTTTTAATACTTTAGAATTTTAATGTATAAAGTTGAACAAGTTTAAAAATCAATGACAATTCCAACTAAAACTTTTGTCAAGTTTAAAATTATTACCTAAAGTCTTTGAACACTTTAATTAATCACAATATAAAATATAAATATAATTTTTGAATGGTTCTTTTGAAGAATTTACAAAACAAAAATCAGCAATGCTCAATTGAATTTCAATTTTAGTTTGGCCTGAACTTGAAATAATAACTTTAATCTTTTAGCACCTAAAATATTCACAAAAAATACTATAAATATGATTTTTTATTTGAATATTTTAAGCAATATTTATATTTTTAGCAAAGAACTCGATGTTCAATTTAAGCTCGATTAAGTCCAAATTTGTGTTTGCACTGTACAACAAATTGGCATCCTTCAAGGCGCCTTCTTCCACAGTCGTTGCTCTTAGCCTCTACCCACTGTACACACACACACGCACATACCGAGTGAGTGAGAAGGGGAGAGGTAGAGAGAGATTTTGAAGCTTGCGAACCGTTTTGTGCCCATACTTTTGGCTTCGCTTTGCCTCTTTCATCGTCTTCGGCGTCGTCTTCTTTATTGTTTTATTGTCAGTTTAGGGATTTGACAATTTGCTTGCTGATTTTTTATGACAATCATGTATGTAAATTTTCGGCGTGCCTTCTCTCTCTCTCTCTGTCTCTCTTTCAGTTTCAACTCTTCCTCAAGGCCCCCGCATAAAATTTACGTTACGTTGTGTGTCCATGTGGATCTATATGTATCTGTATCTGTGTATCTGTATCTGTATCTGAGCGCCATTAGCTCGCTTTTGGCTTACGAGATTTTTAAATACTTTTGGGCATTTTCATTCGTTTGAGCCCAAAACTTAAACTCCAACCCGAAGTGGAACCCTTCATACAGCTATTTTTAGTTTGTCGCCTTTTTTTGCTGCTGTAATTTTTTTTTATGCTGTGCATAAAAGTTGAGTTTATTTGTTTTAAAGCGTTGACAAGTTTTACGAGACCAGCGACGCCCCTTAAAAATGGCAACAAGAAGTAGAGGAACAACAACAACTAAACTAAACTAAAACTAGGCTAGTAGTGTGAGACAAACGTGTGATTCCCAATCTGATGTGAGTCTGGAATTGGTCATAACTCAAGCTGGCTAATAGAGCAGGAATGTGGCCCAATAATGGTCACCAATCAAGTCTACTTAATCATGCAAAGGAATTCACAATAAAAAACAGCTGTTGAATTTACTTTGTTTTGAACCTATGAATCGAATCATTTTACAATTACAAAGATATTGAAAACAAAGTTGAAACAATTTGTTGCAGTTCTTTAGCGGTAGTTTCAATAGCTCTTAGCTATTTTAGCATTTCTTCATTTTTATAGTAGGAACCCATGGACCAAATCATTCTAAAATAAAAATAACTTACTAAACAAATCTAACTCAATTTGTTTCAGTTCCCTAGCTGTTCTACGAGCCGAGTTACAATAGATTGTTTCTACAAAGCTTGACTTGAAGACCGGCAAAAAGCAGCTCATAAGGCTGCATCATCGTCAAGCAAGAGTATTTTTCTTTTAACTCTCCTTTTTTTTTACATATAAAAACCGAAATAAGTAATCAAAAGCAAAATCAAATCAAATGCAAAAACACAATGCGCAAAGAAAAAACAAATGCAGTAATAGAAAGAGACAGCTAAAGCAGCATCGACGGCAACGGCAACAACAACAGCGACAGCGACGTCAGCGAAAATACACAAAACACACAGCACAGCACATAAACTCTGCCTCTGCTGTTTCTGCTGCTGCCGTCGCCCCTGTATATACAAAACACACACACACACATAAGCACAATAGTAGCGGCGGCAGCGACGCTAGCAGCAACCACTGCGCTGCTGCTGCTGATGCTGCTGCTATGCTGGGCATATGTGTGCGTGTGTGTTGCTGCTGCTGCTGCCAGCGCTGCCGCTGCTGCTGCTGCTGTCGCTGCCAGAATGCCGCATGCACGTCGGTCATTTGTATTTGGAAACACAATTCCGTTCCGTCATTTGTATTTGGAACGCCGTAGCAGAAAGAAGGACACGAGCGAATAAGCGACGAAGCGTGCGAACGGAGTGGAGCGGCTATTTTAGCTTTTAGCGCCCTTTTTTGTTTAATTTTCTTTGTATAAAATATAAAAAAAAAAACAACAACATACGGCAAAAATCAACAACAAATTTTTGGCAACATTTTCGGCAAAAAAAAAACATTTTCGGACTAAAACAAACATAAAGAAAGAAAAAAAAAACACTTAAAGTTTTAACTAAAATTAACGCGTTTTCTATTGTTTTCTATTGTGTTCGTCAACCTTTTTTTTCTGTTATTAAACCCAAACCGACTAAAGAATCCAAAAAAAAAGTGATCTTGGTGTTAAACAAAAATGTAATGTAACAAAAAAAACGAAGCGAAAGAAAAAGGAAACGGTCAAAAAACTTACCGGCGAACAGCAGGCGAAAGCGAAACGAAATTATTTCGCTCTTGCAAAATCAAAATTCGAAATTAAAAAAAAAAAATAAAAGCAAAGTTAAAACAAAAATAAAAATCAACAGTTCTTCAAGTTCCTCGTTTCGGTATTTTTTTTATGTTATTATTCTTCAGTTGTTTTGTGTTCGTGTGACGAAGAAGAAGAAGCAGAGGAGTCGAACGTTAGCCGCAAAAAAAATATAAAACTGCAGAAAGCGAAGGCGCAAAGAAGTAAGCAAAAGTAACAACAACAACCACAACAAGCACAACAACAATGGCGAAGGCGATCGAATGAAACATTGAACGATCATTATCAGCATTACCTTCGTCATAATTATGCTAACATAGTAATTGATCTTTTTTTCTGCGTGAGCATTTGTGTGTGTGTGAATGCAAAACTATGAACAAGCACAAAATATAACAATGCAGTGTGAAGGCAGAGCAGCAGCAGCTGCAGTAACAGCGAATGCAACTGCATAACAGCTCTGTTATTGCAATGTTTTATTTTTTTTCCATACGATCAGTGCAACTAAATAACAAAGCAAAAGCTGCAACTGCAACTGCAGCTGCGATCGTTTCTGCTGTTGCTCTTTAAACAGCAAGAGCACGTTGTTTTCTCTTTGTGTGCAATTTTGCAATTTTGAACTAAGCTGAAAACAGAGAGTGAGCAGCACTGACATTAAAAAGAGAGCTGCACCGTTAGCAAAAGAACAAGAAAACACAGTCTGTGTGCGAGTGTGTGTGAGAGTGTAAATTAAAAACAATAAATTGCAAATAAATCAAATTAAATTAAAACAATAAATTGTAAATGAAATTGATATTAATTAAAATGCATTAATTTATTTGCAGTACAAATACGACAAACAAAAAACAAAGAAAAACCAAATACAAAACAACAAAAACAACAAAACGAGCGGGCAAAGCAGCCAACGAATAACAACAACAGTGACAGAAACAACAACAAGGAAAAAGTAAAGCACCACAGTGAAGAGAGGAACAGCAGCTGCAGCAGCAAACAAAAACTGCGCGCCAAAGCAACAAACTAAGAGCAGCAGCAAAACATTAAGCAAAGAGAGCCACATGAGCAGCAGCGTGACGCCGACGCAGACGCAAACGTCGACGACTTATGTGACGTTATATGGCGAGTATAAAAAGTGAAATGCCGCCACTGCATGCGGCAGAGGCGCTTGCCTCAAGCAGCAGCGGCAGCAGCGCCACGGACAGTGGCGGTGGTGCTGCTGGCGGGGGTGGTGGAGGTGGGGATGATGCTGGTGGTGGCACAGCAGCAACAGCGTCAGCAGCAACGGCCACAGCAGCAGCAACAGTTGCTGCTGCAAATTCTGGCTCAGCGCCGGCAACACCAAATGCGAATGCAACAATCAGTGCCGCCGCCGACTCAAGTGATAACCAGCCTGGAACACCGCAACCAACAACACAACAGCAGCAACAGCAACAGTCACTAATGTCAGCCGATGCACAGCAGCAACAGCAACAGGCTGCTGGCATTACGCATCAACCGTATGCAACGCATCACATGTATGCCACAAATACACAACAACAACAGCAGCAGCAACAACAACAGCAGCAGCAACTTTATGGCAGCATCTACGCCAGCGACATGCAACAACAACAGAGCTATGCTGCCAGCAGCTACATCAACAGCTACGAGCAATTCTATCAGCAGCAGCAACAGCAACAAAGCGCCTCCGATTATGGCAGCAGTGCCTATGGTGACTACAGTAAGGCCTCGGGTGTGCGCTATCACCCCTACTTGCAACAGCCGACATCAGTGATGCCTGTGTCAGCGGCAGCAGCAGCAATTGCTGCCGCGGAAGACTCCACGGCAGCTGCAACAGCTGCTGCGGTTAGCACATCATCAACAGCGGCAGCAATGAGTCCACGTGTGGTAAGCAGCAGCAGTCCAACATCGACCTCGTCGCACTTGCAACAGACGCCAAGTTCGCCCAACGGCGGCTGCAAGTTGCAGTGCAAAAAATGTGGCAGCCTCGCAAGCAACGAATCGGAGTTGCAGGAGCATATTGCTAATGTGCATGGGGAATCCCCGTACGGCAGCAGCGGCTATGCGAGTTCCCCGTACATCAAGGAGGAGATGCCGCTGCCGACGCCAACAACGGCGGCAGCAACAGTTGCCGCTGTGGCAGCAGCAGCCAGCGGAGAATTGCTCGATTTGGACTCGCAAAAAATGGTTTATCATCAGCAAATGTTGCAGCAGCAACAGCAGCAGCAACAACAACAATTGGAGGCAGGCCACTTGCCACCAGATCCGTTGCACTCAATGCAGTCGATGCAACAGCGCGCATTGCACAGCTGGGAGCAGCCACAAATGCCGCCGAGCAACGAGGGATTGCCGCCGTACATGCAGCATGCGCAACATGTTGCACACGTGTCGGCACACACACCTCACGCCCACCCCCATTCCCATCCCCATCCCCATGGCCATCCCTTGGTGGACAAGTCCCCCTACTCGCCCTACAGCCATTCCCCACCGAAACAATCGCCGTATAATCACATTAAACAGGAATATGCAATGATTAAATCCGAGTACGCGGACTCGCAGCACTATGTGGATAAATCATTTGATCCGACGGCCGCCGAGGTGGTTGCAACTGCCGCACAAATGGCCACAAGTCCCGCTGAGTTTCCCAGCACCACGACCGGAACGAGTCAGGATAACGGTGCTGGTAACGCTGGTGGTGCAACAGCCGGTGGTGGTGGTGGTGCAACACCCTCGCCATACCGCGGCTTTGAGCCACCGAGCTCGAGTTCCGTGTTGCCGGCCAACAGTTTGACCGCCAAGGCGGCCACCTGGAAGTCGAATGAGGCGCGTCGCCCCAAGACCTACAACTGCACCGCTTGCAACAAGTGGTTCACCAGCTCGGGGCACTTGAAGCGACACTACAACACGACGTTGCACAAGAATGCGGTCAAGTCGAGTGGTCAACCCGATCCTGCCACATTGCCCATCTCGGCGCACCATCATCCGTCGCGGGATCCAGTGACGAAGACAAGTCGTCGTGGCAATGCGGCAGCAGCAGCTGCCGCGGCGGCAGCAGCAGCGGCAGCAGCAGCAGCAGCATCGCAACAACAGCAGCAACAACAACAGGAGCAACCAGTGGCACCAACAGAGCCACCGCCAAGAAGTCCACCGGATTATGGTGGTGCCAATTGCGGTGGTGGTGTTTCATCTGTGGGCGCTGCCATGTCGCAATATTCGACATCGCCGTCACCAACCACAGCACAGCAGCAGCAACATCTGTTGGCCAGCAATGGATATGCCACAAATGGACATAGCCATGGCCATTACCATGGCTACAACATGCAACAAGTGCAATCGACAACAAGTGCAGACAACAACAGCAGCAGCAGCAGCAGCAACAACACATCGACAACCGCTTTGAACGGTCACCCAAACGGGCTAGCAGGTCCCTCCGCCCCAATCAACAACAACAACAACATGCCGTCCTCCCAAATGAGGGGCCTGCTGAACAACAACAAATCAACAACAACAACAACCAAAACAACACCCACAACAATCACAACAACAACAACAGCCAGCACAACAACCACCACAGCAACAACACAACAGCAACAAGTCATAGCTATAAAGAGCGAACAAATGGAGGACAGCAACAACTCACAAATGGAACAGCAACAACAGCAGCAGCAGCAACAGTTGGAGCTGGAAGTGGAGGAGCAGGAATTGCAGCAGCTGGAGGAGCAACAACAGCAGCAGCAGCAGCTGGAGCTGGAGGAGCAGCAGCAACACGTATTGCTGGCAACAGCAGCACATCACCAGCAGCAGCAGCAGCAACAGGTCAGCTATCTGCGCCCTTATCACAGCAACACCAGCAACAGCAGCAGCAACAGCAACTCGCCCCTTACTATTTACCAGCAGCACCAACAGCAGCAACAGCTGTTGCCGCTGCTGGATTTCTCGCGCACCCCTCCTCCGCCGCTGTTGCCGCCGCCGCCTATGGCAGCGCTGCTGCCGCCGCCTATGGCAATGGACTACAACATGCTGGCTTTGGATATGCAGCAACAGCAGCAGCAGCACAGCAATATGCTGCAGTGCAGCAGCAACATCATCAGCACGCAGCAGCAGCAGCAGCCGGTTATTACCACCACCACCACCATCACCCCCACCAATCAGCAGCAGGAGCACCCCCTCACCCTCACCCACACGCCCCACCCCCTCACCCACACCACCCACACCTCGCACATGCACACCACCAATATGGACATGGAATGCACCACTATGCAACAGCAGCAGCCGCCGCAGCAGCAGCAGGTGCAACACTATCTGGAGCAACAGCAGCTGTCGCCGCAGCAGCAGCAACTGTTGCTGGCAGCGGCAGCAGCAGCAGCAGTGGACAACAGCAATCACAGTATAGCCAGCAACAGCAACAGCAATACCCCCAACAACAGCAACAACACCAGCA
The DNA here is from genome assembly GCA_963924055.1 of Drosophila limbata. Lineage (NCBI taxonomy): Eukaryota > Metazoa > Arthropoda > Insecta > Diptera > Drosophilidae > Drosophila > Drosophila limbata. The sequence goes on from OZ001351.1 coordinate 26,854,493, forward strand.
ACAGCAGCAGCAACACGCGCACACCAACGCCGCCGCTGCAGCAGCAGCAGCACAGCACCAACACCACCAACACCATCACCAGCAGCAACACCACAGCGCCGCAGCTGCTGCCGCTGCAGCTGCAGCAGCCGCCGCTGCCGCCGCACATCATCACCAGCAGCAGCAGCAGCAACAGCAGCATCACCAGCAGCAGCAACTCCACCAACAACATCAGCAGCAGCAACAGCAGCAACACCCTGCCATGCTACCAGCAACTGCCGCCATTGCTGGAGCACACAATGAGCTATCACACTATTATTGGTAATGACGGCTACGACACGGCCTACACCAGCGATGGCCAGATATTGCAGCTGATGCCGGCCTCGTTGTTCGCCCCCTATGCCCCATTGTCGCCGTATTCGGTGGCAGCACAACGTTCGCCGCAGGAGGGAGATTTACCGCCGGTTCATACGCTGACAACGGCGTTGCATGCACAGCATGCACAGGAGGCACAGCAGCAACATCATCATCACCAACAGCAGCAGCAACATACGTTGCCGTCAACAACAACACTAACGCTGCTTGCCACGCCCACAGCATATTCGCCAACGGTGAGCAGTTCACGTGCAACGCCCGCCTTGGAAATGGATATGGCAACGCTTATAGCACAACAGCAACAGCAGGAATATGAGCTGGAGCAATATCAGTTGCAGCAGCAACATCAGCAGCAACTCGAGTTGCAGCAACAACAACTCGAACAACAGCAGCAGCAACAGTTGCAACAAACTGTTGCCGTGCTGCCCAAAAAGCGACGCAATGCTGCCGCAACGGCAGCAACATCAACAACAACAACAACTCTGTCACAACAACAGCCGCCGAGTAAACGACGTCGCTACAGCAGCGTTGGCTCCACATCGCCCCATTCAACAACGCTGCCCTCGGGAAGGATCAAGTGCTTGGAGTGCGACAAGGAGTTCACCAAAAATTGCTACTTGACGCAGCATAATAAGAGCTTCCATTCGGGTGAGTATCCATATCGCTGCCAGAAGTGCGGCAAGCGCTTTCAGAGCGAGGACGTTTATACCACGCACTTGGGGCGACATCGCACCCAGGACAAGCCCCACAAATGCGAACTGTGCCCCAAGCAATTCCATCACAAGACCGATTTGAGGCGGCACGTTGAGGCAATCCACACGGGATTGAAGCAACACATGTGCGACATTTGCGAGAAGGGCTTCTGTCGCAAGGATCACTTGCGCAAACATCTCGAGACGCACAATCGTCCGCGTGTTGTTGGCAAAAAGGCAGCAGCAGCTGCTGCCGCCGCCGCCGCTGCCGCAGCAGCAACTGCCAATGCGACAACTGCTACAGCAACAGCAACTGTTGCTGCTGGCATTAAGGCGGCTTTTAGTTTGGCTAATGCCAAGGCAGCCAGAGTTTTGTCAGCACTCAAACACGACACGGTGGCAGCTGATGATGATAGTTTGCTAGAAGATGATGACGAAGATGATGAACAGCAGCAGCAGCAACCGCAACGCCAGCAACTGTTGCTCAGCGGTGATCATCATTTGATTAAGAACGAATTTGTTGAGATTAAGCATGAGTATGAGGAAGAATTTACTGAGGATTTTCATATCATTGAAAAGGACATTGAAATGTATTAAAATGGGGAACAAATTTTAGGTGATAGGGTTTATAATGGGGCTCGATGATGATAGGTGATAGGGACTAGAGTTTTTACGTCTAGGCTGCAATGTGTGTCTTCAAAGGCGCCAAACGCTTTGATAACGTACCCCTTCCCCTTTCTCCTCCCTTTTCCCTCAAAAAAGGGGCACACAGATCCTCAGTTTGCATCTTGCGCCTTTTTTTTTGCTTCAACTTTGTAAAGTTTGTTTGCAATTAAAGAAAACGCTTTTTTATTGCTGCATGCAATAAATTGTTGTTTTAAAAAGTTTATTTTTCTTTTGTATTGTAATTGTTTCCGAGACACAAAGCGTGCCGCCTTTGAAGACACGCCCACTCAGCACAGCTGTAATTAATTAAAAAAGAAACTTTGCCATAATTAACAAAAAACAGAAAACTATTTAAAGTAATCTACTTTTTTTTTGTTCGTTCAAAATTCCTAATTGTTGTAGCAGCAAATTTAATTTAAATTAAATGTAATTTAATTGTATTTGTAATTATAATTTAAATGATAATTTTAATTATTTTTGTATTATTTGTAATTTGTAATGAAATTGATATTTTTTTTTACATTTTTTTGTTTGTTTTTTTTTTTTTAATTGTAATTTTTGTAAGGGCCGCGCATACCTCAAAAGCACAAAGCAAAAAAAGGAAGGAAAGTAGGAAAAGCAAAGAAAAATGATAAAGAAAGGAAACGCTTAAAACACACAAACACTCACACAGTCACACACACACACACATACACATACAATCAGGGCAAAAATCACAAAAAATTAAGAATAACAAATAGCACATTTTAGTTGACTCTTGTTTTAATTTTAAATTTTAATTTCTTGTATGTATAATTTGTTTAACTTAAATTAACTTAATTTTGTTTGTTGTTGTTTCTATGAAAAAAAAAACCCCATGTAAACAAATGCCATATAAATAATTATGTAAACTAACTAAAAACAAAAACCAACAGCAACGCAATGCCAATTGATATATAGTTTATATATAGATGTTACACTAGCCTACAAAACGCCAAATTGTCCAGCAACTAAACACAAAACGATCGCAAAAATCAGGGATATATTTTACAATTATTACCATGTATATTTCTATATATAATCGATCTTTATATATATTAATATACATGTCTATGATTTTATACATATTAATATATATTTATTATGTTTAATTTCTAATTTATGCACAACTATATAAATAAACACATAAGCCAACTGTAATTATCTAACTTTAGTTTCCTTTAATTTGTACGCTATAATTTTTTTTTTTTTAAATATACAATAAAAATTTATATATAAAATATTTTTTAATTTAAATTAAAACTTTGGAAATACTCAAATCAAAAACAAATTGACAACTTTTCATATAATTCGCCATTAGCTTTATGTTTTTAATATTTTTAATTCCAATTTGTTAAACTATTTTTTTGTCTCCCTATACGGAAATATAGTATATATATATATGAAGATATATTAATAGTTCTCTATATATATAAATATACATAAATTAATAATTTTTATGGATAAATATTTTTTTGTGTAACTAGCGCAACAAATTTTTTAACTATATCTAGATGATTACTGAACAATCTACATGACAACAAAAAAAAAAGAAAGACATACAAAAAACCGAGAAAATAGCAGGGAAACACAAACTATTAAAAAAACGCAAAAATAAATTATTGAAAATGTTTCAAACCAAAAAAAAAAACAATTATTATTTTCTTTTATTTACTTTATTTGTTTTATTATTATTTTTTACAGTTTACTTTAGTAGAAGTGGAGTCTTTGAGTATCATCAGTCAACTTGATCAATCTGATCTCGACTTTTATTTAAAGCAACTAGCTAAATTTTGAGTAGCGTATTTCTAGCTTTGTTAGATTGCACGAAAGACAGTTTGTAATGCGATATCTTCAAGATACAATGTATAGTGAAGACCAGAGCTCTGTTTAAAGCGCATTTAGAGTTCGCTTTGCGTTGATTTCTCGTTAATTTTGTTAATTATTTTTGTTGAAATTGATGTTTAAAGTTGTTGTTGTTGCTAGTTCCAGAGAAATTACGTGCGTGTGTTTAAATATATATGTATATTATGTATATATGTATTTCTTCTTTTCGTTTTCTTTTATTATGTTTTTTTTTGCTGTGTTGTTGTCTTAAGCGCAACTCTCGAGAGTTGAGAGGCCGCCAACGAAACTCGGCGACAAGACGAAGGCGAATTTTAGCAACGCAAAGAAAGACAGCAAATGTTATGTACATACATACATACATACATCTGCCACAAACACACATAAATACATATATACATACACGTACATACGTACTCATGTGCATAGAAGTATGTATTCATGTATCTATACATAAGCGAAGTTCTGCTGCGGTTCCGTTTTCTGCTTCTCTTCAGTTTCCCATAGAAAAAGATAATTTCTTTTTATTATTTGACTGTCTGAAAGGATATTAGAGTCTAAATTGTGCCAAAATTTGATAAAGTGAAGATACAGATATTTTTGATTTGATTCAGCTAGACTTCTTCTAACTATGGAATGAAGATACTTTTGTATCTATTGACAGCAATGATCTTTTGGATGCACAAAAATTATATGCTGCTTGAGTTCGACTTATCATTGAAATATTTTAATATCTTTTAACTGATTGAGCTGGTCAAGGAGTTACTTTAAGTTTGAGATACTTTTGTATCTGTAGCTAGCAAATAGTTTATGTATTTTTAAATGCAGATACTAAAACAAGGGGTTGCTAGAAGTGACTGCTAAATTGCCTCACATTTTAAGCTACATTTCCAGATAGCTATGCGCCTGAGATACTTCTGTATCTCACGACGCTGCTGCGTATAGATACTACTAGAAGCAGGATATCGAGACTGTAAACTTGTCTCAGTTTGCAGTTAGAGCTACTGTTTAAAGGAGTTTTATGCTTAAGATACTTTTGTACGACTATCTTTGGCCATTGATCGATTATAGATAGATTAATAGTAGCTGGCTCAGCACATTATGGCGACATTTAAGTGCCCAGCAACAGCAGCAACAACAAATCATAAGCAAAAGCAAAATATCTTTGTATCCGTGGCTGTGATGTATCTGGTATCTGGTATCTGGCAAATGCCAAAGACAACAACAACAACAACAAAGCAATGCAACATAACACGCACACATGTTCTGCCCCAGGTCCATATGTATCTGTGCGCAGGAACAGCAGTAAATAGCCAAAAAAAAGATATGTACACACACACACTCACACATCAGACGCTGTCAGCAAAGACAAAGTAGAAGAAGAAGAAGCAAACGAAATTAACGTACACGAAAAACGAACGAAAAGTGCGCGCCACAGCCAAGAGGCAGCCGCAGCCGCAGCGAGTGTATCTCAAAGATACGCAAACAGCCAAAGAAAAGAAAATAAAAGACGTTGAAGTTGCGCGCATGCGCAGACGACGACGGCGACGCAGCAGCAACAGCGGTAGCAGAGCCAACAACAACAACAGCAACATCGACAACAACAACGGCAACAGCAGCAGCGTCGTCGTCTCTTGGCTATGTCATCATAACATACAACGTCTTTGTCGTTATTGTCTTTGTCGTTTGTACACTGCGAGAAAAACCTAAGTCCATATATTCATAACCAAGCAAAGCTCTGAGATTAAGAATAGTTTCAGCATTTTCTTAGATTTGAGTCAAATATCTCAATTTCAACAGTTTTCATTCAAAAAATGCAAAGAGAATTTTAAAGTCCTTAAAATTTTAAAGCATATGTACCCAGCAAACAATTTCCATCAGGCGACATTGCCTTCTCATCGCTTTTTGATCTCCTTTTGTTAGACTCTTCCGCGACTCTCGTAAGAAGGCGAATTCGTCGCAGCAGATTATGTAAATACAGTTTTAGCACAACAGGGGAATCGAACCTAAAAAATTTAAAATTCGGAGTATGGCAGGTCGGCAACTCTAACTAGTGAGCTACGGTATTAAATTAAAAATTAACATTTCGATTGACAGCTTCCTATCGCTAAACAATCGCCTGGAAGATTCATCTTGTATTATATATATTTCTGCGATGGGCGATTGTACAATCGCCCAAATGTTTGCTGGGTATTGTAAGAGCACTAAAAATTTTAGTTTTCTCTTAAAGTTGTCTTCGTTGACAAAAGAAAAGATTTAACACGAATATTCCAGTTCAAAATTCAATTTTAAGATTAATCTATTTTAGCATTAAAGAATATTTCAAGTCTCTTAAGAGTCTTTAAACTACTACTACTACTACTATTACTACTACTACTACTAAGACTACTACTACTACTAAGACTACTACTACTACTACTACTACAACTATTAACTACTACTACTACCACTACAACTACAGCTACTACTACTACTACTAGTACTAGTACTACTACTACTACTTCTATTACTACTACTATTATTACTACTATTACTACAACTACTACTACTACTACTACTGGTATTAATGTAAATTTAATTCAACAAGGGGTCCAAACGGCAAGAGCTAGAAGGCTGACATTTTAACGCAGCATAGAATACAATGTTTGATCGTGAAGTTCGACCTAAAATTGGGTCTAAATCACACAGTTCAAGCGGTAAGAGTCAGAGGGTTTTTGAGTTTTCTTCAGTGAATTCCAAAGTTATCCATGGATTTCAGTTTATTATATTCGTAATTGCACTGATAGCAGTTTAGCTGACGATCGTTATTCGTTCTCAGTGTATCTGTATCTGTGAATTTCTACTTGCTGCTGACGCTGCTTCTGCCCTTTGGCTGAATGTTGTTGTTGTTGCTGTTGTTGTTGTTGTTGTTGTTGTTGCCGCATTTGTTCTCGCTGTGCGTTTTTCTTACGCGGTTTGTTTGTTGAACATAAAACTGGTTTCCTGTACATATGCTCATCCAGCAACAACAACAACGACAGCACTAGCAACAACAACGACAATAACAACAACCATCTGTAATTTTAATTTTTCGGCAAGGCAGAGATTTCGATCAACGACGACGACGACGACGACGACGACGTAGCTGCCCAGGTAGAAATTGTGTACCTTTGTATTGTTTGCTTACTCTCCATGCACGTGTGTGTGTGTGTGTATCTTGTAGATACCTTGAAGACAGTAGACACACACACATATATATTACTCTCTTTCATTCTTTCTTCACATGTGTGCGTAATCCTTGTTGCCTTTTTCATGCTGTTTCGTTCGTCTTCGTCTTCTACTTATGTGTATGTGTTGTTGTTGCTGTTACCATGATTCATAGTTGTTGCTGCCGCCTGGCTGCTTATATACATACATACTTACGTACATACATACATACATATATACCTCAAAAACAGCCTGTCTATGTATCTGTATCTGCGGCTCCTTTCCATACCAAAAACGCAGTCAAAAAGGAGAGGAAAAATATCAAGAAACAGAGAAATAAAAATGGACAAGAGGAAGAAGAAGCAGAGATTAAGAGGAGACCAAATAACAAAAAAAAAAAGCGTTGGACAATTTTGTGAGCCAAAAACTGTGAACTGAAAAGGCTTTTGTCTTTCGCTTTTGTATCTTGTATCTTTGTATCTGTATCTATAGACGTTGTGTGCTGTGTGTGTGCAAATATCTGTGGCATACATTCTCATAGAACAGCCAAACAGCCGCCTCATCTGTTTTTCTGTTTCTTTTCACTTTTTAGTTCTTCTTCGTTTTCATATTTGCTTCTCTTCTTTTTTTTTGGCAGTTTCTTTTATGATGGATGTGCAAATGGTTTTTGGCAGGATTGCTGCCCCATTTGCCAGTTTCTCAGTTGCGATCGTGTGAGTTTTTTAGTTGTTGTTATAGCCAACAATCGCCCCCTCCCCTCTTTGCCCCGCCTTCCCCCCTCTGCGCCCTGAGCACATGTTCTGTTGGTTTTGTGCTTCCTTTTTATAATTTTTTTTTGCTTTGTTTGATTTGTTTTTTTTTTATTATTTATTTTATTGGGGCATGGCTAAACTCCGCCTTTTATTTTCTTTTTTTTGAACCTAACTGTTAACTTAGAGCGAGACAAATGGGGAGAGAAAGTGAGAGAAAGATCCCTTTTTCCCACCTCATTGCTTACGCATCTTAAAACTGAATCTAAAAATAAATCTACCAATTTTTTCTTGACAGCTGACTGTCAATTTGATTAACCCATGTTGCCCTACACATTATGCTAAATTAGCTACTTTTTTTTTTTAATAAAGTACAACAAAAGCTGAAAATTATTTGGCCTGCAACTCGTTTGACACTTAACACAAAAACTCAATCAAATTAGGCTGAAATGTGTAGCCGAGATGTCAATGCTAAAATGGGCCAAGCACACAACCCCTCCGCCTCCCCCTCTTCCTCCCCCCATGCTGCCGTCAACTCTTAGCTCACATTTTCCACGGAAAAACTGTTCATTTTCTTCGGCCTTTGGGTTTTTTTTTGTCTTTTAATTACCAAACATTTGACAGCATCCTGATGCTGATATTGTGTTGTCTATTAAATGTAGATACACACACACGCACACACACACACGCACACACACAATTTTACAGTGTTAACCTTTTTTGAGGTTGGCTTTTTGAGAAAATCTCGCTTATGTTTGCCGCGCTAGAAAAATCAACCCCCGAAATGGCGTTAGATATTTTTGATTTTATTTTTGCCTCCTCTTCTTTCTTAAATTCAATGCCAGCCGCAACAACAACAACAAGAACAATCGCGGTAGCATGGCCGCCATGCTGCATCATCATCATCATCATCGTCATCATCATTATGAGTAACAAAAACAACAACAACATCTTCTTGAGTTTTGTATCTTGAGCATCTGCCAACGCCTGTTCAAGTTGTCTCCTCTTTCTCTCTCCCTCTCCCTCTCCCTCTCACACTCACACTCACACTCCCTCTCACCCTTTCTCTTTCTGTTCTCATTCCCTTTTTCTGTATTCCCTAATTGTGACTGTGATTGCAAAATAATTTCAGTTATAAGCATGAATCTTTCATTTGATTTTGCTTCTATTAGTTTTAACATTGTTTTTAAATATTTGCTTTTGAAAAGTATATATAAACTAAAGTTATTTCTATGCATCTCATTTCTTTGTGAAATCTTATGCATCCAGAGTAAATTTAATAAAAATAGTTTACTAGAATTTCTTCAGGCTTAACACCAATTTACGTCAACATTCCAATTGAAGACTAGTTACATTTAATCATTTTAAGATAATCTATACTCTATTGTGCTCTTTGTCGCCATTCACCAAAAATCCAGTGGCAAATCATGTCGATTTTTGGAAAAACTAAATTAAAAAATTTACAAGTGGATGCATATTTCGGATTTCTATTTAATTTTTAACTAACAAATTATAAATCGATTTTTTTAACATTTAACAATTCCAAAAAACATCTGATGCTCCAAAAAAATCGATCAAATTTGATAGATAGTATTTTCATTATAAAACTAATAGAAATGCAATGATTTTCAAAATAATTATTAAACATTACTTTAGGCTAATTCTTCCTCTTCCTAATGCTGAAATCAAAGACTGTAGATAAGTGAGGTTAGTTTAACTTGGCAAAGCATCGAGATGCCGTTCGGAGCTTAAATAATGTTAATAACAACCGCAAGCGCAGCCATTGATCTCAGTCGGATCAGAATAAGTATAATTTGTTAGGGCGTGACTGAAAATACCAAAAAAAAAAAAAAAAAGAAATTAAAAAATGCACTCATTCCCACTGCTCATTACGTAAGCGCGCAGCTGTATAGGTATGTGTGTGTGTGTGTGTTTTATAAATTATTATTAATTATTTGCCACCCACAAAAAATGCAAATCCAATCGCCTGGCACTATAGCCATCTCTGTCGCACACGCTGGCAGCTGGCCAAAAAACAAAAGACTTAGGCAACGAACTTGGCCTCAGTTGCTTCCTCTCAAAGCAAAAATGTACAAAAAATCAAAATAAAAATATATATAAAAAAAAATAAATGTAAGCATACAGGCTAGCAAGGCTTGTGGCTTTATACATATGTGTGTGCATATATAGTTTATGTCACTATGTATGTATATATATATGTACCAAGGTATGTGTGTTGCTAAGAAGGAGCGTCAAATGGCGCACAGCTGCGCCACATTTGTTGTTGTTGTTGTTGTTGCTGTCCAGAAATTGTTGCTACATTTTGCTTGTTTTGTTGTTATTATTTCATGTGTGTCCTAATTCCAATTCAACAGAAATTTTTGTCTCACAATCACAAGAAAAACAACAGCAACAACCAAAAAAAAAATAAAATAAAATAAAGTAAAGCGAAATAAATCTTAGAGCCGAGAGGCGAGCGAAACGAGTTGAAAAAAATAATACAAAAAAAAAAATTAAAAAAAGTGTGATACGAAAAAAAGTTTAGGCTAAAGTTTTGTAGTTGTTGTTGTTGCTGTCGGCGCTTTATCCGATTTTGTGCTGTGCGCTGCTTGTTTTTTATGACGAGTTTCCGCTAATTGCTGATGCGCTGCAGATTAAATGAAGCAACAACAACAGCAACAACCACAACCACAACAACAACAACTACAACAACAACAGCAGCTGCGTACAAATGGGGAGCGACCCCAGGGCTACAAGACGCGAAATGTAACACGAAAGAAGCCACAACTTAAAACTCCAATTTTGAAGTCAAATTAGAAAATTAAAAGTTAGCAGCAGATTTCAATATAATTCGTAGAATTTCGACTAAATAGAAAAGTATGTATTAAAATAATAGAAAAGCAGCAAAGGGAAACACGTTCAATAATTGTATAATTTCACACGCTATGCGAGAAGTTGTCAAGAGGCTTAGAGAGGTAAAAGGGGAAAGGTGAAAGGTGAAAAGGGGGGGAAGATATAACAGTCTGCCAGGATGATGATGACGATGATGAAGACGATGACGATGATGACGCGAGTCAACTGCATTGAAGCGTGGCGTGCTTGTCACTCATTGTCATGCCTATCGACAGCTGTATACCCTGCAAAGTAGTGAGTAGAGCATATCAGCAGTTGGGCATTCGGCCGCTGTATCAAGTGTTCACTGTAGGCGCAGCGCATGCGTAAAGTCGTTGCGAGTCCAAGTGAAACCCTTAATATGGCTGTGCTTGTGCTTCACTATTGCGGTGACTGTACACCGCGAGAAAGCAGGGAGTAACTTCGATTTTATGTCTGTGATATCTTTAATATGTTTTTTGTAAAGTTCTACGATATTTTTAGATAACTTTCAAATTTAATTTTGTTGAATTGTTCTTATTTTTAATATTTTTTTAAAAGTCAAAAATAATAATTTAAATTTTTCTGATTTTTAAATTAAAATAAAAAAAGAGTTACTATATTTTTAGATTTTTATTGAAAAAATCAAAAATAAGTGTTATTTCTCAACTTTTATAGAGAAAATGAATTTTAAAGATTTTTTTTGACTTTTTAAATAAAAATTTAGAATAATTGTTATTTCGTAACTTTAAAATAAAAATTTTAAATATAATTGATAATTTAAAATTTTTATTTTAAAACCTATAAAAGTTAAGGTCCCTGCTTACAGCTGACAGTTTTGCAATTTTAATGATATGTTTTCCAAGCGCAAACTCATTTATCGCTCAAATAATTCTTGAGCTACTCATTCTATCCTTTTTCGTGCAGTGTAAGGCATGACACACACACACACACACACACACATACATATGTATACACAGAGCAGCCACCGAAGACGCGGCAAACCGAAATTAGAAAATATAAAAAAGGCGTATCGTCGATGTTTGTTGGTTCATTTCTTATTATTGTTGTTGTTGTTGTGGCTGTAGCTTAGATTGTGGGCCACGACAACAACAACAAGCACAACAACCAAAGCAACAACGAAGATGAGAATTATAGGAATTATAAGAATTACGCTGAAACTGAAGAGAAAGACATCTTATAGATATCAGATTATGGCGTTTGCCTTAGCCTAAGCTAATAATTCTAATACACACACACAATAATAGTGTGTCTCTGTGTGTGTGCATATGAGCATAATGAGCTATAATTGGATTAAAGATTTATTTATTGTATTTCTTTTGTGAGCAACAACATTTTTACACTCGCCTGCGCCAGCTGCGCTTAAAACTGAAAACTGAGAATTGAGAACTTCGAACTGAGACTCTGAGAAACTGTGAGAAACGACAACGACAGATCCTCCCCTTCCCATTTTTGGACATTGACTAATTAGCGGGCATCTCTGGGCAATGTTTGATAATTACTGGCAAAACATTTGCATTAATCTCGCTCTTTTTCTCTCTTCCCCTCTCTCTTCCTCTCTCTCTCGCTCTCTCTGAAACATTGCAGCAAGCCGCAGCAACGTCAACAACGCCTGGTCAACAACGAAGCGTCAATACCAATACCAATACCAAAACCATAACCAACACAACATCCAGAACAGGAATTACAATGCCCAAAAACGGCTCAAAATTTAAATTGAATTGAATATTTCGGACAAGAACCGTGGGCGAATCTATTATAATTACAATTATTATTATTATTATTATTATTGTAACAACTATCTAATTAACGTATGTATCGAATAGTTTTAACTAAACAATCATCCCACACTTCCCACACCTAAACATTAAGTAATATATCCCTGAATGTTTCCCCTCTCCCCAATCTACCCCATAAACTTATGTGTGTTAAGTATGTGCCAGGAAGTTTTTTACCTTCCATTCAAATGGTCATCAATGTTTCGTTTTTAAGTTGCAAAATAATTTATGTATGTATAAGCAGCACATTTAGTACATGTACTAAATTTAGTACAGGCACAATACACGACACTTTTGATCATTTATTGCTTTAAACTTGTATACATGAGTCAAAGCTGACTCATCAAATCAAGCAGTGTACTAAAAAAATTAGTACATTTGGTACGCATTCGAGCACTGCAATATGCTCAGCAAAATCTCAGCAATTCCATCAATTTTATTGAGACATTGTGTCCTTAGTACACAAATCAAAACGAGTGCTAAATTTAGTACATGTTTCAAGCATAACCATAAAAAATTGAAATTTCTGCTAAGTATAAAAGCAATCTAAATCTAAAGTGTGTACTAAATTTAGCACATGTATAAATAACAATTAAAATATAGAGTACAACAGCAATATCAGGCATAATTATAAATGTACCAACCGTGGATGTACTAAAACTGTGCTAGCAACGTACTAAAAATAATTGTCACAAACAAAAAAGTGAGAATAATAGCTAGATATGCAATGTACATACATACATACATATAAAATGTGTATTTGTATTTGAAGGTTTTTTTTTGTGTATTGTTGTATTAACTAATTAATTTTATTAACGAAACTAAACGAAACAAACAAACTATATAAAAACCTATATCAACATGTTGCATATCATTTTTTGGGCAAGTTAATACAATAATTAAGCGTAAATAGCAAAGGTTAACAAAGGTTAAAGCAGCATCAGAAATGGCAATAATTTTAGTTCAATTTCATTTCATAATGTTTTTAAACTGTGCAATACAAAGAAAATAAAAACTGATAATGGAAGTGAAAAACGAAAAGCGAAAAGAAGCGATAAATCGAAGAATATATATAACAATTAAAAGATGTATACAATAATTTTTTTTTTTTATGTATGTATAGAAACTATAAATGTAAGCAAAGATAAAAAGTATGACGATTACCTCAGCAAAGATGAACGATGGAAGAGAACATATATAGAAAGAGAGGAGGGAAAAGTGGAAAGAAAGTAACAGTAAATCAACTGCAGCTCAAGCAACTACCTCGTTAACAATAATGCAAAATAAAAACTGATAACTGAAAACTGACAGAACAAAACTGAAGCCCAATGGAAGCAAAAATGATGCAAATTAATGTCAAGCATGCATATATCACATATATCCACTATATAGTAAACATTTATATAGTATATGTATGTGTGTGGCAACTAATTATACGTAAAACTAAAACAAATAACAATTTATACGAATTGCGAAACGAAACAAACTTAAATTAAATGTACATTAAATTTAATTGTTTATATATACAACAAAAGTACACCTTTAAAAATATATATAAACATTATATATATATATATTATATACACTAACAATTTACTTAGCGCCCGCCCCCGTCCCGCCCACAAGTTGTCATCGGTTTAAATTTGATTATTTATTAAAAAAGTAAAACACATTTTGGCCAAACACAAATTGTTGCACACATATGACAACGGGGCGTGTCATTGGGCGTGGCTCAAATTCCAACCCCTCCCCCCCCCTTGCCACCCTACCCCTATACCTAAAGAAAAGAACAAATGTTTATCAATTCTTAAATGTAGCAGTTGTAGTTGTGCATCTATTTCAACAACGAAAACTAATTGAAAATTATTAATAAATTTAAACTAAACAAATCTTAAATGTTTTAAGCGATTTTCTGTTTGTTTTGGGTTTTCTTTCAATACCCTGTAGTAATTAGCTACTATTTGGGTATGACAAATGTTGTGTTGTCTGATCACTTCTCCATCTCTTCCCTGCATAACAAGAGAATTATTCCACACCTACAGTAAAAATTGGCTATGGTAAAGAAATTCATAAACAGGCTATGTACAGATTGTTTTAATCAAAATTTAAAAAAATCTCCAAAAACTTTGCTTAACAAAATGAAAATGTTGCTGTTTACTTTAAAGAGCATACACTGTTCTTGCAGAATGTGTTCATCTTAACAAAGCATATTTTACAAGTGAAATGTCGTTCCAAACTGACTACAGGGTATCTGCTAGTCGAGCATACTCGACTAGAGCAAACTATATTTGAAGGTGTTTTTTTTTTCGTAGAATTCGAAGAAGCAATACTCAAAGCAGGCGAATTTTGTTTAGATCATTTTCTGAATTGAAAGCGAAACATATTTAAATTATGTAGCAACTACATGTTAAATTTTAGCAATTAATTATTATCAAAACAAAGAGCAAAACACAAGCGTAATTTATGCAAAACTATGCGCATAATTATACATATATATTGAAAAAAAAAAGAAAAAACCAAAAATCATTTGAGGAAAAAAGATATGAACGAAGATAAGCGACACAGAAAAAAAAAAAACAAAACCTAAATCAATTTTCAAGGCACCAAGTGAAATTAAGAATAATGAGAAAGAAAGAAGTATCTACGGATCAACCAAAGCTATATTAATACCCTTGAAGAGCAATGAGAATTACATGCAAATATGCTAAATATATAATCAGGTAAATGAGCTGAGAAGCCCGTTCAGATAGGGTATCTAAGTACATATACATATATAAAGAGCAAGAAAACTCAATTAAAAGCAAACAAATCGTAGACATTTTCTGGCTGGATTAAAGGGCATTTTTAACCACACAAAAATCTATAAGAAAAAAAATCAGAATTACAACAAATACACTAAACAATAACTACAATAACAATGAACAAGGAACCGTGTACCTCTCAAATAAAAACAAAATAACAAAAAAACCTGGCTAAGGGCAATTCGAATTTAGATTCCGATTTCAGCTTCTAGTCGGCGAAATGTATGCGTGTGTGCAAGTGCGAGTGTGTGTGTGTGTGTGTGTGTGTGTGTGTGTGTGTGTGTGTGAGTGTATATGTGTTTGTACATTTTTACATAATCGAAAAGTCAAATCCAACAAAATATATACATATGTATGAATACCAAATGAACATCTTTAATTCAATAGATTTTTTTGTAGTGCACGAAAAGCGAAAGAAAAATTAAAATTAAATGGCAATGGCAATGGAAATGGAAAGCAATGGCAACTCACTTAAATTGTCATTTTGTCATATGTATAACAATTTTCTTCCAAAACTATATAAATGTATTTTCAAGTATTTGGTAATGTGTAGTATACAAACAGTGGCAACAAATTCTCAGCAACAAAACAGCAAACACTTGAATGTATGACAAGCCGATAATCAGTTCTATATAAAGCACAAATTATTATATGTACATAAATGCATATTTGATTAAAAATTAAAAGTGAAAAATGAAATAAAACAAATGCCAAATAAGAATGTACATTCAAGTGCAACTCAAAAAAAAACAAACATATATACGATATAATGATATGAACAAAGCGAAACAGCAAGCAAGAAAGACGTAGAAAGCAACAACCCAATTGTCATTATTTAAAATTAAAAATAATAAAATGAAAATACTTATATACATATATATATATATATAAAAACACAAAAAAAAAGAGAACCGATTTTTTTTGAGCCGAAATAAAGCATAAAACAATGTAAACTACAAAATAAAAGGCTTTGATTTTTGTTTGGGGGATTTTTCAGAGTTCTTTTGTATACCAAAGCATGTAACAGGGAGAAGGAAGCATCTCTGACCCGAGAAGGGGGATCGGGGCTATTATTTATTATTATTTTATATTTTTCGTTTATTTGAATTGTCAGTCTAATGCTAAAGACACGCGCCCGTGCGCGAGGGGCGTGGGTTCGATTCCTGATTAGGTCAACGAATTTTTTCGTTTTTAAAAATATTTTAGCTTTTAATAAATTTTTTTAAATTTAAAGATAACGTAGGTACAATTAAAATATTATATTATATTGAATTGCATGGGCATCAAATCTTCGGCGTGCCGAGGCCTAGGCTCAGGGTATATTACTGTCGAGTGCAATCGACTGTTCCGCTTGTTTAGATTTGAATTGTTTCATTCCAAAGCAGTTATTTTAATTTGGAATTTAATTGGAAAATTTGACGAACAAATTTTATGAATTGAAGTGTGATCAATTCGTCAGAATTGTGAGCTTTATTAATGAAATGAGACTGTTTAAATATCACCGTTAACTGATAAATAAATAAATAAATAAATAAATGAATCCCAGTGAATCCTCGACTTTTCCTATGTCCATTGATAATCCCATTTCGAAATCATTTTCAGATCAAATGAAAGTATTAATGAAAAGGTAATGATACAAGTGATGCAGATAATGATAATGATGATGACGATGTTGAACTTGAATGATGCAATTCAAGTGCATGTGCATCAGTCACACACTCACACTCACACACACACACACTCAAGAGCACTCACTCCCCAGGCACTTGTGCGTCGCGGGAGGGGGGCCAAAGAGCAAGGCAAGCGACAGGCAAAAGGCCGAGTCAAGCCGAGTCGAGTCAAGCCGAGCCGAGTTGAGCCGAGCCGAGGCGCAATCACGCAGACCGTGTCCAATTAAAAGGCGCCGTTCATCATTTCGAATGCAGCAACAGCAAAATGTTAAAATCTACAGGTGGTGGCGGCAGCGCTGGCGACATTGACAGCGACAGCGGCAACGACAGCGACAGCGGCGTCAATGGCGACGACGACGACGACGGCGGCAATTTCTCAAATTCATGTTTCCTGCACGGCAAAAGGAAAATTAAAACACAGAGGCTAAAATTGAAAAAAAAAAACGTAAGTAGGCGGCTATCGGCTAAGGAAGACAGGACAAAAGATAGAGACAAAAGCGAAAAGCAGTGAAAATTGTTGAAACAGGTTGCACACACACACACACACACATATAAGTGCATGCAGACAATGCATGACATGCACTCACTCTCATACAGAGAGAGCGTGCGAGTGAGAGAGACAGCTCAACAGTGTTGCCGAGCTGGCCTTTTTTCGGATAGATTCCTTATTTTTAGCTACATCCGAAATCTAAGTCTGCTGTATCCTCAACTCAAAAACTAATCAAATCTGTTTACATTCGGGCACAAAAACGTAAGTGTAGGCTGCATTGACTTTCGTTCAGGGCAATTAAATGTTTTTTTTTTTCATCAACAAACAGGCAAATAGGCAGATAAAATGTTTAGGAATTGTAGGCATAAATGTGTCAAATTGTAATGGAAAAACCAAACATATGAGTATTAGAAATCAAATTTTTGCCAACAAAAATAACCTTTTTTTCTTAATTCTGTCTATTTTTTTAATTTTAATCTTTACTTGACATTTTCATACAAATCTCGTACATATATTAAAAAAATTAATGAATATCCCATAGGGACAGGCTTAAAATTTATTTATACAAATAAATTGAGTCGAACTTTCCTAACTCGAATCACCATTATCATCCAATAAAAAGGTTCGAGTTCTTTTTCTTAAGTTTATTAATTTTACTGCCACTCATTTAGCTTGATTTAAAGAGAAATTCGAGCTATAGAAGTTCGAGTTATGGAAGTTCAACTGTATGTTCGATACATATATATTAAAAAAAAATAGATAAACCTTTGGCCTTTTTTCCGCGTAGCTGGCATCACTGCAGCTCAACGATCGCGATGCATTTCATTTCACTTCGTTTCGTTTGTCAGTCCGTCCCAGTGTCCCAACTGTTCCTCCTACCCGTTTTGTATGTCAAATTGTTGTAATTTATTATTGCATGCCAAGTTAATGAGTCCTGTGCCTCTCTCTCTCTCTTTCTCTCTTTTACACACACACACACTCTGGAACAAAGAAAATCGAAAATTGTTAAAAAAAAAAAGCAAAACTAGTAGAAGAAGCAGATGAACGGAAAATATTTCAGTGCACACCTTCCTGCATTTAATCCAGTGGAAAATCAAGAAAAATAATGCGTTAAGGGACGGGCAGGTAAAAAAAAAGACCACAAATCAACGAAAAAGGAAAATGGAAAAACTATCCAATGTTCATGTTCTTTGATTGTCTATTTTCTTCTTTCAGCTATCAATGTGTTTGTGTGTGTGTGTGTGTGTGTCCACATTGATTGAAAGTTTTGTTGTTGTTGATTGCATTCTCAGTCGAAATGGAAAGCTAATAAAAATTGAGGTGGGTCAAGAGAACTATGGTAAAACGCATGTGAAGAGGGATTAGAAGATGAACCAAAAATAAAGAATGAGAGAGGCAACAGTAGCCAAGTGGCTGACAAAAGTTTATAGCCGTGCTGAATTCTGGCAACATTAAAGGAAAGGATAAAATTAAAAATACTTTATAATATACATACATGTATAATATTATCAATAATAAAATACGGTGTGATAAAACGAAAGTCTATGATTTTACTTTTTTCTTTAATAAAAAACACAAATCAATTTTAAGTTTTATTTTGAGCGGTATAAAATACAAATCATTAAAAATATACATATGATAAATAAATTAATTTTTTAAACCAATTTATAGAAGAAAAAAATTATTGTGGGAGGTAGCTATGGAGGTAGCTTTATAAGGATATAAAATAATATTGGTGAAAAATTTAACACAGAAGCCGTAAATTACTGTTGAGTTTTATTTTAAGCGAAAAAAATAAAAATCATGAATAATCATTATTTTTGAGATTTTTTTTTTTTATAAAAAATAATGGTTATGGTCTAAGTTTTATAAAATTACTCGAAAATAAGTAAAAAAAAAAAGTAAAAATGCTGAGATTGAGAAAAAATTAAGATTTTGGTGCAAACCATTTTTTCAAGGTGATTAGTTAAAAAACAAAAATTATCATTATTTACGGTCCCTGCTTTATAATAATTTAAAAATTGCTAAATAAATATTTTAAATTTATTTTTAATAAATTTAATGATACTGGTATTCAATAATAAATTGGCAGCACTGACTTAAAATTTGAGCTTTGTGCTCTCTTCCGCCTTTTCGCTTTCCCGCTCTCATGATCTCTTGCTGTCGCTCTCTCGCTCTCACGGCAACGGTTTTTCGGATTAGAGCGCAAGCTAATTGAACTACTTGCCGTAGGCTTTATTTTTATTATAACTTTTTTTAGGCATATGTTTGCTGCTGTTTAGACTCTTGTTGTTGTTGTTGTTTCATCGCCCTTCCCTCCGCTTTTACTGAATTGGAAAACCTTTTAAAGCGCTTTATGCTGTAAGCAGCCCCTAAAAGCAGCTTACACTTACACTTGCCCACGCAAACACACACACACACATACATACACACACACACACACACACATACGCACACTTGCTTGTTGCTTGGGCAAACAAGGAATGAACAATTTTTGCATATAAGAGGCAAAGTCACAACTTACAGAAGATGCCCCAGAGAGAAGTTTTTTGCACGATTGCGATGCCCCTTCAATGAGACCGAGAACCTGGTCCCTCCCACACTCCTGGCCCATTCACGCCCACGCCCATTTAACCCGAAGCAAGAAGCTATACGCCCCTCCCCCCTCTCACTCCCTCTCTCATTCCCAGTATTCGGCATATAATCACATAACTTTTCATTGTGCAAGTAATTCGTGTGTGTGTGTGTGTGTTTGACAATTGGTGTGTATGTGTGTGTGTACCTGGATGTGAGTGTGAAAACTACTAGAACTAGATTACAAAAGGCGAAGATTTTGTAAGGATTGAAATTGGCATTGGACTCGACCTAGTACACAATGCAAATACGCTACCCTCTCTAACGGTGGTACTTTAACATCAACTCTAACACTAACTCTACACATGTCAACACTTTTATGTACAAGGATGCTCTGGATTCCAGGGGCGGGCACGCATGAGCTCCGGGAGCCTATTTCAGCCTTTTTGTAGTTGTTGTTGCAGAGCTCCCGAGTTCAGATTTTGTGCCCACCGCTGCTCTGGAATGCTAAAAATGATAGGTGCTACCACAAAATAATGAAGTTTTCTAAAAAAAATATGTAAAAAAATAAAATTCTATACTTAATGTTTCCTGTCCCTATTTTTGCCAGTATGAATTTCGGAAAATTAAGTTTATTTATTTTTATACATGTTATGATATGGACTAAATTTTGTTCAGATTTAAATAAATTAAGTCTAAGAATTTAAATGCATTGGATCTTGCAAAGATGAGAATAATATTGAAAAGAAGCAAACAAATTTGTATTTATTTTTTTATAATTACTATTTATTTTGGACTTGTACATAGCTTAAGAATATTGTCCCACTATTCTCTGCTACTCTACACTGCTGTACTTAACTCTACAATTAAAAATTGTTCTATTTTACTCTCCATGTTCGCTGCTTTAAAATGCTCTACACAACTCTACTTCTTTATGGTTGCAGACAGTTTAGAATTAAACATATCAGCACTATTTACAGATTATCATTTATTTAATAAATTCTACACAAGTCTACACTGCGTCAAAGTTATTCTACAGACCTTAAATAAAAAAGTCTTTAGATATGTACATGTTATTTTCAACTTAACTCTACACAACTCTCCACTCCAATTTCTCCACTCTCCACATTACATAAGTCTGCAGCGCGTTTATGATTTTCAAAGGACATGCTATACTTAATCCCTTGGCATCCTTTACCCTTGAATTTACTGTACAATTCTCTTGACCAATTGACCACACAAATGACCATGGCTCAAATATGATTAATGCTCAACTTGCTTTGTGTAGCGCACAACAACAACAACAGAAATCGCATATTGATCCAATAGAAAATAGTATATGCAAATATTTCATAGATTAAATATATAAATATATTTACACACTCATATACAGGACCTTGAAGGAAGACCAACAACTCCCCCCCCCCCACCCCTCCACACAGCCACTTATGTCATGTTCCTGGTACAACGTCCAGGAGCTCTGCTTCCGTTTGAATAAAACGCATTTTTCAAAGCTGTAGCTGAAAATGTCAATGTGTGTGTGTGTTTGTATGCATGAATAATGTACATATATGTATGTATGTATACATATACAAATACAATTTACATATGAATGCGTGTGTGTGTGTGTGCTATGTACATTGTGATGTCGCTGTAGGCGTTTTTGGCCAGTTGGCAAACAGAGCTACTCACAGTGCACATTGGGCGGAACTGCCCTTTTTTTTGGCAAAAACTCCTGAACTCATGAACCTTGGATAGACAAATTTTGAATTTTGAATTTTTTTTAGATTTGATCCACGCCTCCATGTAAAGCTAGAGACTTGAAATTTGGCATGAATCTTAGTTGGACCTTGTCTTCACACCCCCCACCCCTTTCTCCACGACTCATTGAAAAATAAATTTATTTTTTTTAAAACTTAAATACATATAAAGGATGATATTTCTAACTTTCCATGATTGCTAATCAGACTAAAGTAGAATTTTTAATTTTTTCCGTTTTTTCATTTCCCATCTGACACCTGGGAAAAATCAGATTTTCTAGCATTCTGAAAATTTTCGAAAAACCGTAAAGATTCGCTTATTTTTTAAATACAACCACATAAGCACTTTTTTGAATCCAACTGTACTTTGCTAGATATGCTCCACGAAACACAACTATTTTGAGGTTAGACTCGACAAAATTATGGTTTGTTGATAACATTAAAAAGAAGTATAGCAAAGTTTATTTAAAATATATGTACATGTACATATTGTACATTAATGTATACTTATTTAATTTTTAAATTTAATATTTTTTTTTTAATTTATTTTGTTTTAACTCAGATTACTTAAAATATTTAATTATTCACTGAAAATTAAAAGATTAAAAGAATGCGAAGATTTCGGAACATTTAAGGAACCCATGAATGTAAAGCTTTGGATGGAGCCTTGGTTTAATTGCATCCACCAATAATTATTTGAGTTTTTTTTAATTGATAACCTGCTTTCTAACTTTTTCTTTCAAATTTTTTCACTCTTTCCTAATCAAGCCAACATAAAATCATAAATCATAAATTAATAGAAAAAATACTAAGCTTTTTGTCAAACAGAGCCTTTAATTTAAGAAAGGGGTCAGGTTTAAATGAATTTCAGCTAAAATGACCACTGTGCGACACCACGGAGGCTCGGAGCTGCCCGAGGGCTTCAGTGCCAGTCAAACGCCCCTAAAGCCAGCCTCCATCCCCTCCAACCCTATGCCAATATTGAAACTTTCAACTATACACACATACACACACACGCACAGATGCGTTGGGAAATTTGTGTGCGTGTGTGTGGACCACTTTCACTTTTCACCCACAGCTGAAGCTTGGCTAGCCTCCTGGTCGAGACGATAAAAAAGCTTAGGCTTATGCTTTCGCACATTTTAAGCCCCACTCCACCAGCACCCCCATGTGTAACGGTAACGCCCACCAAAGAGCGGACACAACAAGAGCATAAGGAACGTCTAGTGCAAAGCATGCGTAATTTTTGTCCAAAATGAGGAGGAGGACGGACGGATTGTTTGTGGACTGTTGTGTACATGTGTGTGAAGCAGTGTTGGCAACTTTTTAGACAATAAAAAAAAAGCTATTTTTGGTGGGAAAGCATGTAAAGAGTAGATAAGCAATGACAAAAATTGCTTTAAAAATTGCAAATGTTTTTAAATAATTAATTTGTTATATTTATTCATATATCTTGCATTTTTTGTCTATTTCAATGAATTCGTTATTATACTATTACAAATTATATTTGTAGCCTTATAATTTGCCACAACTAATTTTAAAAAATGCTCATTTATGCTACTTAGTGCTGTCATGTCCATAGCACTCTTGAGTTGACCTGTGATAAAAATTTACAGATTTCTAGCAAATAGTAGATTTCCAATTATTCTAGCAATTGAATTTTAATAAAAAAAAGACAGAGCTACAATGGCTTACAGCTTCTTTGACTCACAACATTTTTTAGTATGTTTGGTTTTTATTGCTTAATTCAAATATAATAAAAAAAAATATATAAAATCTAAATATTTTTGCAGAAGTGTAAGCATTAATAGGGAAATCTATTATTAAATTGTATTTAAAATTTGTGGGGGGGTCAAGGCTGAGAGCCACTATAGCGATAAAACAGCTAGATTTGCAACACTGCTGTACAGGGGGTAGAGAGAAGTGCGGCAGCGCATAAGAGCGCACACATGTGCCCATAACGTGGCCCTGCCACCCCCCCCCCCCCCCCCATGCCCTAAGCCACAGTTAAAAGCAGTATAGCCGCCCTCCGGCTAAACTGTCCAGCAACGAATTTCGTTTTGATTTTGCATAAGGTTTTTCTTCAAAATGTATACGATATTTGTGAGTGTGTTTACAGCTGATTTTTTTGATTTAAATTTAAAAATTCTAGCTTTAAGAGTTCACTGTTTAAGACTTAAGAAAACGCAGCAATAAATAAATGTAAACTCATTAGCCTAATGCACATGGGCATTTTCACAACAACAGCAACAACAACAAACACATCAACAGTTAACAAGATATGCCATAAATGTCAACTGTATTACATATGTATATACGAGTGTGTGTGCTTGCAAGTTTGGTAATTAATAGCTTAGCGCACAGCAAGAAGTCGACACGTTTGCCTTTGACCCCGCTGGGTGTCGTTTGTTAGCCTGTTGTGTCTGCGTCT
The DNA here is from genome assembly GCA_963924055.1 of Drosophila limbata. Lineage (NCBI taxonomy): Eukaryota > Metazoa > Arthropoda > Insecta > Diptera > Drosophilidae > Drosophila > Drosophila limbata. The sequence continues at coordinate 26,878,399 of OZ001351.1, forward strand.
TAATAGAAAAGGGTTGTTGGAGTATTTTGTTCTCTGCAAAGACAACTTAAAAGTCAGCGTAAAAATAGTATTTCAAATTTGGCGCGATTTAACGGACTCTCAGCGGTGCTAGCTCTTTAAAAGAGCGTTGCCAAGGTTGAGATGCGTTGCCAACTTAATTTCGACGCTATGTGAATTTCATAAAAAGCGTTGCCCAATGGCAAAGCGCAACTTGGCAGCACTTTTTAATTATAGCTGAGTAAAATTGTTTATTTCGTTGGAAACGCATGTTCAATAAATTAGTAACGTTTATTAATACCTATTTTATGTAAAAAATCTATGAGTGAACGTGAAAAATACAATAGATAACAAATTTGAAAAGTGCTGCCAAGCTGCGTTTTTCCAATCGGCGCTTCAATATATACATTTATCGATATTTATTGGACGGAGTTAGTTCAACTGAACAGCAACAATTGTTGTTTGTGAACTAGCGCGAAGTGAGTACGATTTTCGAAAAAAACTGCTTTGCTAAAGTAAAATTTAAACAATTTGATTGTTTGCATATTAAAAATAGACAAGTGGATTTAATAAGTTGATGAAGAAGTCCAAAATAATGAGTGCGCATAGGAAAGACAGTGGTTATCCCACAACGAACAGCAACGGAAGCGGCAGTAGCAGCGGCAACAACAACAACAATCAGAATGGCGATTCTTCGGTGCAGACGATGGTGCAACAACAACAGGACGCCGCGTTTGCGCAATCAATGGGCTATGTGCGTGAATTTCGCAGCCAGGCGGCAGCATATCATCAGCTGAAAACGGAGGAGTCCCTGGTGCACTTGCAACGCAGCATTGCATTGCTAGGCACGAAAGTGGCGCCGCATTGTTATGCCGCCGGACCTGGAAACGTTGAGTTGTCCAAGTTCTTTGTGGAGTTGCATGCGTTAATGAGCGGCAGCCTCGACGAAGACGGCGACGCGTTGTGGGCATGCGTGTCGCTGTTGCAGCACTGCAGTCGCAACTTGGATGCAAGGCAGAACATTGTACAGAAATATTGTTTTGTCCCGCTGTTGAGTAATCTGCTGAAGCGGACAACGCGACCGGAGCGTGTGCAGCGTTTGTTGTTGCTGTTGCAGGACTTGACGTATGGCATACGCATCAGTTGGGAGGAGCCGTATCTGGTGGTGCTGCTGGAGCATCTCGTGGATGTAGTGCACAGCGTGGAGGAGTGCGATGCGAATACCACAGATGTGGACAGCTCACATGCCCAGCTGGCATTGTCCATACTGATTAATTTGTGTTATAAGAACTTTGTGGTGCTCTTCCTGTTCCTGCGCAGCGTCAACATCTCCAACTTTAGTCGACGCATACAGAATTATGGCCTGTTGGCCTACAAAATGCTCATCATACTCACCGAGGATGTTCATGCCTTGGAGCAGCGTGAACTGCACACATTTCTGCGCACTGCCTTTGCCGGCATGGAGGATTGCCTGAAGCAGTGGCATGTGCCTCAGCTGCGGCACATTGTGGACATCCTGTTGGACGCACAATGCCATGCGGGACTGCACCGTGCCATGCTCACGCACACACACTTCTGTGAGGACATTGAGAAATTGTTAAATGTGAGTTTGTGACTTGTCTTTACTTTCTTCACATTTGTTAATCCTGTTTCTCTGCCTGCAGCAAATTGAGGCACGTCAGCACATGGATGATGCCAATGAGGATGCACGCAAGCATCAGCAATACTGCATGCAACTAATCTTCCAGCTCATTGGCTGTGTGCTGGAGCTGTCGCAAAACAACGAATGCATTAGCCTGGATGCCATCATGACGCGTCTCTATGAGCTGGTCTGCAATTGGCTCGACTCGGAGCTGTGCGGCGTGGCGGCCATTGAGCTGCTGACATCCCTGCTGCGCCTGGGCAAACGGGCCGCCCTCACACACCTGATAGCCCGGGAACCCGCCCAAATTGTCGAGCTGATCAATAGCGCTGTGCGACACAATACAAAGCCTGCCCAAGTCACGGCCACGCTGCGTCTGCTCCTCACACTGCTGAACGAATCCAAGACCGAAAAGCTGTTGCTGTCCAAAATTTCTGACTCATATTTTGATAAGATTTTGTCAGCAACTCTGTCGCTGTTGCCGCAAATGCTCAGCGCCCAGACGCTGGCACCGACGGAGGTGGAGAAGGCCATTTTTGGCCTGCTGCTCCTAATTAACTTTGCCAGCATTGCCAAGAAGGCGTACTTCGACAAGTGCTGTGCTCTCCTCGAGCTGCCACAGCTGCAATACGCCCTCGCCCGCGCCATGCTCAGTGGCAATGAGCAGCTGGTTTCGGCAGCTCTACAAATAGCACAGTTCGAGCATTTCCCCAAGGCGGCGGTGGCAAAGGTGGGTCGAAGACACTTTAAATCGTGCTCAATATAATCTTGAGTTCTTCTTAATTTAATCGTCATCTTTCTTTGCAGTACGTATCCAGCATTAGCAGCAGCAGCAGTAACAACAATGCCAATGCCACGCCCACATCCAGCAATGAGCAGGCGGATCAGTGGCACAATCTGAGTGCCATTCTAAAGTGTCATCGCACCTTAATTGACAAGGAGATGGCGCAGCGTGTGAATGCTCTTATCGAGAGCATTGGCGAGACATTGCGACGCAATGAGCTGCACTCGGCGCCCGTCTCTCAGGTGATTGAGTTGTATAACCATCGCATCGATAGCCTCAATTGTGCCACGCACAATTTGCAACAGCGTCTGGAGCAGGCGAGCCTCCAGTTGAGCAGCATTACCCAATTGACAAATGTCCAAAATGCCGAACTGGAGCGGTTTCAAACCAAAAACTTTGAGCTGCTCATCAGCCAGGAGCGGTGAGTAGAGAATCGAGAAATCACGACTGATTTATTTTTTAAATATTATTTAAAACTCTTAAAATAGTAATCTACAACGGAATCTTTATTTTAAACTCTTTAATAATATTGAAACTTCAGCGTAAATCAAGCAACCAACTTATATGAAATATACTTTTAAAATGAAGATTTCGATAACAAAATCCATTTGCAGGAAGGGTTTTCCATAGTAATATTAATATAATTCTTTACAGCTTGCAAACGCAGTGCAAAGATCTCAAAACCCAGGCGACACAGTTGAAAGAGAATATGAGTAACCTGCTTAAAAGTATGGCGGAAACCTCCGAGCAGCTGCAGACGAACGAGCGACGTCTAGCCGTCAAGCAATCGGAGATCGCTGGACTGCAAAGGGACTGCGAGGAGCTGCGCAACAATCTCAGCGCGAAGAGCGACGAGTTGTCCAAGCTGGAAGCACTCCGAAAAGAAAATGTAATCAAAGGCTTACCCAACTCATTCCCATCTCAATTTCAATTCCAATATTTTTGTGTTATTTTATTTTGCAGAGCACACGCATCGAGAAGCTCAAGGAATCAGTTAATGCCTACGAGCTGAACATTAAGGATAAGTTGCGTATCATCGAGGAGCGCAGCACGGAGTTGGCCAAGACCCATAAAGCATTAGAGGAGCAGCGTGAGGCACGCAAGAAATTCGAGGATTTGGTAAGCGTACTAGAAACGCAGCTGCAGGAGAAAAAGGAGCAAATCGAGAATCTCGAATCGGAGCAAAGGGAAATGGAGGACGTTCGTAAGAACATCTTGAGTCTAATGGAAAGCAAAAAGCCAAGACGAAAGCAATGATTGACTTTGGAATTGTTTTTAGTTAGAATTAAGACATTACTACATTAATTTAATTAATTTTAAGCTATACAATTTTAATTATGTATAAAGCATGTGAGTGCTGTTTGAAAGGGTATTTTTGAGGTCTCTTTTAGTGGGGAAGAGAAAGAAAAGATTGTGCATTTCTTCCGTAAATTTAATAATGGGAATGCCACGATAGTAGATGCCCTACAAATAGAGTATATATCGATTATTAAATTAAATTTTGTAACTTTTTTTTATCAGAATTTTTCTTAAATTATTCAATTATACAATTGTAAAATAAGCATCGGTTTTTAGCTTAGCAGCTGTATTTTAGAGATTTCTTTTTGCTGACAACTCCAAAACGAAGCGACTAACAAATGCCCTGTAGTCATCTGCCTATAATACCCTAAAGTGCAGGGTATTAGGTAAATTTAATAAGAAGAGTTCATCAGAGTTTCACGAGGAGTAAGTTCGCTAGGATTGAATTTAAAGAGCATTGAATAAAAAGTCATTGTGGTTTATTGTTTTCTGTTGTTGTATATACATTTTAATGCAATTTGCACACACAAAGCATTACAAATACAATGCAAAATTGATTTGTTGTTGCGCAAAGTTGAATAAAATTCCATTACAAAATCCAATTTAACCGAAAAAGTACAAAAAAAATCAAATAATAATTGTATAAAAAAAATAAAGAAATGATTACATATATTAAATATAAATTACAAAATATTGCATATACATGTGTGTGTGTTTCGTGTGTTGCGTGTTTGTAAATTTACTAAAATGTTTGCTAGATAATTGATAACGATTATCATTTGTCATTTACTTTAGGCTCTTAAATAACTAACACCAGCTTTCTTCTTCGCACAATAATGGAAGGTAAATAGTCAAGAATAAGGATCAAAAGCGCAGCAGCTTAAGAAAATATAACAAAAGTAGAAAAAGTAACAAAATAAAAACTTGGAAAAGCTGCATTATTACAATATATGTATATAGACTACCTATATCATCATCATCGTCATCATCATCATCGTTTTTTTCATTATCATAATCTTCATCGTATGTACAGCGCATCATCAGAGGAAAAAGGGGCAAATCAAGGAAGCAGTTAAGGAAGTTGTGTGGATGCAAATAGAACAAGAACAGGAAGAGCAACAAATTTGCCAGCACCAACAAAATGACAACAAACGCTATGTATAACTATAACTACATACATATAAGTTATATCTCCCTAGATATAAGTTAAACCTCTTGTGTTGTGTGTGATTGTTGTTCATTGATTGACTGATTGAGGCTCTTTAGCTTTGGACTGATTGCCTGTTACATAACGAACTGGTTGATTGTTCATTTGCTTCTAATTTTTGATGTTTTCTTTCTGTTTTACGATCCAAAGTGTTCCTTATCCTGATCGATGGTCTCGAACTCATAGTTGCCACGCCCATCGAACTGCAGATAGTAGTCGTGATGGACCCACAGCGATTTACGATGCGATACAGTGAAGAGCGTAATTCCCGCCTCACGGCAATAACTGTACATCTTGCCCTCAACGTCGACGGAGACGGCACTGGTGCATTCATCGAGGATCGCAAACTGTGGCTTGTGATAGAACAGACGGGCCATGGCAATGCGTTGCTTCTCGCCCCCAGACAGCACATCGATCCAATCCTCAATCGCATCCAGGCCATTCTCGCGCTGCTCCAGATACGTTAGCTGCACAATGTCCAGGAAGTGCAGCAGATCCTCGTCCGATCTGCCCAAACGACGCATATCGTCACGAGTGTGCGGATAAATAATCTAACGAAAGAGAGATGGCAATAGTGAGAGTGAGTGAGAGGTACACATAAATAGATAGATGCACTTAAATATAAGATTAATCTGTTGGAAGAGTGCAGAAAGAGATAGCTGCTAAGCAAGAGCGAGAGAAAGGGGAACAAATACAAATAAGCGCGCACATAAAGCTTTAATGAGCTTTCAAGCTTTTGGTAAAATATATAAAAGAGAAGGAGAATGAGAGTAAATAAACAAAATCCAGTATAAATCTAGAATCAAGCTTTATAAACTCCGAATTGCTTAAAGCTTTTCAGAGCTTTCGGATTAAAGAAAAATAGAGAGAGAGGCCACATTGATTGTAACTGGCACTGGAATTGTAGTGCTAGCTTGAATTATCAATAAATAAATAATATTTGATTAATATGTTAGAAGAGTAAAGCAAATGAAGGAGAAAATGAAAGATGCAGATAGAAACAAAAAAACGAAAGAATACTTTAAAGAACTTTAAAGATCTTTCAAGTTTCGATTTTCGAATATATATAAAAGAGAGGGAGAGAAAGCTAGCTTCAAGTCTAATTGGCAGCTTTCAAGAGCTTACATTAAGACAATTAAATGACAGAAAGAGACAGATAGAGAGAAAGAGAGCTTCCATAGATAAATCCATATATTAAAAGTGGCAAATTGTTGAACATTTGAAGCATTACCTGATCACGCAAGCTGCCGAGCGTCATGTAAGGCCGTTGTGGAATGTAGAAGAGCTTGCCACGCGATGGCTTCGTCACCTTGCCGCCCCACGTGGGCCACAGTTCGCCCAAGATGCGGAACAGCGAGGACTTGCCACAGCCATTGGGACCACAGACCAGCACATTGGTGCCAGACCTACAAAAAGAGAGGGTGAGTATTCAAATAATGAGACCCGGCGGAATCAAAAGAGAGATGGCGATACTCACTTCACTTCGAAGCTCAGCTCCTTGACGAGCACATCGCCATTGGGCGTGACCAGAGGCACTTTCTCGAATCGTATAATGTTATCCTCAAAGCACATGATGCCCTTGTTGGGGCCAAAGCTGCTGGCGGAGGCGGCGTCGCTACCATTTTGGGCCAGGCTGTTGCCATTGACCATGGTGCGCTCGTAGGTGCCCTTATTGAGATCGCTGAGCACCTTGATGAGCTCCGTCATGCGGGCCGTGAAGCCCGCCAGGCGGGACATCTCGCGTCCGGCCAGAACCAGACGGCCAATGGCCTCCGCCAACTTGACCAACATGCGTCCGTAAGTGTAATAAGCCTGAAGACGTTGGCCGCTCTGCTCGCCGGACAGCAATGGATGGTTGTCGGAGAAGAATGGAATCGACACCGCGTAAAATCCGACGATCGATGCAAAGTCTGCAAAATATATGCAAATTCATTTCGTTCTTTATTTTATTGTTTTAGTATGTTTTAGGTATTGATTTGGAAAGTTATCGAATTTTTAATGAATTTGTCATTTGATTGGCATTGAAAAAAGTAGTGCTAATGAAATCGAATTTCACTAGCATAGTAAAAAGTAGTGCTAATGCAATTTCACTTCAGTAGGCATTGAAAAAAGTAGTGATAATGAAATCGACTTTTCATTAACATTAGTTTTTTCAATGCTAGTGAAATGAAATTAAACAGTAGTGATTAAAATACCTATAACCTACAACTCTGATTAAAATACCTATAACAGGGATAGCAAATAAGTGTTGGGACTTTAAAACACATCAAACATGAAAAAAGATTTGGATAAATGGTAAAATGTTATAAAATTTATATTCACTAAACATATACACTGGCGAACATAATTATTGGCACAGCAAGCATTTTGAGATATGGGGGCTTATTTGCTCCATTATCGTTAACATATTAGCATCAATGGAAAGGTCATTTGAATTCTGTTTGGATGACACAAAACTTTCCTTAACCCTTTCAGTACCCTTCGAAAATTTCGAATTTATGCATGTAAAAGTAAACTTTAGAAACTCTTTTCCTCGATTTTTTAAAAAAAAATTTTCGAAGCAAAAAAATTCTTCAAACAATTCTTACAGTGACTGCAAAAAATTGTTTTCAAAAATTTCTTGGCTAATATTTTTTACTTTTACTTTTACTTTTTTGTATGAAAAGAAGAAAAAGGGGTTAAAATAGTCATTTTAAGCAATTTTCAAAACATCATAAAAAATATTAGCAAAAAAAATTTTTGAAAAAAAAATGTTTGCAGTCACTGTAAGAATATATTTTTATATTTTTTTTTTCAATCAAGGAAAAAAGTTGAAAAAGTAGACATTTACATAAATTCGAAATTTTCAATGGGTACTTAATGGGTTAAGGAAAGTTTAGCATCATTCAAACGGAATTTAAATGACCTTCCCAAATTTATTTTTTAAATATGAAGACTTGACTTACAATAGCTGTTATAGTAAAAAAAAAAGAGTGTACTTAATATTTTGGCCAGTAGTGTATGTATGTAATTCATTTCATTTAGATCAAAAATGAACCAAGCCAACAAATAATTTAATAAAAAATATATATTTGATTAAAACTAATATTTTATTACAAATTGTATGTGAGATGGTCTACTTACATTTGCCCACAATGTTATCGATGATGCCCATGCTGACACGGAACTCGAGGAACTTGCGCAGATGGGAGCGCAGCTTGGAGTAGCTGGCCAAGAGTGTTAGCTTCTCACGGACATTGCCCTGGTAGAAGGCCACCTCCTCGGAGTTGGTGATCAGCCTGCTGTTCACATATCGGAATTCACCCTCGAGTTTCTGCTCCTCGACAGTCAAACGTCCAGTGGGACGACGCAGTCGCGTTAGGAAGACGCCGGCGAACAGCAGATAGAGCATCAATATGGACGGTGTCTTGCCGCCCAGATTGACCGTCAGTCGGTACACGTAGATGAAGATGTCCAGCACCGGTTTACTAATGTTCGAATACAGATCCGTCGCGCTTTCGCAGAACTTATCAATGTCCGTGGTCAGCAGCTGATCGGCGTTGGCTATTCGGTTATCCAGATTTGACATTTTGTAGTACGTATAACCACTGTCAATTTGGAATACATAAACATAAGAACATTAGTTTTCATTGCAACTATGTGAACTAGTCTCAAAGTTGAGCTCTCCTGTTGAAACTTGTTACAACAGCGACTCTCTATCAATTTCTAGCGGCATAGAAATTGAGAAATGGATAGGGAAAATGTTAAACCATCTATCTGAACTCAGTTCTCCTTTAAGATATTGCGTTGAAACTTCTCACAGCTGATTTATTCATTGTATGCAGTATACAAATTGAAACCAGTTGCAATTAAAGCACTTTAGAGACGAACTACGGAGATTTATAGTCTAGCCTAACTATCTGAACTCGCTCCTTTCTTTAAATATTTCGCTTAAATTTAAAATAGTAGTTTTATTGGTAGCAAATATATATTAAGAAATACATTTGTTGACTCTCTTAGCTATTGGTGAACAGTAACCTCCTTGGGAATGAAAAAAATATTTTTGTCAATTTTATCTTATTCTAGCGATTTCCCAACATTTTGATCCCGTCCAAAAATTAATTTTCCGGAAGTTCTTGAAAATACCAAAATTCCTCCTACGCGAGCGGTTTTTTTTATAGATGGGCCTGAAAGTTAACAAGTCTGCCTAAATATGAATGGACTAGAAGGCACCATAAACTTTTTTGCGATTGCAGCGCCATTTTTATGGTCAAGGAGGTTACTTTTCATCCCACCTAGTATTAAAAAAAAATTCTAGTCTCTTGAAAAACAATTCTGGGACTACTCACTTGAGGTACTCATTGTACAGATGATGCGTTAGATTTGTGCGGAAACGCAGCTTCAGCTCGCCCAAACTCCACTTCAATACATTGGTGACCACCGAAATCTTCACCGGATAAAGAAGACAAAGAATCAAGCATTAATTAGATTAGATATTGTGAAACTAGCAATTGTAGAGACTTACCGCTGGCAGGGCAGCCAGATATTTGAGTAGGGCCGTCTTGAACTTGGCCCGATTCATATGTATAATCGTGCTCTCGACAACAGTCGCATTCTGAATCATCCAAATGTCGCTCACGGAACGTCCAATTAATGTGACGGCAATCAGCAGCAGCAGACCTGTCTCAACACTCCAGAATCTGGGCACAAGTATGGCTATAAGGAAAAGCAAGTGGGCTTAAAAGCGGTCGAGGATGACAAGAGAGGGTTTAGGGTCTCTACTTACGCAGCAGCTTTCGCAGCTGTTTGAAGAATACTGAATTCACATGCGCCTTGTTCGCCTTTTTGTCCTTCTTCTCCGAAATGGTATATTGAATTTTTTCCTCATAGCTCGATTTCCTGGAAAATAAAAATAAAAGAAAATAATGTATATGGTTAACGTTGCTACACAAAAGTAGTTTTTTTAATGTTGGAAAGAGCAAAAATTAGTTAAAATGTAAGAGATTTCAATGAAAAGAAACCTCCGAAAGTCAAAGGAAAAGAATCTGAAATCTTTTGAACACCAATAAGATAAGCACTTTTCAGTGTTGGGAAAGCGACTAAGAACAGCTGAGCTAAAAAAAGGAAAGTTGTACTTTTCATAATATGCGATTTTGTTACAAATTTAGCATATTGTTTTGTGTTGGTAAGGAAATAAAGAGATATTACTTGAAAGTGTGTATACGAAAAATACAGTGTTGGAAAAAACATAATACAAATCTCAAAACAACAACAAACGAGTGGGCGGTCGAGCATACTCGACTTGAGTTTTTCATACTGAGACTTGATTTTAGACTGATCGTTCCTATGGCTTTTTTTAGTACGGGGCTTAAAAACAATGTATTTAAATCAGAGAAGCGCATTTTAGCTAATAGATTAAAAGTTTGAATAATCGTCATTCAGTGTTGTAAAATATATCAAATTGTTAACTGAATTCAAAGATATCTTGTGTTCAATATTGAAAAGTCGAAAACTGATACATTACACGATCATTCCACCTTAGACATTATCATCATCCAGTATGAAACAAAAATACGAAATACCCTTGAAACGTTCAACACACAAGTTTCATTCCAAAAGTAAAACTCAACTCAATCAAATATATACACAAACACAAATACATACAGAATATTTTATTATATTAAAACTATAAATCCCAACTATACAATAAAAATTGAAAGATGGAACGATCGCAACTGATGAATGATGACGGCGGCAATAATAATAATAATAATACTAATAATAATAACTGTAATAATCACAGCACATATCGCGAGGCATTACGAGTGAGATTCTTGCGCAACAATAATGTACAATTTGAGGGCATTATTCTGACCGTTTCCCGGCGGGAGCATCGAACCTTTGAGAAGCTGTTGGAGAGTGTGACCAGAGCCCTGCACAAGTGTCCTTCGGTTCGGCTGCCAACAGCTGTGTGTGAATTGCGACGCGTGGATGGAGCTCGAATCACGTGCGTCTCGCAACTGCTCGATACGAAAATCAATTGCAGCAACAACAATGAGAACACTGAGATATTGGGAAGTAGTCCACCGACTGTAATTGCCTGCTGTCAATATGAAAAGTTTCGATGCTTGGACTATAAAGCGTTGCGCACATCGTCATCGACAATGCCCTTGACATTGGATCAGGCGCCGGTGACTCGGAGCTATACACGAATCCATCGCACAGTTTGCCCCTCATCCGTGTATGAGAACATGCCATTGGCCATGTTAATACCGCGCACACTGCGCTACACCTATACAACTGGCCATCGGTTGCATAACGGGCATTCGGGCGCTGTAATCGTGTTGCGACACGCTGTGACACGTCAGCGACTCGTTCTCAAGGTGATGGAGTTCAAGAGTCGCGATCAACGCGAACTCAACGAGTGTCGCATTCTCCGGAAATTGCAGGGACATCCGCACATCATCAACCTGATGTTTACCGAAATCACAAGTCGAGCCATCTATATCATTGTCGAGGCCATGGATATGGATTTGATGGATTTTAAAAAATCCCTGAGACATTTAACCGCCTCTCAGGCGACATATGTGATGCGTTTGATCATCAAAGGACTCGCCTATATACACAGCATGGATGTAGTGCATCGCGACATCAAATTGGATAATATTCTGGTGCGACTCGATGGACGATCGCCGATATTTGTGACCGAGGTGAAAATCGCTGACTTTGGTCTCGCCAGCAACTGCAAGGAGGATCAGGTGCTGTACGGTGTTGTCGGTACCGAGCGGTTCATTGCACCCGAAATGCTCTCCGGGAATGGATATAATAAATTGGTCGATTGTTATTCAGCTGGCGTTACGTTTCATATGCTAACAACGAATCATTATCCAAAGGAAAGCAATGTGATTGAGAAAACGGTCATCGAGAGATTCACAAATTGGTCAAATTGTTGTGATCTCATCAGTAATATGCTCCAGGTGGATCCCAGCCTACGTTGGAGCTCAACCGAGCTGATGGAGCATCAGTTTCTTAGTGCACGCTGTTAACTCGACACCACCGAGTAGCTGCATTCAATCGTCAATCGTGTCAATCGTATCAATCAATACTCGACTTTGTGACACTCACTTTGACGCTCAATCAATCATCGTCAAAAACATGTTCATTAAATTCTCTATGTATGCACTACGTTTTATTTAATGCACCTTTTTATTTATCACAAATAACAAAACTGATATTTCATATGCCCTCCGGTAAACATTTATTCTTTCTGGTGGTTTTTTTCTTTTTAGACCCTGTACTTAAAAAAGTAGAGGGGTCTAATAACTTTGTCACAAAAAAAAATGTGCGTAACAGGCAGAAGGAGGCGTAGCAGACCCCATAAGGTATATATATCATTGATCATAATCAACAGACGAGTCGATATAGCCATGTTCGTCTGTCAGTCTGTCCGTCTGTAAGAGCGCCTAGATCTCAGAGACTAAAAGAGCTAGAGACTCCTAACTTGGTATGTAGGTTCGTCTATATTGCAATCAGATCGTGTTTGGTTTAGATTTTGGATCGGACCACTATATCATATAGCTGCCATGGGAACGATCAGTCGAAAATCAAATCTAAGTATGAAAAACTTTTTTGTTGTTTGAGATATCTGAACCAAATTAACAGAATATGCATATGGGATGGACCACTTTATCTTATAGCTGCCATAGGAACGATCAGTCGAAAAAAGTATATTATTTTATTTTAAGCAGTGTGTGCTTTTCCACAGTAAGTACGGAGTCTCCGACAGTCGAGTATGCTCGACTGTAGCACCGTCCACTAGTTTTAAGTCGGTTAATTTATTAAATTCAATATCCTTATTTACCAAATGGGATATCAGAAAAAATGGATTCTTACCCCGTGTAGATGTTTCTCTATTATTGATATCAAACACAGATGTAGTTTACTATAAGCTAAACTTGATATACTTGATCAGTGATCATTGCTATAATATAAAGAACCGGTTGAGAATATTTCCTAGTCGAAAACTCTCCAAAACCAATTACCAATTAATCCAATTTAAAAGCACACCGAAATCAATTAAAACTATTTTTGAATGAATTGATATATTTTTTAGAAGATTTTCAAATATATGAGACATAATCGATTTTGAACACAAGCTATAAAATCGTACATTATATAAAGCTGGAACTGATTTTGGAAGAACCTTTTGAACTGCTGATAATAATTATTAGATATTAAACTTGATTGCAACAATCGAAGTGATGCACCTTTGTACCAACAATTTTTGAACGAATACGATAAATGCTAATAAAGAATATTTATGACTCAGAGAGAAAGACAGGAAAAATAAAAAGAAAATTAAAGGTTGAAAGTGTTAATTGTCGTATTTACCGGTAAACAAACCGGTTAAATTTTATAGTATTATCTGTCTGTGAACTCATAGATATGAATAGTAATCTATAGAGGTGTGGGGTCTGGTAATGATATAATATTATCTCATCTAATATTCAATCAAACAAGACTTAAACATATTGGACTTTGATTACCCCGAAGCCAATTCGGCTGAAATGCCGACGGGCAAAGGGCGGAGGAGGGGGCTGCTTATCAGCGATTGGGGCATGGTAATGGACTGTGGATTCTGGAATGTGGAACGTGGATCGTGACTTGTGGGTGGTGGTGCTGTTAATGGTACGCAGACTAAACAAAGTGCAAAAGATTGCGTTTGTTTGCTGCTTATCGGAGAGATTTGCGCTGAGGTGGCGCAAGTCTGCCTAGACCGTCACTTTAAATGCTAAAAAAAAGAAAAAAAGAAAAAAAAACTTGATGACTCGCGATGACTTGCAATATTTCCTGCATACATACATATATTAAACGATATCTTCTTCTTCTTTCTCTTTATGGTCCCTTATTTTTTTCTCTTCTTAATTTATTTATATTTTTTGTGGTCAGTTGAGCTTTTGTTGTTGCTATTTGCACATTTCTATCAATTTCAACGCATTCACAGACACACACACACACACGCACATTGTGTTTATATTAAAATCCACTTGTGGATCGTGAGTGTGTGTGTTGGGTGGTAGGGGGATGACGTATAACACGTGTTCGGGTCCGTAGGTCGGTCAATCGCATTTGATGATCAACGACATTTGATGTTAACCGATATTAGAGATGTGCGTGACTTTATTTTCGTGCATTCACATAGTAAGCTCCGCCTATTAAATTATTTCCATCTCGAATTTTGTCAGTTTGCTATTTGACATAAAACTAATTTTAATTTATTTAATTTTACATTTTTAATCGATATTTTCGCAATGATTTCGTTAACAATAATGGTAGCAAAGACTGAATGAAAAGCCAAAAAGGTTATTGCTGTTGATTTCTGCATCTCGGATTATGTTGGATTAAATTGTGCAATTTTCGAAAGTTCAAATTTCTTAGACATCCTTTTCGCATATTATCGGTAAGCCAAACACAATATTTTTTCGTATTGAAAAACTTGGACCCGCAACCATCACTAGTCGATACAATACCCGTGAGCGAGCAGTTCCCTGTGTGTACTGTGTACTTGTGTATACATGGGCGTAGGCAACTATGGACAGGGTCGGGCAGCTGCACCACCACCCCCCCCCCATTCCCCCCCTTGATCATTTAGAATCAAGAAAATTTATTTGACAAATGATACATACATATTTGACATATGATGATACATATGATACATAGATACAATGTCACTCAGAAGAAAATAAACGATATTTTTCTTTGTTTTAAAAAAGGATGCAATTACTTAGAAAATAAAATTTTATTTTTGTCAATCAAAAACTAATTAAGCTGAATGCATAAAAACTGCGCCCATCCCTAATTTTCATCTTGGGCACGCCCTGTTATATGTACATATACATATGTATGTATATGCTGCTATCAGTTACTGTTTTTTTTTTTTTTGTTAATCGTTCTGATTAACTAGTCTGAAAAGAAGTCACAGCAACTAAAAAAAAGTTTTTGCAGGTGCGCAAAGCTATTAAGTTCGTAACCAAGTTCAACAGTTGATATACAAATACAAATATAAATATTTTCAGTTGATCATTAACCCAGGTAAAAACAGTGTTGTAAATGCCTGCAAACATGTACACGCACACACACACACTTATCGCGCGAATCGCGTTTTTTTTTATTTGTGCTTTCGCCTATTTTGCTTCTTGAAGTTTGGCCAGTCTCAGACCAAGCACATTCGTTAATTAACACAAGAGACAGACAAAAAGCAACAACAACAACAAATATCAGCAGAAAAAAGCAACGTCAGAAATACTCATACATGCTTGTGTGTGTGTGTATTATTGCCGGTATTTGATGGTCGGTTTTGTTATATTGCCAGCAACAAGACAGACAAGTTAACACACACACACAAAACTAAAAAAGAAAAAAAAAACTGATTAGACATTTTGCATGTATGTGTGAAAGATCGACAGATTTGCAACGGCAATTTTTGCCGGGGTGCAAAGTTCAAAACATGAAGCTTTTTTTCTGTATTTTCTTTCACATACTATTTATTGCTCATCCGTTACACGTGTATTTAACTGTATCACTGATATGATAAATAAATAGTTTTTATCTTTACACACTTTCTTATCTACTATTGCTCATTCTTCGTTTTCGCTGTTGTTTCCTGTCTGCACTTATCGTTTGTGTGTGTGTGAATGTGTGTTTTACCTAAAAATTTTGTGTTTTCTAATGTGTTGGCAATTTCACGCCCAAGTCCTAATAGCTTATATCTTTTTATTTTTTTGTAAATTTAGTATGAGCAGGTGCATGTGTCAAGCGCTTTTCATTATGCAAATTGTTCTTGGACTGCTATTTAAAGTGCTCATTACCGAAGCAATCATTACATTTCTTTTTTTTACGTACATATGTACATACACATGTGCATATGGCTGTATATATATGCATGTATGCATTCCATTTTAACAAGCCTATATTAATAGTGCGTTAAGTATCTGTTAAATTAACAGATGTTAACAGTGTTAGCTACTTGAGCGATTCGAACTAGAGATGGGCGCGGGCCTCATTTTTCAGGCCCGGCCCGACCCGAGCCCGAAATCCCCGATGGAAAAAAGGCCCAAGCCCGCCCGATACTTTTGTTAAAAAGACCGAAACGCGCCCAGCCCGCCCGAAAAATTAAAAAAAAGCCAAATTTATTTGAAAATAAAATCTTTTCCAATTTGGAACTTAGCAAGCCTAGTGATTTTTTCGCACAAAACATTTCCAGATGTGAAAAATACACTTTCACTACTGGAAGATTCAAATGAGCGCGTCGTACCAATAATTGCACTAGCTTATTTAGTCATTCGTGAAATTTATCTATCTAAAATGCAATAGATTTTGGTGTGTTCCGGGCTTTCGGACTTTGAAGTTAGGCCCGAGCCCGGCCCGGACCGTCCCGAAATGAGATTTTTCGGCCCGAACCCGACAATTTTGTAAAAGGCCCATTGGTCCCGTGGTCCGACCCGACCCGTGCCCATCACTAATCCGAACTGTTTCATATGTATGTATGTACATGTACATATATCTTATGTTGAGAGCGTTCTTCAATTTCTTTTAATAATAATTAGAAAAAGAAAAAATTATGGGATCGTTGTACAAAATAATTACGCAATGGCAATGAAAAACGTACCAAAAGTAAACAAAAATTAGCTTTCATTCGGGCAGGTGTGTGAACTTTGAAGGCGGAACACAGCAGCCGAACAAAAAAAAAAGAAAAATAACAAAACGTTCCAAAGCACATACAAATGTACATTTATTGTGTACATGTACATATTTATTAAAGAGTAGAATGGAAGACATTTTCATTTGTTGCCAAGTGCTCCCAATTACAGGAAATATATCGCGTTGGCAACGCAAGACAGTTATCGAAACTAAATCAAATATAAGCACAGACAAAACGCCAATAGTATATCAATCTATTGAGGACAGCAAATAGCAATAAGTGGCAACTTCAACCGTCATTTTTATTACATGTACGTATGTACATATGTAAGTACATATTACATGTTTTTGGACAAATGTCATGAAATTATGACACACGCTTGCCGGTATCTTCTTTGCCAGCGCAAAAACATATATGTAAATACATACATATGTATGTACATATGGTTGTATTGTCATGTCAAAGTTGTTGCACTTTTGCTCGACGATTTGCATAGAGCTTTTTAACACCTTTCTGAGGCAATTGACTGAACAAAATTGACATTGCAAATCGATGTGACAAACTGGGCCATAGCAACGCCAGGGAGGGAGGGGTACATGCTACAGGTTGTTGTCATTGTTAATTAACATGCGGGAATAAAATTGCTTTTTCTTTTCATTTTTAGTTTCTTTTGCTGGTAGTTGCATGTTAGCTACATGCAATTACTTAACAGCAAACTATAACATCGCTCTTAAGAGATCCTGATCGTAGCATTAATGTAATGAACAGCTCGACAGATACATCAGATAAGTTCTTAAATATAATTTAATTGAATTCTCTTTTCTCTAATGCAATTTCGAGATATTATTGCCATTTACGATAAGCAATGGAAAATGTTGAAGCAAGTATGTTAACAGATACCACGCATCGTTGGCTTGCCCCACTTTCATTATATGTATAAATATTGTTTTTGTGCACATTCCATTTTCCCTTTCCTAGCAACTACTTAGTCTAATTGTGACTGTCATGCAAACAAACATTTGATCACAAATTCAATTAATTAGATCAAAAGGTTGACTTATTTATTTGTATGTGCACGAATATAAAATACACACACACACACAACCACATACATATGTGCACGCGTAGCATCAATTCAGGTGCTTGGGACGAGGACAGGTACCCGTAATTGAGATTTGGCAAGCAGCGATTAGATATCGAATTTATTACATTACCGAATATAAAATGCCCATAACAACAATGAAACGCCCTTTTGGCTTATCGCCGCGTGAAATCTATTATTAACAGCAGTTTCTAGGCCGACTAAACAATAATTTTGCACGAGTATCGGAGTGAGGGGCATAGTGCAAAACGAAGATTGGTGTGGTGAAAAACTTTGAACCTGCCAACTCTCGCTGCCAGTTGTAAAGAAAGAGGAAATTAATTGCGATCACTTGATCAGCTGAAGGGCAATTGCTGTAGTTATCGTTATCGGTTGCAGTCATCATCGTTGTTGTTGTCCTTGGATCAGATGTAGGCGCTTCAAAATGAGGCAATAAAAAACTGTTGGGAGCCACGCATCATACGATCAACACTCATACAGAGATGCAACTACATATGTATGTGTGTAAATGTGTATGTAGCGTCATATAAATAAAAAAAGTATCTCACAACAATTTCAATGTCAATACACATTTGGAGACTGCCAGCAAGACCTTTCCCAATATTTTATATAAATATGCATATAAAACTCTGATCTTTTCACTTACCTTTTTTTGTTAGACATTTTGCCGTATGCGATTATCCAGAGGGCTGCCGTCATTCCCGCCACGCCGACGATGGCGCTTTGGTTGTGGGCCAATTTGCTCAGGGCTGGAGCCATTTTAGCGAAAGCGAAAGGAGCTCTTCGTACACACACTCACACACTCGTCTACGCACACTCACACACGTGGGCACACGCCAACAAAAAATATATATATTGTGAGATTATTGCTTTTGTTATTTATCCTGCGATACAACCCTGTTCCTTGGACTGCCTTGCTCCTGTTACTGCGTAACAACGGCCCTGTCTCCAACTCCTGGAAACTGTTTTGCCACAGAGCAGTTTATTATTATATTACTATGCGTGTGTGTGTTTGTAGTTTGTTTTATTTATCGGAAATTGTAAACTTGTCGCTGTTTCTAACGTTGCACTATTATTTACATAGATATTAAATATTATGCATCGCTTTCGTTGTTGTTACAAACTCGTACGACGAATCTGTGTGAGAGTCACTCTAACAGTGTTCAAGTGTGCTTTGTGCAATGCAACTGATCAACAATTAACAACAGTTTAGTTTATTAATACGTTGGACTTGGAACGATTGTCTTCTCTTTTACGTTGCACACCCGCATTAAAAAAAACACGTCCGATCTCGGGAGGAACAACAACAAATGTGAAACTGAAGTTTTCTTCGATACTTTTTTTTAAAACATCGAAAACATCGATAGACACACACATGTAGTCACGACACAAAAAGCACTGAAAAGAAACAGCAAAAACGGCGACACACACACAGCGCACACACTCTCTCTCTCTGTCTCAGCTCAACGAAAGAAGATGTGAAGAAACATCGAATGAAAAATCGATGCTTGCAAAACACCGGAACCATCGGAAGGCCAGTATCGAATGTTTTTGTATTCAACAAAAAATAAACAATTCTGATAATTTCGACCCTCTAAAATATTGGAAAGAAAGAATTTCAAAACATTATGAAAAATATGTTCATTACTATCCCTTTTACAGATGAGATTTACAGATTTAAAGGCGTGTCCAAAAAATTTTACGTGTTCAGCTAACATCGAAGCATCGGGAACACACACACCTCTAATAAATCAGCTGGCTGCATTGGCAAAAAAAAAAAAAAAACCGGCAGCCTTGGCAACGGTATCATATTTGACCGTTTTTAACTCTTTTCATAAAAAAGATTTAAAATTAAACATTTTTTTCTTTTTAAATAAATATTATAGCTAGAACTCTGAAACTTTCACAGTGGGTTTCTAATATTTTTTCGATTTTACAATTTTTTTTTTTAGAATTTTTACTAATTCCTTAATTTCTTCACCACGCAAAGGGTTACGCTCCCAAAACTAATTTCAAAATAAAATTTATTATTTTAGAACATTTTTTTTTTTTTTTTTTTGAATTGCGTTTTAAATATTATTATTGAATTATTTTAATATTTAAAAATTAAAAAAAAAAAAAACACAAAAGTTGCGACGACATCCACTTTTAGCACAACTATGTGGCATCTTTGGACCCGGCGAAACAACAACAAATGTGAGCATTGGTGAAGTGCGCAGCACGCTAAAGGTGACCGATAGATCACAGAAAGGCTTCGGAAACATTTAAGTTTTGTTTTTAATAATTATATATTTTATGACATGGACAAGTTCCTTACTATAGTCGAAAAAGGTAAAGAAGAACGTAGGCTGGAAAAAAAGATTTAGATCGTCGAACTTAAAATAGCTAATAGCGACACATTATTGATAACGAATTTTATTTATTTTTACTTTTATAATACCTAAATTAATACCAATTTTTAATTTTAATTAGAATTTTACATAAAAGTGTATCATTTTTGGAATTTAAAATACACAAATGCTCAAATTAACACACTATCGAAAACTATCGTTAGCAATAGAGTGTTAGTAAGTAAACCTCAAGAGCTAACTGTGTTGTGTAGTACCAAATAAATGCCACCTTGTTTGCTTTAAGTGTGGCAACGCTTTTACGATATGTCACAGCTGATCAGCCGATTCCATAGCCACATGCAAATTCAAAACATTGGAGCACACTGGCGCTATTTTGTTTGCCAGAGGTGAACATCTTGCACATACACACGCACACTCAGGTACCCCACACGCATACACATACACTATATTGGCGAATTATTTATGTGCATAGTTGGGAATGTGTAGATAAGTTTATTAATAATCTTTTAGTTATATACATATATATAATATATAAGAATGTAATGGCTTTTGATTTCTCGCCAAAATCACAACAAACAAATAAACGGACGTGAAACGCAGCCAGTTGGAATTCAACACAGCAGCAGCTGCCGTCGTTGTCGCCTCTGTCGTTGTCTCGTTGTCGTCGTTGTTCTAGTCACAGTGTTTACCACGTTAGATAATCGCGATCCCCCTCCTTCGGCGGTTGTGTCCCGTTTCAAGTTCACAAGGTGCGTACAATTGACCCAAAACAAATTGCAGCTTGCACATTGAACGCAATGCAAAAATCGATTCAGAAAGCTGCACTCTTCTTCTGCCTGCTCTTGAACTAATTACACACACATATATGTATGTATATGCAATTGGCGCAGTGTTACCCCCATCCCCAAAAAGGAAAAAAAGAAAGAAACCGAAAAAAACGTAACCTTAAGTGCGAAACAAACAAAGAGCACCATTAAAAAAAAGTTATTTGCGTTAAAAAGGTAATCAATTACTACCGCTACAGATATTTTGTTTACTATTTTGCGTGTCACAATTCAATTGAATTGCGTGCAAACAGCCGCAAATTATAAGCGTATCACACATTGTGCGGGTGCGTGTGTTTGTGTGTATGTGCCTGTGCAACAGCTGTTTAACATGCCAATTAGCAATTTGACAGCGCCCGAAACACAACACACCATATCCTAATCAGCATAGTTTGCTGCTGATTGGATTTGCTGATGTGTCAATTGGAATTGTATTCTGTGACTTAATTGAATTGTGAAGGAAACTCGATATTTGTTTAGTTCATATTTAGTTAGAAGCTGCTTAATTAAATACTGCATATCAGTTTTATCTTTATCTGATTGAACATTTACATACCTATCCCGTTGCATAAGCGCGAATCTGTTCACAAATGCGAAATAAACAGCAATAAATATATATTTCATGCATGGAAACTAATCTCTTATATATACAGTCAGTCAAGTAATTATTGTGACCAAATAGAAAGGTCACAATTTTGTTTTAAATTTAAAAAAAGAAGTTAATTATTTTTTAGATTTAATTAAAATAAAAAATAGTTGTGAATATTGAATTTTGACTAACTGTGCGTAGAGGCAAACTTGATATTTGATATTTTGAAATCATTCAACAGTATTCAAGCTAATTTATTAGTTTATTTCTCTGAATATATGCTTAGATGTATATACTAAATATGAATCTGTTTTTACGTCAACAGCGTGCATCGAAAGTCCACTTTAAGAATTAATCTTAACTTAGTAATCTTAACTTAAAGTACGAGTATTCAATTAATCGACCGTTAACCAAAAGTAATTCAAATATGTAGTTTTAAATCTTAAACTGAAAGCATGAAAAGAAAAAAATATTAAAATCTTAAATAGTTAGACCCCGTACTTA
Organism: Drosophila limbata; assembly: GCA_963924055.1. Lineage (NCBI taxonomy): Eukaryota > Metazoa > Arthropoda > Insecta > Diptera > Drosophilidae > Drosophila > Drosophila limbata. Next base: position 26,900,378 of record OZ001351.1, read on the forward strand.
TTATAAAATGCATAAAAGAAAAAAATCCTTTTTTTTTATTATTGTATCTCTAAAATGCCTCTAAAATCATAGAACCATCAAAACAAGAGTTTTCAAAGCACATTAAAGTTTTACGCAAACATAATATTGCAATAATAACAACAAGCAATAACTTTAAGCTTTTAAAGCTCTAAATCAGATTATAATTTTACTGAGTTTTAAAAGCTCATTAAAGTTTAAGGTAAACTGTTGTAAGCCTTAGCTTTGATTAAACTACCAAAAGATCTACTTGATAACTTTTCAGTCTTTATCTGCTTTTGTATCTGTATCAAATTGCTGTTCCTCTAATTGTGGAATTGATATTTGGAGATTTCTTTGTGGCCTATGCAAAATGTGAGTGCCTTATTTATTCCCATTATTGTCATGTTTTTCATCATAGGTTTCCTTTATTTTTTGGCACAGACTATGTTTCTCTTATTTTGCCGAGTCTCATTACGCAATTGGCGTTTCAAAGTACAATTATTGCCAGCCGGACCTTGTTTTGTTTGTTTTTATGGGTGTGAACATATGTACGTAAATACATACGTATTATTAGTACTGTGTATATGTATATTTCAAAAGTATAGCATAAGCTGAGACTGAGGACGTCACTGATAAGGAGCAACGTGTGGTAGTTGGAAGTCAAAAGATCTCGACTTTTAACAGCACCTTTAATTTCCATAAATATTTGCACAAATAACTCATTAAATCGTATACATAATCCCTTTGCTCAACAAAAGCTACCGTCCAATAGAATAAAAAATCTTCCACAGTGATAACAGTTATCAATCCATAAAAAATTCTCAAGAAAACTGTCAAATTGCTATAATAAACAAATAAGTTGTTTGGTTTCTGTTTGAATAACCGTTGCAAACGTTAAATGATCGATTATTATCGATATTGACAATATATATCGAACGTGTAATATTCATTGCAGTGTGACCGCAATCCATAATGAACAAAATACATGCTCTCGCTAGGACTCGAGTCCGTTAAAAAGCTTCAAGCAATTTGCTAATGTATCTTGCTTTATTTAGTATAAATTCCAATTAGCTAATGGCAGCTTTTGCGTCTTGCACACATAATACGTAAATATATGAGGCAACAAACCGGTTAATTGTTTTCATATAATTGAATTCACGAGTCTAGCACAATAAATATGTACATATATCGACAATGGCAAAAGTCATAAAATGATTTCAATAATCTTATCGCTTGTGATAACAGAAAATCCCCTTTCCCCTCTCCACTACCATGGACTACCAAATACGCCCAAACCAATACCAAACCCATAGCAAGAACAACAACAAATACTCCGACTCTTATAAATCAAGCTTAGGTGTACGCAAATCGACGACTCTCTTATACGAAAGTTTGAATGTCTTTGTGATTCGGCATCTGCTCCCGATGCTGATGACGACGACAACAACGACGACGACGCAGCTGCTTCGATTTTTGCCCATTTATTAATTTCTGTTTCTCTTCTTGTTTGCAGTGGAATTAAAAACAACAACTACACTAACAGCAAATAAGCAAATCCAAAATTAACTGTCAAGATGAGCCGTCAGTTGCTTAGAAATTCAACAACAATGCAACGTGCTGCCAACGCCGTCGCTCTAACGTATAGCAGAGGTTTAGCTAGCGTCGGCAGCGCTGCCACCGTTACTATGCCGCCGCACCAAAAGCGTAGCCGCCAGCTGCAGCAGCAGCAGCAACAATGGAAGCTAACGCCAAGTGCTGCTGTCGTTCGCCGCTGGAAATCATCGTCGTCTCTACATAACAATAACAGCGCTCAAAGCCAGCGACTAACAGCGGAGACGACAGCGACGCAGCGCCGCAGTCAAGCTGAAGCATTGAACGCGCGTGGTAGCCATTCATCGTTTGACGTTCCTGCTCGGTTAGTATTATTCCAGCAAAAATACTCTATTTTTTTTTTCTTTCTGTTGTCTGCTGTCAAAACAAAAACAAAACGATAACTGACCAAAGCGGAATTTACATTAACATTTGAATTTGTAGCGTGTGTTTACTTTAACAGTGCGTGTTGTTTTTGTTGTTCGTGTTGTTGTTTCCTTGCTTATTTCTTTTTTTTCGTTTTGTGTGTTCACAGCTGTATGTCCACACAAAAGAACGACAATATGAAATGCCTAAACGTGGACAACATTAATCCCAACTTCATTGTTATGGAGTATGCGGTGCGTGGTCCCCTCGTTATTCGCGCCGGCGAAATTGAAAAGGAACTGGAAAAGGTAAGTGTGACCGTGTTTACAGTGTTCACTTTACACAACACACACATATGTACATATATCCCCAATCATACTTACATATAAACTGTCACTCACCGTTATTTGTGATACGCCTTGCAATTACGTACCAAATACGCCATCTATTGAGCGCTATTTTCTCACACTTACAATTATTGACGTTATGTGCTGCGCACCTGTTAAACCTTCTTTCATGACACTCGTCCCAATTGTTGGGGTGTTCTGAATACGAAATTAAAATGCAATTAGTTTACAAAACTGCAAAGTTTGTTAATAATAATTTAAATCTGTGCGAAATTCAATTACACATCAGATGTAATGATAAAAAAGCATACATTTTTATATGTACTATAGGAAACTTGTACAATATTAGGTACAATAAAAATATTTGAAAGACTAATTTAATTCTACTAATATTCTTAATTATATCGACTTTTATTTCATGTCGTTAATAAACTTAATTATTTTATTCTCTTTCTTATAAGATCTAATGGTCTAGTGTTCTAATTACCATCGTAATTACAGTTGAACTTGCATAACTCGAACTTCTGTAACTCGAATTTGTCTCTAACTCGAGCTAAATGAGTGGCAGTAAAATTAATAAACTTAAGGAAAATAACTCTATAAGTCGAAAATCTCCATAACTCGAACCTATTCTTTGGATAATGGTGATTCGAGCTAGGGAGGTTCGACTGTACATTGTTTCTTGTTGCTCATTTTTTATCGCTTTTAATGTAAAACGCATGATTTTAATTGTTTCCAATTATTAAAGTCACATTTCTTAATTATCTGTTTTTTTTTTTTTTTTTTGTTATACCCTAAACAGAGTGTACAATAAATTCGTCTTGCAATCTCATTGCAGATCCTATTCTATAAGTAATTTATGTTATTGATTAAGGTTGAAAATATGCCATATTTTTTATGAGATAGTCTATCTAGTGTCTTATATGTAGTCTATATCTCTCATATAAATAATCGTTTCCCAATGAAAATTAATACAAGTTTAAATGGGTTTTCTACAGTTGAATATAAAACCATTCCTTTTCTAGAAAGGGTATACAAACTTCGGCTTTCTAAGATTTCTTTTTCTGTATATTTGACCATCAATTATGTACATTGAGCTTAAGTTGAGACTGTAAGTATACTTCTTGGAGATAATGTATAGATAGCGTAACTGTATCGTAAGTAGTTTTTGGCCCATTGCCAAGAAATCGAGTCAAGTTCAGTGAACGTCCTTCAAAATGCCGGCAGCAGTTGCTCCGCAGAGATTTTCTTTATTACCATTTCCGTTTCCTTTGTGATTATGTAAGTAAAGAATACTGGGTGGGAGAGAGAGAGAGAGAGGCGACAGTGGGCGGAGGATGCTGTGGGAAATTGTTAGAGGCGTTGTTCTGTTATCTGTTATCAAAAACATAAACACAGCAACACTGCAATCACAACAAACATGCGCATGAGCTCTTGACGCTTTTCGCTCTCTCTCTCACATTTCTTATATTTCCTTGTTGCTTGTACATATACAATTTTCCAGCATTGCATACTTTTTTTTTTTTTTGTTTATTGTTCTCGTACAACGCAAAAGATTCTCTTCGAATTTCTTATTAGTCCATTTACCCCTCAACCCACATTGAACTGCAGCATTTGTTTTTCCTCTCTTTTCTCCCCTTCATCTCGTCTCTTTTTCTCCATTGTTTGCTTTCCTTTCACTTTGCATATTTTGCGCTTTACATCTTTCTCCCAACCCGCTTACTTCCTCATTCGCATCTCTTGGTATTTCGCATTTGGTTTCAGTCTATCTTTTATTATATTACTTTTTTTTTTGAGTACTTTATCAAGTACTTTTATCGTCATGTCTTGTATTTTGAGTTTAAAAAGGTTGTGTAGACTCTATCCCCATTTTGGATTATTGCCAAATTTTCCCACTGTCAATCGAAAATTGAATTTGTACAAATTGTAGATGAAATATATGTACATATATATAGTACATCTTTGATCCCTTGCAGTATGATGTGTGTGATTATATTGACAAATGGTGAATAAGTTATGTTAAGTTGCTGTTATGAGCCTAGCTCACTGCAATGGCATACTGTTACCAACAGTTGGGTGCTCTGTTAAGGAGTCTGTTAAAAAATATCTCAAGTAAAATTTGTTAACAGCGGCAACTTTGTAAATTTTAACTGAGATTTATTTTTGACTATAGTTTGCCATTGATTTGACTTTCGGCTCTGTTAATTGTTTATAACTTTCAATAGTATTATTGTTTTGTATTGCTTTGTTGTTAAGCGCGATAAATGAACCGATTACGACACATACATTAAGAAACCAAGTGGGAAACATCTGATACAATGTGTATATACATATGTATGAGTGTTCATTTGCACCTGTGTAGAAAGATATCGATATAGTGTATATATGTATTTGCTCACACTCTTGGCTTGCGGTCGATGTCTATAAAATGGCAAAAGTAAATGATTTGTTTACAGTTTCAAGTGCTCCCTGCTGAATAGATGTGTATGTTTAGTTGTTTATTTTAAATATATGTATTTATTCGATTGCTTAATACACACATATATGGCAAGTGCTTAGGGCGGGAACTTGGAAAGTAGCAGGCAAATCGACTTGACAACAATTGATGTACTTTTGGAATACCCTATGAATAAAACAGATATATTTATTGGCCGTTTTCTGATCAGTATGAATAACCAAATTAATACACATACACATTTCCTAAATTTTGGATAAAATCTTCTCTTTTGAAATTACTTGCTTGATCTTTGTTATATAAATATCTTAAGATCCTATTAATCTATTTTGAAAATTTCATTACAATAGATAATTAAACACTCAAGATATCTTTAATATCATGCATTTATCTTAAAAAAATTTTGTGAAATGCTTTACAGGGTATAGAAAAGTCGTTCTATAGATCTAGTTGCAATATTTGAAATTTCTTTAGTTGGTTTTTATATTATTTTAGAAGAGAAATTGGCTCTTTCAACTGTGAGATGTGAGTTTCAAATTAGCCGCTGATTATCGAACTTGCATCTAGGCGTTGCTTTTGACATTATTATCTTTTTTTACTGTTGCCATTGTTATTATTGCTGTTGTTGTTTCTATTCTTTTTTATTGTAGGTACAACAGCTTTGCATGACTGCATTTGTTCATTGCTTCGTGATTTTCTATGCATTCTGTTTGTTCAAACGATAAGTTGCTCATACGAGTCCCCGCTCCCATCGCGCCCTTCAATCTCCGCCCTCGAAATTGAATGCAGGCCACAGAATGATCCGAATTGCACTCTATTATTTATTTACACATATGTACATGGTTACTGTCAATTACCAGACCGAATCCCCATATTGCAATTGCCTCCACAACTGGCCGCTGTTTGTATATAATGTATAACTATACATATATAGTTAGTTTACCGATCTTTTTACTTGAGCAAATTAAAGAGCTCTGGAAAATGTAAACAAAGTAATATCCATTAAGCAAAGACAGACTCTATAAATACAGCTGATAACAATTGATTAGTTTTTGCTACATTTCTAGCCCAGAACTTTAGATATTATCTTTATAAACAAAGTTTAAACCAACCAACTAACTGAACTCGGCTCTCCATTGTGATATTTGTCTGAAACTTGGCAAATCTGTTTCTTTTGTCGTTAGATATGGGTATATATGGGGTTGAACAGAATCAGATTACTATAGCTTATATTATGACAGAAATATAATTAATTATATAAATATAATTTAAAGCTAACTAAACTAGAGGTTAGCCTTTAAAAAGAATACATCATCTCTAAAAACCTAAAATTTGTTACAGCTTAGACCCTGTACTTGAAGGTACAAAGGGTTGTGGGTTCCTTTCATTCGAACCACATCAGAATTAGATTTGTTTATTCTGAAGTAATTGTATATGATTAGACGGATGTTTGCACACGTTTTAATGTGTTATTAGCCCAATTGGCTAACAACAGAGCACACAATTTGGGCGGAGGCATTAACATATTTGATTTGTCTGGGCCAAAATCAATTGGCGGGTAAATTAAATCCGCATTAGTGTGCGGCTTAATTGGGCCAATTGCGCAACATGTAATTTGACTAATTTCAATTTCTTTTATTCGTACTCTTTCAACAGGGCGTGAAGAAGCCCTTTGACCAGGTGATTCGGGCCAACATTGGTGATTGCCATGCGATGGGACAACAACCTTTGACCTTTTTGCGTCAGGTGAGTAAATTGTGCGGAATTTTATTCAGCATTGTAAGAAAGAGGTTTCTCAAGAATCAACAGAAAGAAATGTCTCTTTAAATTCCGTTGCCTGTTTTCTGCAAGACAAAAAAAAAAACGTTGAAAGTGTTTTTGTATACATTTATTATTAGTTGTTAAGCGAAACTCTTCATAAAAATAAACAAATGTTTAAAATTAATAATAATTGTTTAGTTTACTTTTGATAACTATCAGGGGTGCCACAGGAATAGCTTGAATTTGACTTAAACCTGTTCCGGTTTTCACTTTCGGCAAGATTTTGCGGATTGAATTCACTTGACGTTGAGCTAGTGAGTTTGAATTCGGAAGGGTTAAATCGATGATTTTGTCATGCTCAGCATAAAATTAAAGTGAAAACAAAATATTTATAAAATACTTCAATGTTTTAGGAATAATGCTACATTATCAGATAAATAACAAATTATTTATTTGATTTTCAAATTATTTTAAAGGCACCATGCCTCAAAATCGATAAGACTTTTAACCTAACACTTTTGTCGGATTTGCTCGACATGTTCTAATTTTCGCAAATATATTAAATAGGCCTAAACTAAATGAATGGGAAATTTATAAGGGCTGCCCTTGTATGTGAAGAAACTAGTAAATATATTGGTACACAATGTGGTAGTGAAATTCTGAGGGTAATTCGCAGGAAATTTAAATGAATTTTAAGGGAAATTCGGTCAAATTGATTGAAATTCGTAAAAAACAAGTGAAAACTGGAACAGGCCTGAAAATTATCTGAAGTTTTTTTCAGAGAGAACAATTTAATTTGTAATTTGGCAATTTTCAATTTCAAACAAATTATTTAACGATAGTGTTATTCTAAGTTGTTATTGCTCAGACAGTTTTTCAATTCAGTGAAACTGAAGCTGAAAATATGTGCTGACCTCTGGAAAATTCCAAATGTGAGTTATGTAATTGTTCTCAAATTTGGCACAATTGCAGCTTTTGGCGCTGACGGTTGAGCCGCGACTGCTGAACTCGCCGGACTATCCCGCCGATGTGAAGGAGCGCGCCTGCGCCCTGTTGGCGGCCTGCAGCGGCGGCTCGATGGGATCGTACACGGACTCCGCTGGCTTGGAGTATGTGCGTCATCAGGTTGCCAGCTTCATTGAGGAGCGCGACGGTGGCGTGCCCTGTGATTGGCAGAACATTTACCTAACTGGTGGAGCATCGCCCGGCATCAAGAGCATTCTATCGCTGGTTCAGTAAGTATACATACAAACATATATACTTCCGACTATGACCCACTTCAAGTTAATGGTTTCAATTGCATTGCAGCTGCGAGGTGGATGCCAAGACACCTGGCATTATGGTGCCCATACCACAGTATCCCTTGTATTCGGCAACCATTTCCGAATATGGCATGAAGAAAATCGATTATTATTTGGATGAGGCCAACAAATGGGGTCTCAATCGCGCCGAGCTGCAGCGTGCCTACGATCTGGAGAAGGATCAGTGCAATCCACGCGCCCTTGTCATCATCAATCCCGGTAATCCCACCGGTCAGGTGCTCACCCGCAACAACATTGAGGAGATTATCCGATTTGCTTACGATAATAAGCTGTTGATATTGGCGGATGAAGTGTATCAGGCGAATGTATACGACAAGGACTCGAAATTCCATTCCTTCAAGAAGGTCATGCACGAGATGGGTGAACCGTATCGCAGCCAGGAGCTGGTCAGCTTCTTGTCCGTCTCGAAGGGTTATCTCGGCGAATGCGGCATTCGTGGCGGCTACATGGAGGTGATCAACATGTGTCCCAAGGTCAAGGCCATGCTGACCAAGTCGATAACAGCCTCGCTGTGCAGCACAACCGCCGGCCAGGTGGCGGTCAGTGCATTGGTCAATCCACCCCGTCCCGGTGAGCCATCCTATGAGCTCTACAACAAGGAAAAGTCCGATGTCTTGAATGCGCTGAGGGAACGCGCCGATTTGGTCTACAAAACCTTTAGCAGCTTCGATGGCTATACGGTGAATCCCGTGCAGGGTGCAATGTACGTGTTCCCCAAGATCGATATCCCACCAAAGGCGATCGAAGCGGCCAAGGCCAAGAATATGGCAGCGGATGTTTTCTATGCATTTGAACTGCTCGAGTCAACGGGTGAGTTGAACGACCCACAATTGAACAACAGATCAATTCAAGCCATTGATTTATTATGCTTTTGTTACCTTCTTCTCCAGGCATCTGCATTGTGCCTGGCAGCGGATTTGGCCAACTGCCCAACACGTATCACTTCCGTAGCACAATTTTGCCGCAGACGGACAAGCTGAAGCTCATGCTGGAGAAGTTCCGCAAATTCCATGTTGAATTTGTCAACAAATACAAGTAGATGCCCCACTGTCAACTCCTCGTCTTTCCCCTTTCTTCCTTCCTTAGCCCAAAAACAACTTTAATATAAACATGCAAATTCACTTTTTAAAAATGAATTTTTTTTTTTCAAAATTAAATTGTTTAAAAAGAATCTATAAACAGAGAGTTTTTTAAATTTGCATTCTGGTTTGTTTTGATTATTATTATTTTCTTTTTTTGATCGTATGAATTTGAAGGTGGCAAATAACTAGATTGACAATAATATTGTTGTTTTTTTTAGCAAAAAAGTTGTTTATTGCTTTGTTGCATAACATATATGTATACACATTAACATTGTTATTAATATTAGATTGATTCAGAAAAGAGAACAATTTATATATGTATCCCAAATGGTATCGTATCCCATAGAAGTCATTACTCGATGTTATATTATTATATATTGTATTGTTGTTGAAAAAATATATGTATGTATATCAAAAATACACATTGTATAATTGGCATTCAGAATCTAAATTAAAAATGAGCTAAGGAAAAGCATAAAATAATGGAGCCTAAAAGTATGCAACATCATCCTAAACAACAAAAAATCCCACTTTATTAATATAAATTATACAAATTTAAAACGAGACTTCACAATGGATCATTTTTTAATCTTTTAGAATATTCGTTCAAAGTCAAATTGCTAAATATAAGTGTAGCAAACCAAACTCTGTAGATATAAAGTTGCGATGTTCTTATTGCTTGGAAATATAATTTGTTCGTGCTTTAAGATGAATGCAACGAAACAGAAAGAAGATTACTTAACGGATGGATTAAAAGGGATGTCAAGGAGTAGTTATACATCCAAAAACTATAGTTGTTGAAATCGACAACCTGAATACTTTAAATTTATTTGGTCAGCTGAACTTGAATTTAGATTCTTGTAAGATTTTGGAGATATGAACTGAAAAAGCAGTTCCCTTAAACTCCTCCCAGAAATTATATTTTCTGTAAAAAAAAAACAGCGAATTATCGACAATTCAACTTTAACTTTAGCTTGATTTTTTTAAACTGTATAAAAATAGCTTTTTAGCCACTTTTTCCTGCTTTTCATACAAACTTTTTCAGAGATCATCCCATACAAAACAATTATAAAAAATACTAGCGAAGGGATTTTTGAAAATTTCTTTTTCAGTCACTGTTAGAATTGTTTAAAGAAACTTTTGGCATCAAAATATTTTTTTTTTAAATCGAGGATGAAAGTTGATTTTTACAAAAGATTAAAAATTTTTCAAGTAATTTTCAAATTATGAGTGGGTATAACATTAGTTTTCTGTAAATACTTTTAATTAGGTTTGTATTTTAGTTAGTTGTAATTGAAGCTTTTGGTTAAAGTTGCTTTTTGTGCTGGTTGAAATAGGCTGTGAGCCACTGTATGTATGTAAGTCTTCTTCAGCTTTTTTAGCACAGACAAACAAAATACCGTTTGTTGTAACTATTCCTGTGAATACCTGCGAGGAACAGGCGGCATTATGTTTATATATTGCCACACATTCATCTGTCGGTCCAATTGACCATTTGGTATTGTTGTGCGGAACCAAAAACACTGGATTAATAAAAATATCGTTTTACTACTCTAGCGTGTTTTTTTAGCTACCAACAAAATTTTCTGGCTATTTGTAGCTTATTTCAAAGGCGAGTTTAGCTTTTTCATGACCCGAAGAGTTGGCAACACTGGTGGCAATATGACGCAAATTTCACTTAACGGCACTAGGGTCCAGCATCGCGCGGAAGTATCTGGGAATAACCCTTGATCGTCGCCTCGCCTGGCCGCGAAGTGGGCTATCTCTGACTGCCAAGGTCCGACTGTTTAAAGCCAGTCAACATTTGGGGCACGGCCTGCAACTGCTCTCTTTAAAAAAAAGAAACTTTGCCAAAGCAAGATTCTTCGGTGTATTGTGGACTCGCCTTGGTACGTCAGGAAAGTGACGGCTAACCGGTATCTTGGTGTTCCCTTAGAGTGCACGACTGTCAACAGTTTCGCCTGGAGATTCAGAGCGCAGCTCGTATTGCCTTACCGTTGTTCTTGTTAGGCCTTTCCGGAGGCAGCTGGCCAGACGGCACATCTTCGATAACTGGATCTTTGGCAGGCTGTTGCCAGACATCACCTAAGATTGTTTAACCCTGCTACAGGCTACACCTAAATATCCTGCGTTATTTTTTAAACTCCTCCCTGCCAGTTCCTGCAATTTACCTGCCATTTTCTTTTGACCTTATATATGCGAAAGTGCTTTAATTAGCATAAGCGTGCTTAACATATAAATATAAATTATTTACATATAAAAACAAGTGGGAAAGGCTATAGTCGAACTCCCGACCGATTTGTCCGATCTTGTTACGATTTAGCAGGATGATAGGTAATAACAGTAGATAACCGGAATTTTGAAACAAACTTGACCTGCGTGGGGCTTATAAAAGTCTGTGTGCCAAATTTGGTTGCTCTAGCTCTAGCTCTGAGATCTAGGCGCTTATATGGACATGGCTATATCGACTCGGCTGTTGATGCTAATCAGGAATATATTCCCTATAGGGAAGATGCTTCCTTCTCCCTGTTACATACATTGCAACGAATACGATATACCCTTTTACTTATTTTTTAAGTAACGGGCATAAAAAATAATCATAAAATAATGGCAAAAGAAATTCGTTTTTTAAATGAATCTCGAGTTTTTTTTTTTGTTTATCTCATAATTTTTATTCACGTTCATCATAATTCTTTTTGTTTTTTTTTTTTTACATTTTGGTAGATTACAAAACGAATTGAAAAGAAAAGAGAATCATTCACAAATACTTGTACCTTTCGCGTTGTTTGTCTTGCGCTTTGGTTGTATGTTGTTGTTGTTGCTCATTTTGTTGCAGCTGTTGTTAGTAGTTGTAATTTGAGTGTTGTTTTGTTGTTGTTGTGGCTTTTGTGTTGTTTTTTCTTGTCTTGTTACGAGCTATACACTTACATTCTAAATATACATCCGACATTCTGTGTTCGGGATTCTTTCTCAGCTGTTGGATCTTTGCCTTTCTTTTTGTATGCAACATAATATAATATAATAGTTAATTAATTTAGCATTTTCTTGTGATTGAATGATTGTTGTTGTCCGGATCTTCTCACAATAGTTGACCATACAAAAACAATAGGAAATTTGATGTGTCTAGGGATAGTGGCGGGTGTGTATGTGTGTGTGTGTGTGTGTGTGGGTGTTGAACTGTGTCATGTGGTGCGGCATTCACCTCTAATGCCGATCCCTCGAGTCCGAGCGGCTGCGACGATCCCGTGAGAAGCTGCGACTGCGTGTCCGAGAGCGTCTTGGAGAACGTGATCTGTAATTAGATTGGTGGGTGGGGGGGGCGGTTCGGGGTGTGGCAAGTGTAAACACGTCGAGAGAAGAGAGAGAACGAGTGACAAAGAAATAGAGAGAGAGAGAGAGAGAGAGAGAAAGAAAAGAAAGAGAGAGAAATACAAAAATTAAATAGAATTTTAAACTTGCGTTGAACATTTAAATAACGATTAAACAACAATGCTGTAATAACTGTGAGCACTGTCGACTCATCAGCATCTCCTCTCATTTCTTTAGTTGCTATACTTATGGAGAAGAGTTGGGAGGATTCAATTCAATTTGTTGTGCTGCTTGTGTTGTGGTTGCTTGTGGTTGTTGAGCTGAACTAAGGCTGCTGAGCTGACCTGAGCTGAGCTGGCATTCGATTCATTTGATTTATTCAGTTCTTGTTTTTTTTTTTTTTCTTTTTGGGTCCCGGTTACGAAAGCGTTTGGTGTGGCATATTAAATGTAGTAACTTTGGTGGAGTGGTGGTTGGTGGTGGTGGTTGGTGGCATATTTTTTGATGAGCAAAGCAGATTGAGAAGACTGTTGTTGTAGTTGTTGTTGTTGCTCAAGTTGTTCAGTTAAAAATCGATTAACATTTTTTGAAAGATATAAAAGTAGTTGTTGTTGTTGTGGGTTGGTGTGGATGTTGTTGTGGGTGATGCTTAATGCTGCTGTAACTGCCACACACACACACACAGCCGATCCACACTCACTCACACACACGGACACAGATGAAGAGCTGTTGAAGCTGCAGAAGCTGGCACAAAGCAGTGGTCGAAGTAGAAGACTGCGAGGAGAAAGACCAGGGAGCAGGGAGGATGCAAAAGTCTTCTCGCTGTTGTCGTTGTTGTTGTGGTTGCTGCTGTTACCGTTGCCTGTTGCTTCCGCAGTTGCAGTTGCAATCGATACATGAATATGCATATTTAATTCGTGGTTGTTGTTGTCGTTGTAATGGAGCAGACAATTAGCGTCTGTGTGTGTGTGTGCGTGTAGAGGAGAACAACAACAACGTACAAAACAAAACGAACTAACAAACGAACAATAAGAAAAGAAATGTGTTAACAAGAACAAAAAAATTATACAAAATTAATTAGAAAAAAATATAGACAAATTAAATGGTTTTTTTTTTTTGTTTTTTTTTTTTTTTGCAATTTTACATACGCTTCTTGAACGGGCTTTTTTTTGGCAGTTGCTTTACGTGATAGTTGTTGTTGGTGGTTGGTGATATTGGTGGTGGTGGTGGTTGATGTTGTTGTTCAGTTCGCTTAAACGCATTGCGGTTGCAGGAGTAGTAGTAGCAATAGTTGTATTGAAGGTGAAGAATGAAGCGCAGCTCAGCTGAATTTGAAGATTCAATTCGCATTTCTTTTTTCTTTTTTTTTGATGAAGGTTGATTGATGCTGATCTATTCATTAATTATTATTGGGGCCACCCAGACCCGGGGAGAAGAGAGGAGGTGGTAGTAGTAGTTGTGGTGGTGGTTGTGGTGTTGTAGTTGTTGTTCTTGTTGTTGTTGGTGCAAGACTGAGATAATATATATCTAAAACTAGAGCAACAACAAAAGTTAAAAGTAAAACCCAAAAAAAGCAGAGTTGAAAACTTCATTGATTTGTTGCACTTTTGATGCATGTAGCTTTAGTTGTAGTAGTAGTAGTTGTTGTTGTTGTTGTTGTACTTGTAGTTGTTGGTAGTGGTAGGCTGCTTGAAGATGAGAAGATGATGTTTATATACAGAATATATATATACATAAATATATATGTATATATATTTGAGGGACAGAAGAAGCAGTTGGAGAGCTGAGTTGTTGAGGCTGAGAACCGAAAGCCAGGCGGACGCTGAGAGGTGTTGAAGACTGAAGACTGCAAGTTGTCTAAAGTTGTAGTAGTAGTAGTAGTAGTAGTAGGCTGTTGGAAGCGTTGATTGGTTGATTGATTGACTGGCTGATTGGCTGATTGATTGATTGGTTGCTTGGTTGGTGTAATTGGAGTTAGATTTGATTGCTTGCATTTGCTGGGTCAGTTGTTGCACTTGCTTGTTGTTGTTGTTCTTGGTTGGTTGGTTTTGTTTGTTGTTGGTTGTTTGGTGTTGATAGTGTTGTAGTTTTTGTTGTTGTTAATATGTGTGAGCAAGTGGTTGGTTGTACGAAAAGTAGAAGCTATGATGAAGAATGAATATTGATGTTGTGGTTGCTGTTGTTTTTGTTGTTGTTGTTGGTCGGGTGTTGATTGATTGACAGCTCACACGGTTGCACTTTGCTGGCCCGTCGCATTTAGTGATTGTGTGCGTGTGTGGGTGTGTGTTTTCATGGATATGTGTGCAAGAATGAGTATGAGAAAGAGAGAAAGAGAGAGTGTGTGTTATGTTGTGCAGTGTTGCTTGTTGATGCTCGTTGCTGCAACTTGCTGTACAGCCGACTGATGGGACTGATGACTCGGACTTTGCCCTCTGCTGATGAACATACATACATACACACTAATCGTATGTACATATGCTGCCGAAAGAGCTTGAGAGGAGTAGCAAATGCTGTGCTTGTTGTGGCTGTTGCTGTTCTCGTTGTTGTTGTTGCTGTCGCTGTGGTTAATACAGTCAGCGGAATATATCATATTTGTTGAAATTGGCAATTATCATAAAGCCGCAGAATTTTGTTGTTGTTGTTGTTGGTTGTGTTGTTGTTGCTGTTGTTGGTGGTGGTGGTGGTGTTGGTGAAATGTGTGTAATAGGAGGAGCAGGAGCTGTTGTTGTTGTTGTTGTAGTAGTTATGAGACGTGAAGTTGTTCTTGTTGTTGTTGTAGTAGTTGTACTTGTTGAAGGAAGAGGAGGAGTAGTAGAAATTCTAGTAGAAGTAGTAGTAGTAGTAGCTGTTGTTGTTCTTGTTGTGCTTGTAGTAGAAGTAGACTTTATCCTGCAAAATGATTGTGAAACCACATTAAAAACGGGCCCCATTTGTTGATTCGATTTATTTGATTATAAGAGTTTTTTTTTTGTTTCTTCTAAATTTGATTATTGTATTCTGTTTACTAAAACACAACAAATTTATACAACGGCCAAACCGACCTGGCGTAACAAGCGGGCAAAAAGAGGAAAACGGGAAAGTTTCGTTTGATTCGAGGGGGGTTGGGAGTATAGTGATACAAATCATGTACGTAAACAATATACAACAAAAACAAAAAAAATACTATCGACTTATGAGCAGAGCACCGTAGTGTATGGGACTAAAGAATGTCCAGCCCTACAGTATCGATAATCGATATTCAGACTTCGGATACCTGTGCACAATGGATGCGCACAATACTGTAAATGTATATGTGTATGTGTGTTAGTGTGCGCTGTGCTCACTTTTACAACCGGTACTGCAATCATTCTTGTATGTATACGCACATTGGCGGGCGGGCCCAAGAGTTTCCCCACATTTTTTTTGTTTTTGTTTTGGCTCAAATCGATTTATCATACTTTTTGTGACTTTCTGATTTAATTTTTCTTTTTTGGGCAGCTCATAAGCAATGCGCAACGTCTTTGATGCCACATATACACACACAGATATATAATATTTCTATGCAAACTTGTAAATTTGTATGTGGGAAAAAAAAAGAGACAGGTGAACAATGAATGACACTCACCTATAACGTCCGCCAGCGTCACCAGCGCGAGCAGCAGCACCTCCTCCACCACCGCTGCCGCTGCGACCACCACGACGGCCGCCTCCTCCTCCGCCGCCGCCTCCACCGCCACCGCCGCGACCTTCGCGTGAACGACCGGAGGACATTTCAACTCGTATGCGTGTGCCACAGCAGCGCGTGCCGTCCAGTCCGCGGGTTGCATCCTCAGCATCGCGACGATCCTCAAATTCAACGAATGCAAAGCCAGGTGGATTGCGTGCAACCCACACATTTCTCAGGGGTCCATATTTGCTGAAGGCGTTTTCAATCTCATATTTGGAGGCCGATGAGCCCAAATTGCCAACGTAGACTTTGCAGGCCAAATCCCATTCACGATAGCGTGGCATTATGTTTTTGTATATATATGTATTTATAGATAGATTGCAGTTGCTAACTTTATTTTGAGTTTTTCTTTTGCCAACTTATGATTTATTGCGTCGCTAGGTACACACAAAAAATTTTCACAAGCAGCAGGCAGACACAACCACGCTTACGTAGAGAAAAAATTAATTTGTGATTGTCAACTATCGAAACAGAGGGGGCGAAAAACAAGATGGCAGACACTTATCGATAACCAGAACAAACTACTGTATGTATGCAAAGATATCTATCGATATGTCGAAGGTTCCATTCAAAATTTAAATAACGTTATAAGTGCTAAAAATTTAAAGGATTTATATTAAGAGAGTACATATTTCATAAGTAGTTAAAATCATTAACTAAATATTTTTACCATTTATGTTCTTGCAGCCCTGGCAAGTAGCAGCCCTGGTGTTTGACAGTGCGGTACCATCACGCACAGCTGAGCTCTCCTATTATTTAATCGCACAAAATTTCGTTGAATTTAACAAAAACTTCAATAAAACAACACAGTACAAAATGGCTAAGAGCCCAGAAACTGTTTCTTTAGACCAATTGGACAAGGATCAAATGAAAACAGTGAGTAATGTCGCCAACTTGATTGACAAATCCGCACCAAAAGTGATGCAATGTGCAATCGAATAAACCGCCTGGAATATGTATATATATGTATATTTACGGCAATGTACTGAGACCAACGTGTATAGTTTTCAGATTTCCTCATGTCATACAACAAACTATCCGAAATGTGCTTCACGGATTGTGTGCGCGACTTCACCTCTCGTGACGTTAAAGACTCCGAGGTAAGCTCCCAGTCGTCATTATAACATTTACCAAGTTTATACCACAGCTTAAATCGGTTTTAATGAAATCGAGTTGAACTACAATGAATTTTTAAACAAAACATAAATTATTTATGTGGCAACTATGAACATTTTGAAAATAGTTGACTTGTGTAAGTCAAACTGATTTTAATCAAATCAGTATTAGCTGATTTATAAACTTGGTAATTGTCGGTTAACGAATAAAAAAACTAATGAAATTGATTTACAGGAGAAGTGCTCGTTAAATTGCATGGAAAAGTATCTGAAGATGAATCAACGTGTCTCACAGCGCTTCCAGGAATTCCAAATGATTGCCAACGAGAATGCATTGGCCATGGCCCAAAAGACCGGCAAAATATAGAGGGCGGGCTATAAGCTCATAAATTTCGTAGAGTTTAGTTAGCAACACACACACACACCCCGAAACCGAGCAAACAATGCATTTTTGTTGCATTTGTATTGTTCCTTAACTAGAAATTAAATAAATACCAAAAAAGGAATGATCAGGCTAGTTATGGTTGTAAATCTACAACGATTCGTATTTTATTTTTGACTACACACTCGATTCTTCCCATACTCTGTTTAATCAAAAATAGCTGACAAAATTACTTTGCTTTATATTTAAAATATTTCTGAAAATCATTTTTGTATCATGATTAAATTATAACAAGGTGACGTATTCGCTTGACGTGCCCTCTTTTTCGGGGCCACGATTGCTCTGTGCGAGAGCAAACGTCGGTTGTGTCAAATTCTTCGTTTAAGTGAAGAGTATAGAAAACCAAACAAAACAAGTCTTGCATATATCTATCTCTGTCGTCTCTCTCAGTGGTGACAGCAAAATCCTGGCCCCGACAAAGAGAGCGAATACATCACCTTGTTATAACTTCATCATGTTTTGTACCATAATATAACTAGAGATCGGTTTTGTTTTTATTATTATTCATTTGAGAATTTTGTTAAAAATATATAATATAAAAGATGACATATTGGTGATGAAGGCAGGGAGAGAGGGCGGTTGGCCGTTCGTTCAATTGGTTCCATTTGTGCCACACAGAGCAACAGAGGGTTAAGCAGTTCAGCCTCATTTAAACTATTTGTAGAATTTTTGGGGCGCCGCGACGTTGCTTATGTGTTAATGCCTATAAACTACATTTAAGTAACGTTGACAGTGGCCTGTAATTATACGTTAATTAACTCGACCGTATGATTATCTAGCTAGTTGCAGCTAAACCAATGCATTGCAAGCGATCTTAGCCAGTTGTCGGAGCACAATTTGCAACAATTACGACAATCATTACATTATTAATGTTGTTGTTTAACCTATAGTTGGAAGCCATCGCCTGCGGCTTTCAATTCAATACTTAGAGCTACACACGCTTTGTTGGCCTGCAGCTGAAGCAATTCGCACATATTCTTTGGTTCGTTCAGTGACTGGGGCCGCCAGCTTCTGATGGGAAACCTTCCGCTTCGTTGATCAATGCATATTCCAAGATGACACGACCCTCTTTGTATCTACACAAAAAATAAACAACAAAACAAAATTGTGGTGTGAGCGAGATGGCAATAATAAGGTGCATCTTCTATTTATCCTAGCATATTTGCCTTTTTTGTTAGAGAATGTGAGGTTTATTTCCAGCCAAAACTGCAAACTAAAAGTAAAAAAAATTTTGTGATGCATACAAATAAGTTTCTTAGTCCCAAATTAGGAAAATTATTTACATGATATTTAGACTTCAAGCTTCATGGAAATTTCATCTGCAAATATTTTAAAAAGAAATAACGGAAACTACTCAAAACTTTCTAGTCTAAAATAAGCATTTAGTAGAAGGTTGCTTTATAGACAAATTTGTTTGAAATCGGACAACATCTGACATATGTATGTATGTAAGACAAATTGAACACATGACTCCGCAAGGGTATTAAATTTTTGGTGTGCCGAGGAGAATCTTTCATTTCTCTTTTCTCTCTCTCTCTCATTTTCTGTTTGCACTCACTTTTGCGTATCCTCGGTGGCAAACTCATACATCCAACCGAGTTTGGCGCCACAGCTCTTGCACATGACATCGCGCACCATGTGGCGACCCGTGAGCATGACCCGCTCCTGGATGGCGCTGAAGGTCAAGTTTACCACACGTTTGAACAGGTAAGCTCGCCCTGTGTACAAATATCATTAAGTGATAATTTTTGGGAATTAACAAAAATTGCTTTTGGGTTTAATTTCCAAATGCTCACCCGTAGCGCCCGTAAATCGTGTGCTTATCAATTGACTGCGATTGGTCAAATTAGTGTGACATTGGGCACAATTGAACAGCTTTAGGCCGCCGAGATGCTCCAGAAAGATGCGACCCATATTTATTTTAGAATACTTCTATTGTCTTGGCTTCTGTTTCTTTCTCTGTGCAACTGTTTACCTGCTTTTATTTGCACTGTGTTTGTGTGTGTGTGTGCGTGAGTGTAGAGTTTCTTTGTTTGCAGATGCTGCTGAAAAATATTGTAATAAAAGCGTTATTAGTAATAGCACGCAGCGAAATTGCGTATATTCGTACATAATAATTTGTGTGTGGTGTAAAGCTTATCTGCGGTGCTTTTTTCTTCTGGTTTAATTGCAACAGCGCAACACAACGCATACAGCTGTCCTGGAGATGTAATGTTAAAGCATGAGCTACGACGTCCACAAATGCAATTGAAATGATGTAAACAGCACAACATTAAGTGACTGACTTCGATTTAGAATAACAGGCTCGCTAATTACGACGCCATGGACAACACAAAAAAAAAAACACTGCAGCAGCAAAAACAACGCAACGTTTTCTAGGGCTGTCGAATAACTATCGATACACTTTGTTCTGTCGCAATCGATCTTGTGTTAGTTTCGATACTTTAAATTTGCTCTACATGCGATCTATTGTAATACGCAAAAATATAATAATGCTATTCCGGGAACCGTTTTAGATTTGGTTTATTTTTAACCAAATCTAAACCAATGGACGGAACGACCCTTTTTGAACACTGATTGGTTTTAGATTTCGTAATCAGCTGATTGACCACAAAAGTATACGAAAAAAAGCGCATTTGCACAAAATGAAGAGAGATAGCCAGAAAAGGAAATATATAAACGTTCTCCATATTAATAATACAGTAGAATGTAATCTAACACCAAATGTCATTTTTCATTAGAAACCAAATCGAAATTAAATCGAAATCAAAACGAAATCAGACTCAGAACAGATTTCACGAAATCAATTAGTAAAACCACATGCTTGCAGGAATATCACTACTATTATGTATATCGATATACATGTTTAACATTCCGAATACTTTGCAGCCCTGTCACAGTCTTTTTGTGAGTCTCGTGTGTTGCGTTTGCACGCATTTTTTACGATTTCAATTGTCGCAATGAGCAAAATAGAGAAATCGCTGCAGTTCCATGAACTGGAGCTAGACCAATGCATTCTTAAGGTAAGAGTGCATATATTTTGCATATTAAATGTAATGCAATGCCATGCATTTATCAATAACAGGCAATTGCGCATCTCGGTTGGGAGCAGCCCACGTTGATACAGTCGACGGCAATTCCATTGCTGCTCGAGGGCAAGGATGTTGTGGTGCGGGCACGCACTGGATCTGGCAAGACGGCGACATACGCAGTGCCCCTGATACAGAAGATTCTCAACTCGAAGCTAAATGCAAGTGAACAGTGTGTCAGCGCATTGGTTTTGGCGCCCACAAAGGAATTGTGTCGTCAGTCGCGTCAGGTGATTGAACAGTTAGCCGCATCCTGTGGCAAGGTGGTGCGTGTGGCCGACATTGCCGGCAGCTCGAATGATGTGGCAACACAGCGACATGCGCTCGCCGAGCGTCCAGATATTGTGGTGGCCACACCAGCAAAAATCTTGGCACATTGCGATGCAGATGCCGTCAATTTGCAACATATTGAGACTCTTGTGGTGGATGAAGCGGATCTGATATTTGCCTTTGGCTATGAGAAGGACTTTAAACGTTTGATGAAACATTTGCCGGCCATTTATCAAGCGGTGCTCGTCTCCGCAACCATAACAGATGATGTCGTACGCATGAAAGGATTATGCCTGCGAAATGCCGTCACACTGAAGCTCGAGGAACCGGATCTGGTGTCCCTGGAACAGCTGACACATCAGCGCATATTGGCCGAAGAAAATGACAAGCCAGCGATACTGTGTGCTCTATTGAAGCTCACTTTAATCCAGGGAAAGAGCATCATTTTTGTGAACAACGTGGATCGCTGCTACAAGTGAGTAGAGTAGAGATTGGCAAATAGTCAATCCTGCAGCCTGATGATGACAAAACATTAATTCAATGGGAGTGCGCAGCTGGCAACAGTTGGCGCATGCGTGACCATAGCCTAATCTTCTCTCTGATGGACAAATAATCCTGATAATTCTATAAACTCGAATACCTTTAAGAATATGCTATCAATTTATTCTTTTTCTGGTCCGTAGGGTACGTTTATTTCTGGAACAGTTTGGTATACGCTCCTGTGTGCTGAACTCGGAGCTGCCGGCGAATATTCGCATACATACCATTGCACAGTTTAACAAGGGCACCTACGACATCATCATTGCCTCCGATGAGCACATGTTGGAGAAGCCAGCGGGAGGCAAATCCAAACGTAAATCGAAACAGGGTGACCACGAGTCGAGTGCATCGCGTGGCATCGATTTCCAGGGTGTCAACAATGTGATCAACTTTGATTTTCCACGCGATGTCACCTCATACATTCATCGGGCTGGACGCACAGCCCGTGGCAACAACAAGGGATCTGTGTTGTCCTTTGTCAGCGTCAAGGAGCTGCCCATCAACAATGCTGTGGAGCAGAAGCTGCGCACATGTTTCGGCAGGGAAACACTCGTCAAGAGGGACACACAAGCAGAAGTTGGTGCCAATGTCTCCAATATGGACGCGACCGACAGCAAAACCGTTGAGCAACTAAGACGCACCTTTGCCGACAGCAAGGAACGCAATCCCAAAGAGACAAGCGACGATATCATCAAGTGAGTATTAAGGAAAATTTTAACTAATTGGAAATCATAATGTTTTTATCCATTGCTTTTCAGACTCTATCAATTCAAAATGGAGGAAGTGGAGGCTTTTCGTTATCGTGCTCAGGATTGTTGGCGTGCTGCAACTCGAGTTGCGGTTCACGACACACGGATACGTGAGATCAAGACCGAGATACTCAACTGTGAGAAGCTCAAGGGTTTCTTCGAGGAGAACAAACGGGATTTGCAGGCGTTGCGACACGATAAACCAACGCGAGCGATTAAAGTGCAATCACATCTATCGCAAGTGCCCGATTATATTCTGCCCACGGCTCTCAAGCGTGTCGCCTTTAATCCACCTCCGACGCAAGCGGCAAAACAACCTCGGATCAGTGGAGCCAAAGCGGCATACCAGCGTCAGAGCAACGATCCTTTAATGGTCAGCGAGGTTGACTACAACAGACGACGCGGGGCCTCCAAGCGTAAAAAGACCAAGTGATTGGATGGATGGATACATCCCATAGTTGTGCTATAGTTTAATACGATTTGTTGTCTGTGAGCTGTGAGCAGAAGATGAGAATAATCCTTCAGCTTTTCTTTCCTCTTTTTATTATTTTTAACCAATGTGTGGAACCAAAATAAACGTGGCGTGAAATATCATTGAGAATTCACTGTTTGAATATATATTTTTTTTTTTCATTTCGTTCGGTACAAAACTTGAATGTTTGATATCTTGTCTCTTAAAAATCGATATCTAAAGTCAAAAAATGATTGTAACCAAGTGAATTAAATGTAGATATTTTCAGATTCTGGTCTAAGGGCGGGATAATAAAATAATTCTCCAGCTGCGCAGAGCTAGAAGGCTCAATAATAAATTAAACTACATTTTAAAATTAAAACTTTACTATTTATTTTTTGTTTTTTTTTTGTTTTGTTGTTGTTTGTCTATGTTACAAAGGATAAACTATGTATATTGCGCGTACTTGAACCCTACATGCATGCTTAAACATACTATTTATATTTATATATATATTAATATTTATATATGTATACTTCTATATGCATATATTCATTACGTTTGTTTTGTGTCAACATACTTGTAATTTTTTAACTTCTTGGGGCTTTTCGAAAATGCATAGAATTGTGTGTGTGTAACAAATTTTGAAAACAGTTTTGAACGCATTTTGTTTGTTTTTTTTTTTCGTTGGCTTCGCGAGATTCGAGATAGCGAGAGATTTCTTTAATTTGTTGTTGTAAATTTAAAATTTGCTTGAGATTCAAATTTGATCTAGAGTTAGAGAATTCTTGATATAAATACAATATTATATCAATTAAGTTGTGGCGTCGTCGTCACAGTGTGGAATGTGAAGACAAGTTTTGAAAGTTAAAAGATTCATAGGAATATTTAGTTTCTAGACGCCCGCATAGACGGGCAACTTGGCCGTTTCGACCTTGTCCACGACTTTGAAGGAGGGAAAGAGTCCGCCCTGATTGGTGCGCGTATTCTTGCCTTTGGAATTGCCATCCCAATGGTTGCCCGCAACCGAAACAAGATCCCCGACCTTCAGCTGCAGATCGTCATGTGAGCGCGGCTTGTGTGCAATTACAGCACGACGATTATGCGGATTCTGTCCGCCATAATAATAGATATCATCCAAGGATTTAAACCGATACGCCGCATCCGGATACATGGTCTGCATAATCTCGTAGGCAACGCGACACACTTGCGATGAGAATGTGCAGACCAAATAATCCGACATGGATAGCAAATGTATGTCCAATATAATGCCATTCAATGCCGTGTCCGTGTAGCGTGTGGAGACTGCGGCCATCCGGGCCACCTCGGCATCTCCAATGATCTGATATTGTGGATACTTTTTGCGTGCCTCATCAATCACTCGCGCATCATCCGAGGCCAAGAAGATGCGACGCACAACGCTCGTGCCATTAATTTCCTGCGTCCGATAATAATCCTCCACATGCGTCATATACTCCTCAATGCCATGGAATGCCGCCTCCGTGCCCACCTTGTCTGTCCTCCGCACATGCACCCTGACGGGGGAGGGGAAAATGCATTAAAACATTAAATAGAAACGGATCTCTCCCCTTCGTTTCCAGACCTACCCCACAATGGGACGTTCCCAGCCGAGATTACGCATGCCGGAGTTGAGGAAATCTCGTGTCGCCGTCTGTGGACGCAACAGATATTTGAGAAATTGTCCCACCCACCAGACAATGGGATCACCATGCAGACGCTTCAGACGTGGCGCCAAATCCTCGGGCACCGCCAGCGGCAGATATGGCGGACGTGGCATCAGTGAATCAATGATGGGCAGCACCAACACTTGTGTATTCGGTTTGCCTGGCCAATTGTAGGCATTCGCAGTGCCCGCATCGTGGCAACTGTTCGACACTGGACGGAACACCTCCTCCCAGCCACCTTTGTGATAACGCCAGCCACGACTCTTCAATATCAGTGTCCGCTCCGTGGCATAGGCAACGATGAAGCAGTAGACCACATGATGCAATTGGCAACCGTAGCCACAGCCCTGAAAGAAACAAAACATTTAATTAAATAAATTCAAGAACGGGAGTAAATCAAAAAGAAATTGTAGGGAATTTCCAGAGACAACAAAGGTAAAAGAATAAAAAGAAACATAATATCTGCAAGAATTTAGATTAAAATGGAAAAAGGTTTTTATAATAAAGAAACTTAAAATTTGTTTATATCAAGAAGAGAAAAATAGCACAGACAAAGAGAGCTAGAAAGAGAGAAAGATCTGGGAAAGCCAAGTTTAGAGTCAAGAGTTTAAGCGGGGATTCCCAGAGTTGACAAAAGGAGAATAAAATAAAAATCAAGACAAGGAACAAGGGAATAGATAACAAATGTTTAAAAACAATTCATAAAATAGTAAATTATTTAAAAAGGAAAAAATATGGACATGGAGATAGTTAGCAAATGTAAAAAAAAGGTAAAATAACATTTAAAGAAGAAAACAAAGACAGGAGAAAGAGATCTTCAAGTTGATCTTGCGTTTCAGTGTTAATTGAGACCTTGTTCAGTTTGCAGACCAGTTTGCGGGCATTGTCGCAATCGCTGGGATTCTGCAAATGATGCAATCGCCGCTGGACAAGATCACTGAGATCGTTGGCCTCTTTGTGACGCCACGCCTCGTAGCCATCGACGCGACGCAGTTGATCCATGTCGCTGAGCAGGGATCTCTTGTGCTCGGCACCTTGCAACAGCACCTGCTGTATAGATTCCTCCAGCTCGGCATTAAGATTCGAGTTGGCATTGAGATTCCCACCACTTGCCAGAGATTTACGTATTTTGCCCAGCTCACTGCTGAAATAATTCCAAATCTCGGCAATGTTGGTCTGCACACGACGACGCGTCAGCTCGTATTCCAAACTGGGCTCAACCCCGGGCTGTCCATGGAGCTCGGAGCCGAGCTTAGACTCCTCGAAGCCGCCCAGACGATACAGGCCCTGATTGGCCATATCCGAGTCCGCTGGCACCATCTCAAAGAGCGTATCATCGACATTCGGGTCGCCGCCCATTGTCAGCTTTGGATTTTGTGCATCATTCTCCAGTCTTTGGATTAGTTTCAAGGCGCTCTGCTTGTCCAGCTGCTCGCTGTGTGGCAAATAAACAAGAAACGAGTGTGTGTGAGTGTGTGTGAGTGTGTGCGTGTGCGAGAGAGAGAGAGAGAGAACACCTCATACGAGTTTCAAGTAGATTTTGAAAACCAATTCAAAGTAAATCTATTCATATTCTTCACTGACATTAGGAAAAGGGTATCTTATAAGCGTATAAAATATAAGTCAAGAAAATAGATTTGTGAAACCAAAATAAGGATGAAAAAATGAGCGCTCTCAATTTTTGATTTCACATTATTTCATTTATTTTCTTCAAATTTGTATTTAATAATAACATTCTTCTTTAATAATAATAACAACTTCGTTTTCCAAATTTTTTATTTAAAAATTATTTTTTTTCTTATAAAATATATTTGATTTCGGCTTTATCTAATATTTTTCTAATCAATGCTTATTTCCTAATTTGAACTTCGAAATATTATTAAAAATAATTGTTTCGAAATTTAAAGCATTCTAGTTTTGTTTTCCTGATTAAACATTATTCCTAATTTTTTTTTCGAATAATGTATTTTTTTTTTTAGTTTTGGTATTCTTAGTATTTATATTAATTTCAACATTCTTATAGGGAATCGTATGAGCGTGTGTGTGTGCTTGTATGAGTGATTGTCAGTGTGAATGTGTGTGTGTGTGTGTGAGTGTGGGAGGTAATGATGTGTAATTCCTCGCGAGCGATTTATGACATGAACAGCGGCAATTTTTGCATACGAATGGAGCGGATTAATGAATAGCAATGACATGAGAGGGTGGTGGGGGCATGTTGATGAGGGGGCGTGCTAAGCGGCTTGTGGCATGTTATAGTGTCATGAAGTATGGGGTAAAAATGGGGAACGGGAGGGGGTGCGGGGGATTAGACGTACCTCATCAGCTCATCGATGAGCATTTTGAGCTCCTCGTTACGTTGCTTTGTGTGTTCCAGCAATTGCAGCGCTTGATTGATGCGACGTGCATTGAACTCATTATCACCGGTTGTTAATGACAATCCCTGTGCTCCTCCTCCGGCTAATGCTGCTCCTCCTGCCTGTGCTTGTGTGTTTGTTAATTTGAGCACAAATACATAGACTAGCACCGCCCACGCAAGCACAAAGATGATCAATGCGCGTACCCAGGAATTCGATGAGGAGCCAAACAGCTGACGTACCAACAACATTGTTTACTTCCTTATCTAACTAATTTAATATCGAAGCCTCCTTCTCCTTCTTGTCCTTGTCCTCGTCCCCTCTTGCAATTAGCCTGCGTTTGTGTGTGTGTATGCTTGTTTGTGTATATGTGTGTGCTCGTTTTGTGGCACAGCTTTGTTAAATGCAGTGTATTTCAAGTGTATTTCGGCCGTTTTTGTCGCATAGTCACATTGTCTACCTACAGTTTGGCGGCATGTTGCAAATTGCGAGACACTTCATTTTGCTATCAAATAAATAATAGCAAGTTTCCTCAAGTTCCTTATTTCCTTTTTTTTTTTTTGCAAATAAATAAATAACAAAATATCAAACTAGGGATGCAGCTATGCTATATCTAGGGTTGTGTCGTTTCGTTCTGATGAAATGTTGTTCAAATGAACGGGTCTTTAAGATGAACGAATGAACTCATTCAGTCAATCATGAACTAAATCGTTCATTTCGCAGTTGGTCAGAATTTCTTTAAAAAAATTGTAAATACAATTAGAATTATATACATGGAGTTCCCCGATTGGATAAAATTTCTTCTTTATTTGCATGTAACAATGCTTCAGTTTCATATATTTTTTAGTTTTGAACAATGTGAAAGGATACTTAAGCCCAAAATAAAAAACCAACTTACCTAATAATCCTTAAAATATTTAACATTTCTCGTCTATCCTTATTAAAAACTTAAAACACATTTCACATTCCACTAAAAAGAAACAGTTGTACACTATTCACATCGTTTATCTTTCATAAACAACTCACCAACTGATCAGAAAGATATATTCGTCGTTCATGTTCATGACCAACTGAATAACTGAACTAAATGACTGATTTAGTTCACGACTGAAAAATGAACGATTGAACTTATTCAGCAAATTGAACTAAAAAGCCCAACTCTACTTGTGAAATATATTCAAAAACTGTCCAGGACGCCAAGTGAGAAAATTCACAAACAGATTTCTAAATGCAAATTTAACGAGGTTTCATTGGTTTTGGATTTTTTGGGGTATACTCTTAATATTTCACAATTTATTTTTGGACTTATGCTATTAATTAAAATGTTTATAATTTTGAGATGATGTTCTAGAAATCTGGATCGGTATCGAGAACGTTTACTATTGGAAAGTATATAGTAAGAGCAGAGCTCCAATTGTATAACGTATGTGTAATTCCAATTCCAATTTGTAGATCAGCGCCAAATGAATGCGTTTAATGCTATTAAAATTTAGTTTGTTAAATCAAATGAAAAATAATTATCGTATATAAATTATAAAAAATTCAGTATTATATATAGTATTAAAAAAAACGTCGTACACATAAATTATAAATTATATTATTACAATTACGACCACAAAAATTTCGTATTGTTTTAAATGAGTGTGCTGTTGTTTTTTTGTTTGTATTTTGTTGGATTCTTGTTGTTTGTATTTTACCATTTTTTATTTGCTCCATCAGTGTGCGTGGATGTGTGATGAAGGGGATGTCTTGTTGTTGTGTTGTGAGAGAAAGAGTAAGAGAGCGCGTGTGCCTATTAATCGAAACTTTCGTTGAGTTGTGGGGAGGGGGCGATGATCTCTGAATTTGATGCGACAAGTTTTGATTTATTGTTAAATTTAAATACTTATATAAATTACGTTTTGTTTTATTATAATTATTGTTTTTTTCATCCGTTTCTTGTATGTAGTGGGCAACTGCGGCATTTGTAAATTTTTTATATTTAAATGTTGACTTTTTTCATATCGTTTTTGTTTCATTTGACTGTGTAAAAATATCAATTTTTGTTCTGATTTAATAGTTACTATGTATGTATTTGCTTTTCGTTACTCATGTTTTTTTCATCCAATTTTTGATGATTTATATCGCTGCTTCAAATGGTTGACTGTTTTTATATGGCTATTTTTTATTTTTTTTTTTTGCACACATTATCAATCTTGTTGATCCATCCATCAATGTGTTATCCTCAATTTCGCACTCGCTCTATGTTTCTAAGTATTTTGTTTTTTTTTTTGCTGCTGCTGTGTCTGTTACGTGAAATGGTTTGCTGTGGTTCCGTTATGCGTTTCTTCTTCTTCATCATCTGTTATGCTTACGTTACGTTATGCTAGTATGTTGTATGTCAGTGTGGTGTGTGTGTGTGCAATTGCTGTGCTGTTTCTTTCCTATTAACTCCTTGCTATTTGCTCATGTTCTTCTTTTTTGTGTGTGGGGTATGTGTGTGTGTTGCTTCTCGTTATATGTTTTGTATATATATATTATATATTATATGTATAATTAGTTGTTTTTTTTCTTCTTTTGTTTTTGTTTTTTGCTTAATAGTAAAATTTCTTGAATGTTGTTGTGGCAAAGTGTGTTGTAGGTAATGTTTGCTCTCAATGTCGACTCGAACTGCACTACATACATATGTCTTTCCACCAGTTACGCACGACGGCGTCAGCGACGGCAGCCGATCAGTTGCAGCTCAGTCGCTGCGCAGTTTCTTAAGCTCCGGCGACGATTTGTCTGCTGCTGCTGTGATCGCTGCCGACGTTGCGTTCGCTGCAGCCTCCATATCGCAATGCAGCGCTGTACGCTTCTGTCCAATAGATGGCGCTGTCGCTGCCACTACTGTCTGCAATTGTTGCAGTTTATTGTTGGTACGCAAATTGCTGCTGCTGTTGCTCTCATCAGCCTCTAGCTCATCATCCACATCCTCATCGTCATCCTCATCATCGTCTTCTTCATCCTCATCATCCTCCTCATCGTCTTCATCCTCATCGTCATCTTCATCAACTGGATGCGGCGGCAGAGACGCCGTTGTTTCCAACGTTAACACACCATTGCCAGCGGCATTGCCATTGCCATTGCCATTGGCTGCGACAGTAGCAACTGCTGCTGTTGTTGTTCCTGTTCCTGCTGTTGCTGTTACTGCTTCTGATCCAGCTGTTTTTTTTCCATTGTTATTCAACTTGTTGTTGTTGTGTGCTGGCGCCTCGAGATTACTTTCCGAATCGGATACACCGCCAATTGGTTCGCCATCCTCTGTCGATGTGGTTGTTGCCGTGGTCTGTGTGGTATTATCATCAATAATCGGCTCCTCCTGTGAGGTTGAATCATTCGATACAAAATTCGAGTCGCCATCCTGCAAAGCGGCAGTGGTGTTGTTGTTGTTGTTGCTATTGTTGCTGCTGTTCATCTTGGCCAGAGCCGAATTGAGTGGCAACAAGGCAATGGGATTAGTGTTCTCATTCTCCGTCTCCGATTCTGTAGCCGTATTGCGTCCACCTAAACCAAAAACACAACCATTAGTTCGAAGCTAGAAAAACAACTATATTCAAGTCAATCGGACTGTAAGATACCCGTTACTCAATTTCAATGTCTTAAAAAAATGTCTGTCCTTT
Source organism: Drosophila limbata (assembly GCA_963924055.1). Classification (NCBI taxonomy): domain Eukaryota; kingdom Metazoa; phylum Arthropoda; class Insecta; order Diptera; family Drosophilidae; genus Drosophila; species Drosophila limbata. The sequence goes on from OZ001351.1 coordinate 26,930,652, forward strand.
ATTGTTAAAAATAGTTAAATAAAAAAAAAAAAAATGGTCAAAACAGTTACTTAGAACTGTATATTTGTCAACGAATTTAAAAAATAAATTACTGCATACTTCTAGGCATCTAGCTTGCTCACAAACTTTAAACAGCCATAACTAGCACTATTTTTATTTGATCTTGATGCAATTTTGTAAGATAATAGATAATAATAAAAAGCTAACGTTTTATCTTGAAAATTGTGTGTTCGGTGAAGTATTCTTGATTTTCAGCTGCAAAATGCAGGCATGAGAAAATTTCGAAAACAGTCTGATGTCGTTGTGGGTATGATTATCAACATTTAAGTCAATTTCAAATTTCGATGTATGCCAAAAAATTCTAGTATGCCATAATGTTACATTTAACTATATCTGCAACCTTTTTCTCATCCCAGAAGTTTTTTTGACTGTAACACATTGCTATCTAAAGGAGCCTACATACCAAGATTGCTGTGTTTGGCTTTTACAGCCTTTGGCACTAAGGCACTAAGATCTAATTGTTTATTATTTATAGAGATTAAAGATTGCCTCCTTTTCCCCTTTTCCTGTTGCTCTACGGTTAACGGGTATAAACGGGTATGATTTGAATTTTTGTTACCTGCTCCCAGACTCTCTTCATCGACATCGACAGCGACGCCATCGTTGGTATCATCGCCATCGAGAATTTTATTTTTGCTGCTCTGTAGACTGAGAGTGAGGCTGCCATTTGTATTTGTGTTGCTGTTAGTGCTTGTATTGTTGGCAACAGCGACGCCGGGCGGGGGCATGTCATCCAATAGCTCGGGACTGAGGTCATTGGCCACATAGTGTGACCACAACGCCAACTCGACACGATGCGGAGACCAATGCGGCGTCTCGCCGCCAACTTCGGCATTGAGGCGCTCGACCGTCGATTGAATGTGTTGGACAAAATTGAGGTATTCCTTGGTCGTATAATCAATGCCCTCGATCTCTGGTATGGCCATCAGACACTCATCGGCCATAAAGGGCGCCGAATCTGGTGCAGCAGCGGTCAACAAGGCTGATGCCATCGTTGTGCCGACACCCTTAAGATTTGATAATGCTGTGATCGCTTGCTCCAAATTTGGTAGCTTGCGAAAGGCCTTCTTAGTCTCCTGGATGACGGCACGTGGTGTATTGACCTTAACCAGATACGATAATTGTGGATAAAATTTGCCACGCGATTGTTTCCATTTCATCGCTTGGACCAATTCATCGTAGACCAAATGTGCATCCTTCCCTCGTGCCTTGATCAGGCCGGGCAGTTCGTTCTGAAACCATTGATCCAAACGGATTAGCTCCTGTGGTTTCTTGCTCTTTTTCTCTGCCTTCATTTTGAGCACCTCCGGGTAGAGTTTATAACAGTATTCAAACTGTGTGGTGCTGCCATTCTCAAAGAACGATGCTGTCGCTTTGCCGTTTGACATTGTGACGATCGGTTGATCGGTTATCGATTACTGTTTTTATTATGCGTCCGCCTGGATAAACCGGATAATCGGCGGATAGTATATACCAATTCAATAAGGTTTTATCCCAACTTCTATATATCGATAACAATAATTCAATTGTTGTTTTTTATTGTTGTTGATGTTGCAGCACCGTTGTTGTTGTTGTTGTCAGTTGTTTCATCGCCGGCGAAAACGTTGTCATGAAAATAGAAGAAGCAGAGGCAGAAGGGAGCGCGCAAGAAGCGCACAACACAAGAGCACAAATTAGCATTTTACAGTTAACATTTGACGAGAGAGAAATAATATAAGAGAGAGCATTTTCCTGAACAACAAAATTTAATTACTTTCACTGTTCGCTTTTGTTTGTTTATTTTTTGTTAATTCGCAATACCGTTAAACACACATTTCATTTGCAATTTGCAATTTTTCAGGGCACAGCAAATCGAATCGAATTTTTACTCTCCGTCGCAGTCGCAGTCCGCACCAACAGTCAGTCGGGTTCTTTTTAGTCGTCGTCGTTGTCGGTCTTTCGCACGCACACATGCAAGCAAACATTCAGACACACACACAAATATACATACAGTGACTCGCTACACACAGACACAGCAGGCACGCATACTTACATACATACAGTGGCCCTTCAGAACTAAAATTCCTTGTCCTCAGCCGACGCTTGATGTTGTTGTTATATTTGGACACTTTGTTGTTATTTTCCTAATAGTTCTGCCAGCGTCGACCGGCCGCTGCTCGAGCGACGCAGGCAGAGTTACTTTTCGTCTGTTTCTATTCGTTTTTCTTGTTCCCCTGCTTGCCGACGTCTTAAAAAATTGCACATCGTGCGTGCGCTGCTAAAGCGACGCAGGCAGAGGCTGTTTCTGTTCGTTTTTTCTTTGTTTCTTTCCCTCTCTAGCGTACAAGTTTTCGGCCGACGTTGACGTCGACAAAAATTTTACGACGGAGACAGAGGCTGTTTCTGTTCGTTTTTTGTTGTTTCCGTCTCTGTCGAACGAACGTCGAACGCTGCTGCCGGCAGCGGGACGAAATTTGTGCAACAAAACGCAGCAAGCGCACGTGTCAAAGGAAAACAAAATAGAAAAAAATTTGACAATGTCGCTGCCGGCTGCTGCTGCTGCTACTGCTAAGACAAATTGTAAGTGTTTTATAATATAATTTATTAATTTTTAAAATAATAAAACTAATGCATATTTTTTTTTATAGAATATGAATTGAACTTAGAAGCATGCAAGGAGTTTCGTCTGGAATTTCTCTGACGGCCGTGGTCGACGGCATATAGTGGGATCTGCATCTACATATACGTACATATGTACTTGGCAAGACAAGCTGCGCACGGTATTGCAAAACATACTGAGAAATGTACTCAAAAATGTAAAGGAAGTCTAATAAAATTAAAATTAAAAATATATAATTAAAAAGATATTTTTTTTTAATTTTTCTTAATTTTTTTAATTTTTACAAAAAAAATCGATAGGGAATCCATGGGGAATTTTATGCAAAAGTCAATGAGGATTCCCTAGCGAAAATGTCCAAAGAAACGCTAGGGAATCCATGGGGAATTCTCGGCAGAGTTCCCTAGAGATTCCCTTAGGGAAAACGCAAGGGAATCACAAGGGAAAGTTCCTTTTCCTTAATAGAATGAACTCACAATGTTAAATTCCCTAGGGATTTTCAAACAAGATCCCTAGTGAATCCCTAGCGTTAGGGAAACAATCCCTAGTGATTCCCTAGACATTCCTTAATGATTGAAACTGTAGGGGGCTGACAGGCACGCACGCACACACACAGAGTCAAAACGGGGCAACGAAATTTCTTTTCTTATATTGTATATTTTGACAAAATGGCATAAAATAAATACGAAGCGCGATTTGCACAACTAACAACTAAAACATAACATCATTCAGCTACAGTTTGAGTTTGAGAGCTGTTGTACGTCTCGGATTCGAATTCGGAGTCAAGAGGCCACCAAAGCGAAATTCGAATGCGAAACGCGAACGTGAATTATATTCGTATGCGAGAATTGCAGCTGCTGCTTACCTTTGGGTTTTTTTTGTAAAAAAAAATATGAAAATTTATATATGTAAAAAACGTTTTGTAGCCGCTCTCCGTATCGTTGTTGTTTGTATTATTATGTATGTTATTCTTATATTATTATAGTTTCTAGTACGTCGCGCGTCGCCAGTATATTTTTATAATATTAAACAATTTCGCTTGCGACCGCCGCTTTTAGTTGCCGCCTGTCTTTCGTTCTGTCCACAGCGAGGCAGTCAGCCAAACAGCCAGAGCCAGAGAGAGAGCCAGCCAGCAATAAAGCTAGCAGTAGTCGCTGCCTCTGCCTCTGTCTCTGCCTTCCCAATATGCCCAGTGGCGCCGACGAGTGGGGGGTTCTAGACAATACGAAAACAAACAAACGAACGAACGAAAAACTAAAAAGGATGCAGCTGCGATTGTCAAAATTGAATTACTCCGAATACAGGAACCGCCTTATCTCGTACTCGTCACGAGTAACTATGACGGCAACTGAAGAAGTTGTATCTGAAATAATTGGCAGCAGCAGCGCACCCCTTGATGTTGAACGACTGTGTACGGACCGCTTTATCGTCGTTTCCACTTTCGAACGTTCATTCGTATTCAATGCTTGTCGCTGTTCGCTACAAGCGGCGGCGCGGCGCGGCACGGCACTGCTGCCAGTAGCTTCTGACAGCGGCGTCGGCGTCAGCGTACATATAGGGGTGGCATTCGTCTATCTCATGGATTTTTAGTTTGTTGTATTATTTGTTTTTTTTTTTTTATAATTACCGTGTGTCATACATACCCAATGTACATACTATAGGATTGTTGATAAAATACTAAGATATCGATATATATTTTTTCGCGATATTTTTTCTGACTACAATATCAATATGTATATTATCGTGCAATGTATCGTGCCGACTTTGCATTAAATCAGTAAAAACATGGAAACATCTAATCTGAAGTGATAACACGACTAATTTAATGTATCACCCTGATAATTATGTTATCGATAGTAATGATATTTTTCCCAAATATCGAGAAAAAATTATCTTTTTTCATTTCGAAATATTTTCGATATTGATATTTAAAAAAAAAACTAAGCAACCCTAGTTCGACAAAGATACGCACCATGTACATGTATGTTCATATGTATGTACAAGAGACATCTATCAATGTATAAATATATTGCTGTCCCTGTTTCCCAACGCCCCTGGCAGTTTATCGCTCCCGCTTTGTATGCTTGCATCCATACATACTCAATGTACATACATACTTACATACTCAATGTATGTACGCTGGTTGTTGTCGCCGTTGGCGTTCGTGTTCGCGTTCGTTCGTTTTACATCTGTGTCTTTTGGTCTCGGTTTATCGTCATTTTCGCTTTGCACTCATGATTCGGGTTTTGTTGTTGTTGCTGCCTTTACTTACCCTATTCGTCGTCGTCGGCGACGCGTATAGCAGCTGCAATTTAGCTCTGTAGCTGTTGACTGTTTGTGGTTCGCTTATTTTTACCCTATGTTCGTTTCACACAGTCACACACACAAACACGGGCACACATCTGTATCCGTCATGTTCATGTTGTTGCTTTTCGGTTTTGCTGCTGTTGCCATTGGGCGCAGCGTTGCCACATCGTGCACAACTTCAAACGAGTTTTACATGCTGAATATGAATCTGAATCTCAATCTGGCTCTGTCATGCCCATAGCATATGTATGTACATATGTATGTACAGTGACTGCAAATTATTAATGATAATTAGATGAGAAGACAAATGGTAGAGCGACGCTTATTTTACGCAAAGATACCCTAGCTGAATTTGCGCATTGTACGTTTTTACAAAGCGATAGATACAAGATACACAGCTCACACACACAGTGCGAGTGACAGGCACAAACAAATACATACACATTCACAGTCAGAGCGTGACACACGGATGCACACAAGCGAAAGGGAGAAGCCATCTCAAACAGTGTTGTCGAAATTCCAAGCTAATTTAATCAATAAAAGTAGCTTGTAATAGCTAACAAATTATTAAAAGTTCTAAAAGAATGTTAAATTAAAATAAGTTTTTGTTTTTAATTATTCTGGAAACTCTTAGTACGAAAATTTACATTATAGATAAGTTATTAAAGCAAAATAAATAATAATAAAAAAGTATTTTTTTAAATATTTTTAAACTTTTTTTTTGGTTTCATATCTATTATGTGTACTTTTAGCTCTACGAAACTGTTAATTGCAATATTCCATTTTAACCGAAAATAGTATTTCACCTTAAGTAGTATTTCCGTCAGATAAAAAATAGCTAAAACGACATCACCGGTCTCACGTTGCCTATGTGCGTGTTCGTTGTTGTTATCGTTGCTATTGCTGCCCGCAGACACAACGAATATTGAGTTTGAAAATTTTCAGATCCACTTACAAACTACTGCCAGTAAAAAATTTCTATATGCATGTGCAAAAAAGAGAAAAAGGAAACTTTAGGCTATAGAATGTAGCTCGCATTTTCATTTAATATTTACTCTGCTCGTTAATTAAATGATTAGTCGTTGTGGTAGGACATTTAGCCAATATGAATATGTTAACAAAATTATGGGTGTGTCCACCCCTCTCCCATCCCTCGTATAATTTGCAGCCTTACTATATTTGAGGTTAGGCACGAACGACACTTGTTAAACAGTTATTCCAACAGACATTTAACAATTCATAAGCCTAAAATGTCTTTGCAATTTGACATTTGGCTAATGATAGTCCTTTTACCTCGTTTTTTTTTTAGCATGTACTGAACATTTATGCAAAGTGCCGTTATTATCTTCAACGATTCCAATTATCGGTCAAGTGATAGATTCCCCAATTGATTTGACCTCTTTTGAATACACCACAAATCGGAAATAAGAACTATGAATTAAAAAAAAAACTTGAAAAAATTATATTTAACTGAAAATTTTGTATAGAGAAATCTCAACCAAATCTAACACTGTTTTCCGAAATCGCTTTATTTATATTGTCTCTGTTCCTCTTTTTTTAAATTATATTTCAGAAGCAGCTTGAAAAACTTGTTTTAAATTAAAATTTCAATATGTTTCTAAGAATTAAAATGGTTCATGTTACAATCTTTCTGTCCTACTTAGTTTAATCGTTAAAATACAAACGGTTCATTTTGGATGCCAATTTTTAAGAAAATGGCCAAAAATATATAAAAAGTGAATTTATTCCAATGTAATATTACATTTTTAAAAATTTAAAAATTTCTTGAAAAAATGTTAAGTGTAACAAAATATTTTTTATGACAAAAAAAAAGAAAAGTTTCTCGTTAAAAATCGAAAGCTTGAATTTGATTATAGACCCATGGTTTCTTGGGGAAATCTTAGAATTCGTGGTAGATTACGATATTGACAACCGCTTGGAAGTGAAAAAAATTGACCCACCCTAATGCTCATCGTAATGAATTTCTTCTAGCGTATATTGCTTAAATACGTAACTTGAATACATTCACAATCAGGCATGCCACATAAATCTCTTTCACTTGAGTTTCACGTCAATTTCATTTCTCCGTGCCACAGTCTCAATCACCTGCACAATTTTTGGTGAAACGAAATCATCGCTCAATTCACTGGCATCCGATGCCATGAGAATAATGTCACATATTTTGTCCGAAATTTGGAAATTAGAGTTGTTGAGTAACTTTCATTGTTTGTCGCGCCAATAACTTTTAAATTTTTTTAGGCTATACAATATCAATTATTAAATAAATAAATTAAATAATATTAATTAAAGAAGAAATAAAATAAAAACCTACTTTTCAGCAATAATAAACTTACAAAAATTGCTAAACAAACCCTTGGGAAATTTAATCTGAGAAGGGGCCAACCCTTAGCAGCCTAGTACGAAAAGGTTGATGAACATGCTTAAAAACCTAAATCACACGAATTTCTGTGGCACGGAGAAATTTTCGAAGTGGAATTGCTTTTTTCTGAAATCACTTTCACTAGTGTTTTTTGTGGCATGCCTGATTATGTGAATTTCTGATCAATTTTACGTTTTTGGTCGCGGTGGACTGTTTCTGGGATTAGCCAATTTTGATAAATGAAAAAGTCTGAAATGTATTATTTTTGGTTATGATAACTTGCAATAGGATTAATTTGAATTTGATATTTTTAATCGAAAATTAATTTCATCTCAATAATACAAAAAAAAGAATACAAAAATTTTATTTTGAAAACTTATTTTACATTTTAATGACGTATATATTTTGGTATTTTTTTGTTGGTATTTTTATTAGTATTTGCATGAAATTAAAGGCTTAAATATTTTTTTTTTTTATAAATATATAAGTTATTTTCTAATATTTTACGGGTACATTGCAAGTAAAAAAAAATGTTTTACATTATGTTTAAATAAAAATTGTAAATTATTTTTAAGAGTTATATCCTAAAATATTTTGATTCGTTTGAAATACGAGTACTTATAAAAAAAAATGAAAATTTTATTAAAATAAAAATATTAAAAAGTCATATTCAATTTGTATGATACATTTTAATACTTTTTTTTTGTTAGTACGATTAGTTTCATACTGAATTTTTAATTTTTGGCATTTAAAATAATTATTATTTGCAATTTCGTCTTTAATTTTTGTTATTCACTTTGATTTTTTAAATAATAATAATAATAAATGTTAGGACCCCCAAAACATAACAATAAAATAATTGAATTATAGTTTAAAAACTTTTTATTTTTAAATAAAACACTTTAAAGTTGAAACAGTCTAGAGATGTAAGAAAAGACGATGTCTGGAAGGAAAGATATGTTTTTTCAAAAGTATAGAAAATAAAAATAAAAGTTCGAGGTTATGAATAAATGGTAAGATAATCCTCTGATATCCCAACTATATATACATCTGGTCTAGACATCGTGCCTCATTTGGTGGCGCAGTTCGCGCATCGTAATCTGTAAATGGTTATTAACAATATTAGAAGGAAATATACAATATACAATGTGTGTTGTGATCGATAGATACACTTGTGGTTAGATACACATTTTGGTAATTTACATTTATGAGAATAACTATAATATTATTATTATTATTATTTACCTTTAAAAAGTCAGTGAACATTCTTTTGTAATTGTTACAGTCGGCTTAAGAACTCTTTAACTGTTAACAAAATCATGTAGATACTTTATATTCTATATAAGTATAAATTATTATCAACAGATTAACGACGGATTACATGAACGTAACTTGATATGTAATCAAACTTGGGTTTGGTTTGGTTTGGACTTCAACTGGGGTTTTTTTCGAGTTAGAAACTGGATTGGGAATTTTTTTTTTGTTTTTTTTGTTTTGGGGAACTGCTTAAAAGCAAACTCGATAACTCTGGATTAGATACAATATTCAATTCATTTTTTAATAACTAGAATTTTTGGGGGGCTGGAACCAATGCAATCAATCTTGAATGGTAAATATAATTGATGTATTATCATTATGATGTTCAAGTTAGACATAAATGCGAATGCGGGCAGTATTGGGTTGATATCAATTCATATCTATATCTTCCAATCGTACAGGTTGCGTGTACGGTATAACCGATTTTTTGTTCACGTCTCGCGACAGCGCCTTTCTCATATCTGTAAGACAAGGAAAACGAATTTTAGATGCATCTAATCGGGTTAATATATTGCCATCACTTGCCATACGCATCCTCGTCCTGATCCCCAGAGTAGTATTCGAGTATTGTACGATATATAATATAGCCCAGATTCGTATACATATTGATTGCCACCTTATTGCTCTTGCGCACAAACAGATCCACAAAATATGCGCGTTTCCTAGAACAAGAAAATTAAGAGAATCAGTTTCTAAATAAATGTACCACAATTGTGGGCAAATTCGACTATACTTTTCCGATATATCTTCCAGGAAATTCATTAGCAGAGCCGCCAGTCCCAATCGCCGGTAATCGGGTGAGACTGTCAGAGCCGTCACATGGCCATGCCAATTGTCCAGGTGACCCTCAACTTTGCCCATGACTGTAATAAATATTCAATTCACAAATAACAAATTTATCACTTGCGGTACATTCGAATTTGCAAATTCGTTCACAATTCGTTCACTGAATCAAAAATGGTACCTTTTACAATATTTGGTACAAAAACATTACTTACTGTATCCCATTATATGCTCGCTGGGCGACTCGGCCAATTGAAAATATTCCGGCCATTTGGCCAGATATTGGGTATAGAAGGACAAGCCGTATGTCTCCGTAAGTGGGTCAAAATTTCTGAAATTGCCAAGCTATATTAATCAAACATATCGTTGGTTGCGTACGATTTACTTACACATTATTAAATTTAAATAGGTCATCGCAGGTAAAAGGACGCAGAGTAGTCATTTTAGCTGTGTTTAAAGAAGCACACCGCCGGTGTTGTCGAGTAGAGTGTAGAGGTGGAGAAACATCGAGTGAAACATCGATGTCATCGATGTTTGCAAATCATCGGAACCATCGATGTTTGATAAGCCACCATCGAATGTTTTTTTACACAACAAAAAAAAAATCCTGGTAATTGCGACCCTCTAAAATATTGTGAGGTAAGAATTTAAAAATGCAGTCGAACTTGCCTAACTCGAATCATCACTATCCAAAGAAAAGGTTCGAGTTTTGGAGATATTCGACTTATAGAGTTTTTTTTTCTATGTTTAATAATTTTACTGCCACTCATTTAGCTCGAGTTAGAGAGAAATTCGAGTTGTAGAAGTTCGAGTTATGGAAGTTCAACTGTATTGTGAGAAATATGTTTAATAACAATCTCTTTTACAGATGAGTCCTGATGACATAGCTTTAAAAACCATTTTTAAAAAATTTGTATGTGCTCAAACATCTTCTTGGGACGATAAGAGGTCTTTAGAAACATCGATGTTTTCTTCGATGCTTTCTTTTAAAACATCGAAAACATCGATGGACACACACATCAATGTTTCTCCACCTCTAGTAGAGTGGTATCAAATCTTTTTCAGAATAAGTTCAATTGAACAATATGGTTCAAGTGAACGTTTACATAAATGAACTCACACAATTGAGCGCATTCGTTCAGTTTAAGCAGTGCGCAGGCAAGATGAATTTATATATGGTGATGTATTCGCTCTCTCTCGGGGCGAATCTGTCAAAAAGAGTCTGCCGTGAGAGAGATGACAGAGATTGATATATAGAAAATTTGCTTTTGTAATGACGTTTGTGCCCCGAAAAAAGAGGGAACGTCAAACGAATACATCACCATATATAAATTCACCTTGTGCGCAAGTGATTGTGACGTGACAAGTGTGCAATTTTCTAATATACAATTATTTATAAAATAGGTGAGTATCAAAAATAAATATACTTTAAATAGAGTAATTCGCTTAATAAGTGTATTATTAAATGTCGTTATCACCATATATTTTGCGTTGGGCAATTTACCAGCAAGTGCGCGCTTTAATTTGAAACTTGAGCTTGTGACGTCATGCGCAGTGGGTGCTAACAAAAGTTGCACACATTTATTTGCGGTATCCGTGACCTTCGTTACGTTGTGCGTGTCAGGGCAGCAGAAAAGTGTGCTACAACCAAATGCCTAAGAATTGCGGTGAGAGATGGCTGCCGATTAAACAATGCAATACGTGCTTACCTCTATTGTTGTGGTTACCATGCAGCATACGAGTACTTGAAAAGCAAGCGGTGCTCAAAGTTTTGTGGAATCCACGTCCTGTCTGTCTGCCTGTCGGGCGCAACAGTTGCTGAACTTCCAGCATGATGAAGGCGTCGTCAAGTCGAGTTGCAGCTCCTGTGCCTGCTGCAACGGCAGCGACAGCGGTGTCACGGGGCAAACCACACGACTCTGGCACATTGACACGCGAGGATTTCGATGGTGGACCCGTTAGCATAGATGAAGTGGAGACAGGGCTGTTTCTGGGTAAGAGCATAAGCATATGCAATATACTTTAGTATCCCTGGATTTATATGAGCTTGTTGCATGTTACAACAGGCAATTTGACGGCCGCCACGCATATGGAGACAATTAAATCGTTTAAAATCACACATATATTAACACTGGATTCGGTGCCGTTACCCCAACACATTGTGGATACCAGTTTTTTGACCACAAAATATGTGCAAAGTGAGTGCCAAAAAAACATGACAATTTTCTCATGTTAATCTCTTTGCTAATTATTATTTAGTTGCCGACATGCCGCGCGAGGATATTTTGCAGCATCTGGAGGCTTGTGTTGATTTCATAGGCAACGCATTGGAGCAGCAGCACAATGTGCTGGTGCACTGGTAAATAATGACTAATTTGTATATAGTACATATATTCTATCTTTTATCCAACTCACACTTTTTCTTTTAACATTTTTCTGTTAGTTTTTTTTTAAGCTTTTTCTTAAAAATAATGCACATATGTACATCTATCAATCATTTATTTATACTGGGCATCTGAAAGTCGAGCAGATCAATCTTATTTATTTTTGTTGTTTTCTTGCATTGTCATTGATCGATTTGAAACCCTTTACAGTTACTTTGGCGTCAGTCGCAGCTCCTCGGCGGTAATTGCGTACATAATGAAGCGTCACAATTTGGATTATCAGCCGGCATTTGAGATGGTCAAGGCCAAGCGTCGCTTTGTGCAACCCAATGCGGGTTTTGTGGCACAATTGAAACTGTTTCGTCGCATGGGCCACAAGATTGATCCGAGCTATCAGCGCTATAAGATGCATCGCCTGCGTTTGGCCGGTGAACAGATGCGCAAGGCAAAGATATTGCCCCAGAGTTTCCATAGTGTTGTACGGCCGGATCCGGATATAACACGTGAGAATCCGGAACCAAGTGTGTTTCGTTGTCGTCGCTGTCGTCGCGTTCTTGCCACCAAATCTCATGTGCTTGAGCATCGTACCCGCAACGTGGTGGCAGCAACGGGTTCCGGATCGGGATTAGAAGTTGAAGTGCCAACAGCAAGTGAACCGCGTCTACTTGAGCAGTTGGCGGAGCGAATAAGAAAGGCATCGCTGGGATCATCGCCCAGTCACGAGACGAATCAGTGTCGCAGTTTGTTGTTTGTGGAACCCATCGCGTGGATGCATCGCATCATGCTCAACACCCAGGGACGTCTCTACTGTCCCAAATGCGAGCAAAAACTGGGCAACTTTAGTTGGGTTAATGGTAAACTATATTAAGATTCCGTTCATTATGTAAACATATAACTAAAGAATTCTATTCTTTGCTTCTTTCGCAGCCTGTCAATGTCCTTGTGGCGAGACGATGACGCCCGCTTTCTATTTGATACCTTCCAAGGTGGAGCTCTCCAAAGCCGTGCAGAATGTGCAGACAACGGTCTAATCATGGCATCAATTTGTTTGTTTGCCAAAAGGGAACAAGAAAAGCAGCAGAGGAAAAACTCAAATGGAATGGAAATACGAATGCAATTCCTAATAAGAAAAAAGGACAAAGAAAAGTCCAAGGCCAAGCTGATAATCTTTCGAAAAGCTTAAAAAATTTAAAACAGGGAAGAAAAAGGATGAAGAAATAAGAAGGCTTCCACTTTTATGCAGAGGAAAGGGAAAAGTGATGGAAAAAAAGAAGAAAAACAATGAGAAAAGGAAGAGAAAACGAAAGAAACGAATCGAAAGAAGTATGTAAAGGAAGAGCCAAAGCAAGCATTTTAGAAAGAAGGAATTTAATAAAAAAGATAAAGATAAGGAAATGAAAAAAAGGAAGCTTAAATGTTTGTTGAAGGCAATGAAAAGAGAAGGAGCTGAAAAGTACAACTAATATTATAGTTAGCAAAGGGAAAAAAAAGAAGTGGAAAGAACGTTAAGGATAAACAATGTTATAGTTAGCAAATAAAATTCGCTAATGCTGATTTAATTATAGTTAAAGGCACATACATAGATTATATGTATTATATATATATGTATATTCCATGTTGAAATCGGTTTGTGCTGTTCCATTTTGCATTTGCATCGCTTTTTGCATTATCATATAAATAATTGTAAAAAATAATGAATATAAATGTATTTACATAATTTTAAAACACTTTTTGGAAACGTATTTTTGCGCATTGTTGTGTGTGGACCAAAAAAAAAAAAAAAAGATAGGCCACAAAAACCAAATCAAAAGAAACTAATAGTTAATGTTAATTATAATAATATCGAACATAAAACAAAGTGAAGATTTTTTCGGTGACAATATTTAAAAATTAAATAAAAAATTTTTAATTAAATGTTGTAAGTTGTATTGTTAATAACAATTGTCCGCCAATCTAAGTAATGTAATTATTTATAATAATGTTTATGTGTACGCGAATTAGAAAGAGATGCCATGAGATTGTTGATACTACTCTAATAACACACACTCTCTTTCTCTCTCGTTATGTCAAATTTGTTGTAAGAAGTATGGAAAAAGAAGAGCTTCCGATTAAGTCTTAACTTTCGAAATATTATAATAGATAATATCAATTTGTGATCAAATTTTGATAAGCTCAACACAAAGTTAGCATGCTTAAGCTCCACGCATATCGTTGTCAAAGCTTAAAAGCTTCAATTACAAGGAGCTTATCCATGACGAAAACTTCGCATTAAAGCTTTTGTAAGAAAAGCTTTAAATTAAAGAGAAATGGTTTCGCTTTATAAATATGTTAGCGAATCCAAGACAAAGTCGGATATGAAATATGTTTACACTAGGCAACACAACATTGTTTTGTATATCTAACAAACCTACTTTTTCTGATACACAATAAGGGAAAACATCAATTTTAAATTTTTTTTAAATCTGTAACGATTGATTAAGAGATTTTCAATTTTAAAAAACTTTTCGCTTTCTTAAAGTTAAGGAATGTACTTTTACTTTTGCAAAACTATTTCACTTAAAATTGGGAAAATGGTAAAATTTATTAATTTTTTTTTTTGTTCCATATGTATTGGAAGAAATTGGTTTGTTGAGATATGCACATACTTTGTTGTTATTTAAAGTTCAGAGAGAGACAAGCTATCAATGTGCTTTGAAATTCTATTGTATATTCCACAAGTATATGTACGAAAATGAATGTGAAAATAAATCAAATGTGAGTTTGTTTTTTTTTTCGACCAAATATGATTGCAATTGGAAATTCAGTGGCATCCGTGTGCGGCACAGTCATGAGGAGTGTCCATATTCGGAGCAAGCATCGTTTGTTGGCCATCCTCGACTTTGACAACACAATAATCAATGGCGATTGTTATGAAGCAGTGGGAGAATTGTTAAGTCAACCGCAAGAAACTACAGAGAAATTGACAAATTTAATCAAAGAAAGGAATTGGATCAAGTATATACAAAATGTGCTCAAGTTGATTCATGAACAGGGCGTAAATTCCACAGAGATGTTGCAGCAAGTGCGACAGTTGCCAGAGGTACCGGGTATGATGTGCTTGCTGCGTCGTTTGGCCCACAAATCTTCCATCGATATGTGCATCTTGAGCGATGCAAATTCGTTGTTTATCACTGAATGGCTTAAGGCAAATAATTTGCACAACATTTTTACTGCCATCTATACAAATCCAGCCAAAGTGGTAAATGATGGGTATCTTCAGGTTAGTAGTGTTGGGTTGCTCATGAGTGAGTGACCAAAAAAGAGTTTGTCAGGGAAGTGCTCGGTGAATTATTATTCAATTATCAATTAAAGAAAATTCTCATTTAAATTTCGCGCCGCGAGAATTAGAATTAGAGAACAGAAAACGGGACCTAGCAGTTATCAAATGAAACCAATCGTTAAAATGGATCAATTGCTAAAACAATAAAAAAAACTGAAACGGAAAACATTATTTTGCTTGGACAATTTGCTGTTTAAGATTCGATTTACATTTCCCAATTAAAAATTGTTTTTATTTTAAAACTCGATGATTCGATATCACTAATCGATAGCTCTATAGTTTCATTATTGATGCAATTTCAAATGCAATTTACATCACAATTATATCGTTACTTCAGGTGGATCCGTACGAACAACAGACCCACTGCGATCTATGTCCAGCAAATCTCTGCAAAGGTAGCGTAATTAAAGCGCTGATGAATTGCACCGAAAATAATTTCAATAGGATTATTTATGTCGGCGACAGTTGCAACGATCTGTGTCCAATCCTGTGTATGCGCCAACAGGACGTTGCATGCATCCGACGTGACGAGGAGTTGCATGAAAAGCTGCCATCATATATCGATAACATTCGCGCCCAGGTCCTTATTTGGCGTGATGGACACGAATTGCAGCAACAATTAGTATCTTCTGGTATTTTGTAGAGTATATTTTGAAATTTGTTGGTAAGGCAAAATTATTAATGCTGCTGTTTTATTCGACTTATAAATACGTTTTTCATTTTTTCTCATTTCATTTCTTGTATGCGTAAATATACAGTAAGTCAAGCAACTGTTTTCACAAAAAAAGAAAATATAAAGATTATTTATTTAAAAAAATAGTTAAGAGCAATGGAACTTTTATTATTAACTTGTTCTAAGAACCATAAGCAACTATGTATAATAAAACAAAATATTACTTTTTTTGTTTGCAAAATAAAATATGCGATTTTTTTAATTTGTCAAAACAGTTACTTGACCAACTGTGTATATATATATATTTATATATACCTATGTGTGTGTGTGTGTGTGTACATATATGCATGTGTATAATTATAATATTTCACTTAATAAAGACTTATTTGCATAAAGTTCAATGGAAAATTAGATTTTTACCGAGTGCAAAACTGCTTCATATTTTTAAGTAAACGAATTTCATTTTTATATACTTATATATTTACTTAACGTTACGTTCGCTTACACTACGTTACGTTACGTAACGCTTACTTAACGTAAGCGTTGCCACATTTCGCTCTCTGCGTATGAATTATTAATTTTTAAAAATTTCAATTTCTTCACTTCACTAATTCACACAATAATGATTTGTTGTTGCTTGTGCTTGCTTTTAAATATTTCTATATATATATGATCCTGTGTGTGAATATTAGCATAAATTACATGTATAATACATTCTTAAGCTTAATCATTATAATATATGCATCTATATTGTTGTTGTTCTTGCCACCTTGTCAGTGCAGCTGCCGCACAACATAAAGACACTACTAAATATGTATGTACATACATGCACACATACATATGCATATCCATGCATATATATGTATGTATGCATTTTGTATTTTTCGCCTTAACTATAATTTACATGTCTAAACTTATCGTTTACAAATTAAAGTATTCAAGTACATATACAATTTGATAAAAAAAAACCAAAAAAAATATAAGATTTATAGAATTTTGCGCAATTTTTTTTATTACATATGTGTACTAAATGTTTAAGTTGTTAGTTATGAATAATATTATTCGTATAGTACAAATGTTTAAAAGCTACATACATAAACATAATTTATTGTATTAATATTTGAATCTTTCGACGAAACACAAAAGAACACCACAATTTGTATCTGTGTGTGTCAAAGGGGAGTATGGATGAGAGAGAAAGATAGAGACAACGCAGTTAACAAATTACAAACATATATATATAAAGTGAAAACATATGTTACTACTACATTTCATAATTGTTGTTGTTACTGTTGTTTAATGCGCGCACAGCGCTGCCAGACAGGCAGACTGTCGCTAGAACAAAATGGCATGTGTGGTAACGCCAAAAAGCACGATTTCCACACAATTCGAAAAACAAATAAAATTTGAGCTAAAAATGCAGCTAATGATGAACTCAATGTAATTGTGTGTTTGTGTGTAAGTAAGTGTGTGTGTATTGTAACTTAATTACTAATTATAAACAATTAAACTTATGCATAAATATAATATATATGTATATAAATTGTTTGTTGATCTTATTGTTGTTGCTTTTCTTGTCATAATTAGCAGAATTTTGTTTTGCTCGCTCCCTTTTTTTACTTAAGTAACATAATTGATAGGCGGCGACATTTTTACGCTTAACTTAGGCATATAAAACAATTAAAACTAAACAAAAAAAAAAGTAGTTAAGAAAAGATATATGTATATATATAGATAATTATTAACATACGCCGAACTGCATACATATGCAATAGCTTTTAATTTTTTGTTGTTTGCTTTCTGCTTGTTAATACTATGCATGTGTGTGTTTGTAGGGTAGGGAGTAGGGGGTTAAGGAAGCTTAAGGGGGGGTATGGTGCACCGCGACCCGCGCTTTACTACAAATCCGTTAAAGTGCGTTTGGCACAATAACGTATAACCCCCACTCAGGCAACAACTGGCGGCGGTGCTATGCCAATTGTTGTTGATACAGTAGTTGTTGCTGTTGTTGTTGCTATAGTTGTTGTCGCTGCTGCTCCAGTTGTTGTCACTGTTGTTGTTGTGTTGTTGCTGGCGCCTTGCGTTGTTGTTGTTGCTCCTCCTGCTATTGTTGTTGTTGTGGCAACATCTGCGGCAGCAACCATCATTAATGCATTATCAATGTCAGTTTTATTATAGCCAAAATCATGTCTGCGTATTTCCACCAGCTGCATTTGTTGTTGTTGTTGTCGCTTAATAGTCGTATCTGCTGGCGTGGTTGCTGCTGCTGTTGTTGTTGTGGTGTTATTAATATTATTGCAAGTTCTAGGACTATGTGCAGCATCTGTTGTTGTATCGACAACATTGATACTGTTGCCACCATTGGCCAGCACTGGCGACTGAGATTGCGTTGACTGATTGCTGTTGTTGTTGCAACTATTGTTGTTGTTGGCAGGTGAAGCAGTAGAAGCAGCAGATGGAGGCGGCGTACGCTTGGTGGGCTTGGCACGTGCACACGGCACACACAACATGGAACAATGTTCCCGCAAATTGGTAATGTGATCGATGCGATATTCGTTCATCCATTTCACCTTTTTGTGCTTCACGGTCTTAACACTCTTGTCCCCCCCATTGGGTGAGCTTGAGCACGTTGCTGCTAATGATGACGACTGATGCTGTTGATGCAACGGCAATCCGTCAGGTCGTGTGGCGCCACAACGCATGCAAATCGAACAACGTTCACAGCTCCAGCGACCTAAGTTATTTAAACAAAATTTATTAATTTATTTATTTATACTTATTCAAATATATCGACCTCTTTTCGGCAAACTTAGTTTGTAAATTTTTCAAAAATATTAAAATTGGCGCCACAATGACGCCTTTTTCATTGTCGACGAGAAATCAATTCATCAAAAAGGGGTCGATGTGTTCTACTATATATATTTGAATACTCACCATCGGGCACTGATTTAACGCCCAGGCAATAAATGTGATAACCGCGATCGCATTGCTCGCAATAAAGCATTTTTCCGGGTTGTTGGCTGCTGCGGCATTTGATGCAACATTTGCAGTCCGCGCATTGCCAATTATAGTTCCTCACCCGTCCAACCATGCGCTGTGGCATCTCAATGCAACTGGGATGCACTGCAATTGCAATGTATATCAATTAAACTATTGTTCTTGTATTCATGTCAAAAAGTAAACAAACAAACGTTGCCAGATCACTTGAAGGGATCGCACAATTGAATAAATTCAAGGTAGTTGCCGAATAGTTACAATTAAAAAAAAGTTGGCAATACTGAGAGTTATTCCCTTGCAGCACAAGAAACAACTTTAACCGAAAGGAAATTGGCAACACTTGGATTTCACATCTAATTAAAAAATATGAAAGTATAGTGAAAGCTTACCTCTTCGCCGGCAGCTGTAGCAGCGTATAAACGCTTCGGGCATATTTTTAGCATTGCGATGTTGACTACGCAGACAGACACCACAATTTGAGGATAATCTCGCATCCTGTTCCCGCTTCTGTTCAGATTCGCTGCTGGAGTTAATAGAGCTGCTGCTGCTGTTGCTGCTAGCGCTACTCCGACTGCTTTGGCTGCTGGCGCTGCTACTGCAGCTGCTGTCGCTGTCACCATCGCTCTCCTGAAAGACAAATTAAAAAAAACAACCAAGTGTGAGTTAACAGCAAAAGAGAGGGAGAGAGCGTTAAGAACGTATGTATGTATGAGTGTTTTTTTTTTTTGCTTACAGATTCACTGCTGCTAGCGTCGCTGCTGCTACTGCCGCTGTAGTAGGAGACGCTTGACGTTTTGGCTTCATTGCTGCGCAGCTGATGCTGACGCGCACGTTGACTGCGACGCACTGTTGAAGTCGACTTGGCTGGCTCTGCCTTAACGTTTTCAAGCAGCAGCTGCTGCTGCGGCTTATTCAATGCGCTGTTCAAAGGATAAGCTCTGAAATTGTGATAATGAATTTAAAAATTATTATAATCATTTTAAAATTAATCTTTGAGTTTTTTACTTTCTACAATTATAATTTGTATGTGAATATCAGTCGAATTGAATTAATATATCATATGTCCGGGCAACACATAGAACACTTAAACCAGCTATCGGCACGACCCTATCTCGTGGGCATAGAAAGCTTGCGCTGCTACTGCGCTGCCGCTCACGTATGCGTCGCTGCTGCGATTCGTTTCTGTTACGTCGCTCTTATTCCGCTGTTGGGCGAACAAAAATGCACACTAACGCAATGCAAACATATGAATGTGTTGGTGTCGAGCACTGACTTAAACATAAGTGTTGCCCCTTTATATTTACATTATGATACTTCATAATTTTTTTTGGACTTACCTTAGCTCGGCGGGCGTTAACTGGCGATAGTTGGACGTAAATTGACCTGGTACGAGGGCCAGGGGATAGGCGTAATCGGGACGTTGATAGGCGACATCATAGACACGTGGCGGCAACAGATTTGGAGGCACTACCATATTCTCAGCCTCAGCTGCCGATCTCACAACATTTGTGATGGAACGATGCAATAATGTTGAACTTGGCGCTGATCTCGGCACCGGCAGATTCATGGTAAACGTTTGCAGATCCAAACAGGCAACACGCTCCTCTTTGCGTCTAAAAAGAACAAAGAGATGAATGACAATAAATGTGGGAATAGATAATAATGTAACTAACGTCTTATTGAAGTAGACATTCCATTTGCTCGTTGAGAGCATGGCGCGATCTCGTGCCTGCAGTCCACGTCCATTGCTCACAGTGAGTCCCAGTGCCTTTTGTTTCGCCTCAATGTCCTTCAGATGCTTTTGTCGTATGTATTCCTTGTACTCCTCATACTTGTCATAGAAATCCGCATACATAATGTCCAATATATCGGAGGCCCAAACAGCTGTTATCCCCAAATCGCACATTTTCTCGCTAACAAGTCCTTTTTCCTGCAACCAATTGCGTTCCTCCATATCGACGGGACGTCGTGGAAGATCCGGATATTTGCGCTTAAAACTCGTTATGCCCAAATAGAGGGCAATCTGTTCCTGGATCATGAACGTGTCACGGTTCTTGGACGGACAACAGCCCTTGGGCGGCGGCCAATCATATTCCGCTATCGACGCGGCATTAAAGTCCGTGCTGCAAAAACAAAATTAAAATTATTTTAATTTAAGCTATCAAAATTTAAAATAAATACGTAAATAACAAATGTTTTTATACTTACTCTTCGGCCACACAAATCTCCATTTTCTTTTTCTTTGGACGTTTCAACGCTGATCCAATGATGGCATCCACCGATGATTGACCCTGATTGGAGTCAATCAAACTGACGCTGCTTACCATCGATGATTGCGATTCCTCGTTGTTCAGAAAATCCAGTTGCCTGTCGACAGAGAAAAAGAGAGAGAGTATAAAGTAAATGTAATAAGAGTTAAAAAAACTGTTCCCAGTTTATCGTTGCTTCTGTTCCCAGTAATTTTTTACTCACTTTTGTGGCGTCAGCGGAGGTTCCATGCTGGTCACCGATTGATTACTGTTATTCAAATCGGCGCTCATTCGTGTGTCCTCCTCGAATACCTGCGGTGACTGCAATACAAATAAACAAAAAATATGCAAAACATTAGCAAAACATTAGCAAAAATTTAAAAAAAAAAAAAAAATACATATTACAACAGTCGAACTTCCCTAACTCAAATCACTATTATCCAAGAAAAAAGTTTGAGTTATGGAGACTGACTCATGTACGTAAGTCTTTTTGTTCGCTTTAGTATACGCCATTCCCAATCAATTTAGTTCGAGTTAGAGAGAATTCGAGTTATGGAAGTTCAACTGTATATACAGTCGAACTTCCCTAATTGGAATCACCATTATCCAAAGAAAAGGATCGAGATGTGGAGATATTCGACTTATTATTCTTAAGTTTATTAATTTTACTGCCTCTCATTTAGCTCGAGTTAGAGAAATAACAAAATAATAATGCCCTTTCCCTGCAAGAGTATAACAATTTCTTTATTTTTCGTTGTAATGTTTTATGCATTGATTTCGAGTTTACTGCTGCCGCAGCGACGCCGGCAGCAGTAAGCGTTCAACTGTGAGAGAGCCGAGCAGAGGCAGCGGCAGCAACGTAATATGCCAGCGGCGTTGCCAGCATTCAAAAATATACACACAGTGTGGGGGAAGCATCAATGAGCAAAAAAGCACATGCAGCGTGCTTGCGTATAGCGCTCTCTTTCACTTGCGCTCTCTCTCGGTTTGTCCCTCTGGCAGAGAGCAACGACGCAGCAGGTGTGGTGAAGGTGGCTTGGCATGCCGTTGCCTTAGCTTTGCTTCGATTGCCGACAGACGCAAATCATGAGCGAAAAAAAACACGCACACACACACAAAACTAACAAAAAATGTTCAGCTGATTAAAATCGCAGGTGAAGAGACAGCAACAATAACAAATGCAGTCGTTCCTCTGCTACTGCTGACTGCGATGTTCGCGTGCTATTGCTGTCTCAGTTGTTGTTGCTGTTTTACTTGTTATTGTTGTTATTGTTTTTGTATGCGGTTTTTGGTAGCAGTTGGCAATGAATGCAGCGCGCGCGCGCCTTTGATTTTAATTACGACACATGAGAGTTTGTGTGTGTGACTGTAGGTGTGTGGGTGTTAGCTTTGTCTCTAAGCAACATTTACGTAATAAAACATAAACAAGATGCAATGAGTTGTAGAAACAATAAAAATAAATCACATACACACACAGATAGAAAAGCTATACGAAGCACACACACAAACACACGCATAGAAACAGACAAAGCGGCATCCTTTGAATGATTCATTCCAAAGAAGAAGAAGGAACTAATGCCAGCATAAAATCACAAGCACCGCACTTTGATTACCCTTTAATATACATATTATTTCGATTTGTGTGACGTACAATATGTTAAACTGTATTTTGAGAAACGAATAGGTAATCGAATAAATAATACATTAATTAAAAAAAAAAATAAAAAAACAAGTACTGACTTATTATTGAGTGAACTATTAAAACGGTAAGAGCTAGAAGGCTTCAAATTTTGCACACAATAAAATTGTAATGGCAGATAAATGGAAAGTCACAATTCACTTGCTCTGATAAATACAAGCATCTTCCGACTGTTCATTTGCATTTGTACTGCATCATTTGTACTGTATTATGTACTCACCGGACTGAAAAGACCCTTGAGTCGCTCCGGATCCGGTTGATGCTTGAGTCCACCTACGCAGCGTGGTCGACTCATGGCAATCGCCTTTGCCACAGCACTTGCCCCACGACTCATGCGTGGCACACGCGGTTGTGCCGCATTTATTGAGTTGCGACCACTCGACGCGTTGCTGTTGCTGCGCCCAGAACCTGCACCACCTGCACCGCCCCTCGAGCCGCGACCACGCCCCCGGCCACGCGTGGGCGTCGTTGGCATCGCATTGCCACCAAATGTGGCCAATATGTTGCAGGACGCTGAGGATTCATCTGTGAGAAGAGTGAGAGAAGTTAGCCAGTTGCTTATCATAAAAAACGTATTATTTTAATCGGAATCAAAACAAGTGGGAGAGGCTATAGTCGAATTCCCGACTATAGGATACCCGTTACTTACTTAAATAAATTTAAAATATTTTTATTGCATACTTTAAGGCACATACATTGCTTAAAAGCTTTAATCAGCAATTAACACCTTTCTATTTGTCCGATCTCGTTACGATTTAGTAGAATGATAGGTAATAACAGTAGCTAACGGTAATTAGTAAAAAAAAAATCCTAATGTCTTGAAAACTGTGCGTGTGGTGGCTTTTCGCGATTTACGGAGGCGAAAAGGGGCGTGTCACAATTTTGAAACAAACTTGACCTGCGTGGGGTTTATAGCAATCGGTGTGCCAAATTTGGTTGCTCTAGCTCTTATAGTCTCTGAGATCTAAGCTCTCACACGGACGGCCGGACAGACGGGCGGACATATCTAAATCGACTCGGCTGTTAATGCTGATCAAGAATATATATACTTTATAGGGTCGGGATGCTTCCTTCTCCGTTACATACATTGTAACGAATACAATATACCCTTTTAATTATTTTTTAAGTAACGGGTATACAAATTTGACAATTATTTGCATTGTTATGTGAATTCATTAATATATTTACAAATCAGAGAATAACTCTTATTTTCAATAATTTTTAAATAAATGAAAATTCAGTTTTGTTTTCGATATTTGGTTCCTTGAAGGAATCTTCACTGTAGTGTAGTAGTCTTACCGCCAGAATGTTCGAGCGTGCTATAGTTGTCCTCATCATTGGAGTCATGTTGACTGCCACTGTTGCTGTTGTGGCTGTTGCAGCTGTTGTTGTTGTTGCGCAATTGTTGTGTGGCCATAATTGATGAGAAATCATTGGGTTGAAAGATGACATCTGGCAATGGATCTGATGAGGACAGTATTGTTGTCGGAGGCAGCATTGAGTTGTTGTTGCCACCGCCACCAGTTGTTGCTGTTGATGCGACTGTTGCTGCTGTTGTTGTCGTTGCGCTGCCATTGCTGGTGGATGATGAGGATGAGCACATGGTCAAATCGATGGCATATGCTGCTGCTGCTGCTGCTGCCACTTGTCCATATGTTATGTGGTTGTTGATATCGCTATTGTTGTTTGCCTCCACAAATTGTGCTTCTCTGCTTGCCGCTTTGCTTAATCGCTTGCGAGTTGCTTTTGCTGGTGTTGCTGATGCAGTTGCCGTTGTTGTTGTCGCATTGCCACGTCGTGTGGCACGTCGCGGCGTTGTCAGCGCACCGGACAAACGTTGCTGTGTTGCAGTCTCAGAGGCGCGTTGTTGGTGCTCCATCTCCGTTGTCGCTGTTCCATCTTGCATCGGCAGCTCCGACTCCGCACTCACCATATCAATGGCCAAACGCTTTCGCAGCAACTGCACACGTCGTGATTTGACAGCGCTGTCAGCTGTGCCATCAACAGGTGTCCCAGGTGTGGATAACAAATGTTGAGCTGTTGCTGTTGCTGCCGCTGCGGCATCATTTGCATTTCTTTTCGGACGTCCACGTCGTTTGCCCGTCGCTGTTGTTGCTGATGTTGCTGCTGAAGTTGCCGCTGTTGTTACTCCCGGTGTTGTTGCTACTGCTGCTGGTGTTTTTGTTGCTGCTGCTGCTGCTGTTGTTGCTGCTGCTGCCACTTGTTGTTCATACAACTTTTCATAAACCAGCCGCATCTCCTCCATTAATACATTGCCATTGCTCAGTCCATGTTGTGACTCCTCCAAATCCGTGTTGAGTATGCGCTCGTGTTTCTGTTTACGACTTCGATGTGGCGTTGTTGTTGTCGTTGCCGTTGTTGCTTGCGTTGTTGTGTCTGCTGTAGCTGCAGCTGCAACTGTTGCTGCCGTATCGTTGCTGCAATTGTGCGTCTGCTGATCATTCTCATTGTTGTCCAGGCGCCGCTGTTTACTGGGCGGCAACTAAAAGAAAATTCGAAATTATTAGCATTGTTTTTAACTCTGTGTACCGGTATATAAAGTGGTTCAGCTGAATAACTCAGAAAGTAATACAACTAGAAAGCGCACATTTTGTATGCAGACAGCTTAGTGTACAGATAACACCAAATATTTTGAATAAATTTCTAAAAAAACAATCAGTTCACAATTCTGTTTCACATGAATATCTCGACTAATTGGAAAGGATCTTTAAAATTGGGGAATAGGATTAAATTTTGTTACATTGATTTGTATTCTAATTGTTTAAAAATGTGGTACAACGCCATAACATGAAAAGTAACACATAAACAATCAAAATTTTTCCAATTGTAAGCCAAGAATTAGCTGTTACATGGATTTTTGGCAGTAAAAGTGGGAGATAACGCAGAGAAACAATGTCGAAAGTGGTTCAGTTAATGGTTCAGCGTCAGTTTGAATTGAGATCAAGAGAAAACCTCATTAAAGTTGTTGATTAGTTGAAAATGTATTTAGGGTTTTAATCAGGCTCTGTAAACATTATAGGTATTATTAAAAAAATTCTGAAATAATGACTAATATCAATGCTCACAAAACAATGATTAAATTTGAGTTATACTTTACTACTCAACCAATAATCATTATTTTTGAGCAAAAAAAAAGAACTCAACGAATAATCATTATTTCATGATTTTTATGTTTTGCTTAAAAACTTTGTTGTAATTTTGACTTTTTCTTAGGGAATAAAGGCAAAAATTATACATATTCCTTGTCAGTAAGCCAAGACAAACCCTAATAATCGATTTAAAAATTAAATTTGGAGAAAATCAAATAGAACTTTGTCGAAATAACTACTTGAGTTTTATTTTGAGCAAAAAATTAAACTCCTGAAATAATTGTTCGTTGTTTTATTTTTTTGCTCCACAATAATGATCATTGGTTGAGTAGTAAAGTATAACTCAAATTTAATCATTGTTTTGTGAGCAAATCTATAAACGTTCAAATTTTTTTAATAATAGTGAAATTGCATAAATGAGCCATAGAGATGAATGTTAGTATCTTTCTCGCTGTCTCAAAGTTATTATAAGTGAATGATTTTTTGATTTAAAAAAAAAAAAAAAAATTATTATTTGCAGTCCCTGGTTTTAATACTTACACCACTGGGAGATTCTGCATTTGGATCTTGCTGCTGCTGCTGCTGATGTTGTTGTTGTTGCTGCTGTTGCCGCTTTAAATGATTCTCACTGTTGTTGTTGAGCTGCAACTGCAACTGTTGCTGATTGTCTGGCTTGTGGTTTAGATTCTGATTAAGATTCATATGATTCACAAGTTGATGAAGATTGGGGAGCGTTGGCAACGCTGACTGCAGCGGCGATAGAAGATGTTGCAACATTGGTGGTGGCGTCTCCGATTCATAGGCACTTTGCATATACGGCGTCAATTGTGGACTTCCCTCGGGCGTGTCCAGAATCTCAATGGAATCAATAATGGCAGGCTGGGCAGCGGCAACAGTTTCTGCTGCTGCTGCGACAGTTGCTGCGGCTGTTGCTGCTGCTGTCGTTGTTGCTTCTTTGGCAGCACCATTGGCCATTAGACGTTCCGTTAATTGCGGATATTTGGCAGCAACTGCTGAATTGTTGCCACTAAAACTTTTCGGTGGCGCCGTCAGTTGACTAAGCAATATATTGCTGTTGGCCGAGTTGCAATTGCTGCTGGCTGTTGCTGTTGTTGCTTGCATTTGCTTTCGCAGACAATCTAGCAAAAGATTTTGTGATTGCGCTGGTGACAAGCTGCGATTGCTGACGGTTGTGGTTGTTGATGTTGTTGCTACTGCTGCTGCTGCAACCTCTGTTGACGTTGTTGCTCCTGCTGCTGCTGTTGTCGTTGCATAGTTGTTGTTGTTGACAACATGCGCTGGCGATGAACCTGGTGAAGGTGACGATGTTAAGTCCACCATATCTACAATATTATGTTGCTGCTGCTGCTGTTGTTGTTGTGTTGCTGTCGCAATGCCATTGCTGCTGACTGCTGCTGTCGCTCCTGATGGCAAATTGTGAAACATTTTTGGATCATGCTCCTTGGACAATGCATCATCAATATCCATGTCATCCGAATTGCGTCGCAGTTCATCGTTTTCCTCAGCAATTGTTGCTGTTGTGCTGGCGTCTGCAAAGCCACAAAACTCTTGTTGACTATTGTTGCTGCCGCTGTTGCTGTTGTTGCTGCTGCTGTTGCTTTCACCGCCATTTGTCAAGGTCAGCTTGGAGGTCAACACCTTTTCTTCAAGCACTGCACGCACTTTGTGCTTTGGCGAGCATAGATTTTTAATCGTCAATTTGAGCAACGGTTGCTGTTGCTCATTGCAATTGCTCGTTTTAATCGTCAATTTGGGCACCAATTGTTGCTGTTGCTGCTGCAGTTGTTCGTTGTTGCAATTGCTCGTTTTGATGGTCAACTTGGGCACCAATTGTTGCTGCTGCTGCAATTGTTGTTCTTCTTCTTGCTCTATGGACTTTGTTTTGATGGTTAATTTAGGTATACATTGTGCATTTGTAGCATCATGCGTCATGATAACCGTGTGCTGTTGTTGTGGTTGCTGTTGTTGCGGCAGCTGTATATGTTGCTGTTGTGGTTGTTGCTTTGGTATCGATTGTTGTTGCTGCTGCTGCTGTTGTTCGCTGCTAATGCAACTGCTGCCAGCGTGCGTTGTTTTTATCATCAGCTTGGGCACTGTTAACTGCTCTGATCCCGATCCCGATCCGGAACCCGAACCCGAAACCGATCCCGACGAGGATGAAGCTGATGAACTGGAAGCCGATGCTGGTGATAAACTGCAACTCATTAATTGTGTCTCACTGCCATTTCCCTCCATTTTCGTTGTTGTTTTAATAGTCAATTTTGGCAGTGCGGCAACTGTTGCTGTTGCTATTCCCGTAGCAACTGTTGTTGTCTTAAGAGAATTAAGTGTGTTGTCGTTGCCCGTCGTGTCGGGCATTTTAATAATCAGCTTGGGCACCACACTGCTCACTCGTTCCTCATTCGATCTTATTGTCAGTTTGGGCACAATATGCGGCAATTGTTGTTGTTGCTGTTGTTGCTGCTGTTGCTCCTCATCAGCACAGGAGGAATTCGAACATGACGAAGATGCATCCGAATTGCAATTCGAGGAGGAGGCAACAACAATTGCTGCCGTTGTTGATGTTGTTGCTGTTGCATCTTGTGGCTTTATGGGTCGTATTGTTATTTTGGGCACCTGCGTTGTTGTTGTCTCTGCTGTTGTTGCTGCCGCTGCTGCTGTTGTTGCTGCTGCTGCTGGCAATTGAATGCGCAACGGTTCCACACGCCGTTCATCATTTATGGAAAGTGATAGAGATTCGCTTGTGCTGCTACTGTGATGATGATGATGATTGTTTCCATGTTTGGATAATTTTAATATGATTTTATGACCAGCTGCAACTGTTGCTGCTGCTGATCCGCCGCTGCCGCCTCCGCCGCTGCTGCTGCTGTTGTTCTCCTCGCCATTTAGATCTAAGGCCGTGGCGGCCATTGCTGTTGCTGTGCTTGTTGTTGCTGCTGCTGCTCCTGTTGTTGTTGCAGTGTTGCTGTTGCTCCTGCTGCTGCTGTTGTTGCTAGTTGGCAGCTGCGCATCGTCGCGCAGTCGTTGCTGCGGCGGCGATGCTGTGGTGCTCGTTATTTGACCCAGCAACTGTTGATAATGTAGCTGGTGTTGCTGCTGCTGCTGCTGTTGTTGCGTTGCTGCTGCTGTTGTCGACACATTCAATTGATGTTGCTGCTGTTGTTGTTCCTGTTGTTGCTGCTGCTGTTGTCGCTGTGCCGGCGACGATGTTGAGCTCACTTCTTGTTGCTCCTCTTCTTCGTGCTGCTGTTGTTGTCTGCAACTTGTTGTTGTTGCTGCCGTCGTCGTTGCTGTTGTTGTCGTTATGACTGCCTTGCAATTGGAAGCAATGCTGCAATTTGAATTGCAGCTCGAATGTGGACTGACGTTGGCGCTGCTGCAACTGTTGCTGCTGTTTGTGGAGCAACTATTGCTGGAGCTATTGGAGCAATGTGTTGCTGTTGCTGCTGCTGCTGCCGTCAGGCTGACTGAAGACGATGTTGCTGCTACCTGTACCTGTACCTGAACCTGTTGCTGGCGTAAATCATTCATTTCTTTTGTCCTTTATCCACACCAAACGCAATTACACAATTGCTGCGTGTTGTTACCTGCAATCATAGAAAAGAAAGGACATTTCATTAGTAAAATCTTTAATTAATCAATATTGTGTACGATTTTCAGCCTCCTAGCTCTGACCGTTTGGGCTATGAGTTGAATAGTGTAACTGCCTAAATTGCGGGGTTTTTTATGGTTATCATTGGATTAAAATGTTTCAATTTGTGGGGGCAAAGGTAGAACTAGTTTTAGAAAAATCACACTAATAAATCTATAAAATCTATAATGTTTTTAGAAAAAATATCGCTCAAAAACAAATCATAAATGTATTTATCGATGTACCATTCATGAACTATCATCGTATAAACGCAATGCCTCAGCTAATCTCTCGTATAAACGTCACTGGAAACTCATTTCAAGCAAGCATCTATCCCCTTGTCAAGTAAAATATACAGAATTGACGTTATAGAACAAAACAATTTTTGTTATAAAGATAAATTTTGGAATTTGTATTATGATCAATACACAAAAAAAAATACATACATATATAAAAGAAGGAAAGGGAAAGTAATGCTATTGTTGTCGCTAATTGCGCCACTGTGGCACCCAGTCAAGGATCAATTATGTCTGATCCGTGCACTGGCGACCGGCGGACGCATTCCGGGCACAAATCTAATCCTGATGCCGGCAGTTGAAGGAAATTCACGTTTCGCTCTCATGGAGCACTTAATGATGGCCCTGGCCGGAGGCTGGCTTCTCTTTCGTGTCATTTTCTGTAAGTTGTCCGATGAGGATAAACAGACCAAAACACAAAACAAAACGGAAACGGAGTATTTCCCAGTGATAACAGCTGATGAGGAGAGCAAAAATTCAATACTGCAGCATAAAGAGGACAAGACTGAAGATGAGGAGAAGGTATGTGTATTGATATTTTTGAAAAAATAATATACGGTCAATAGCGATAGTACGACGTCACTTTAAGTTATTTGTGTTTCCACTGGTTTTCATTATTCTCTGTTTATATATTATCGCAAAAATTATCAATATACATATGATATAATCCCTAGGAGGTGGAGCTTTATTATTGGGAGGGGCGACAACGTTGCAGACATGAACCGTTACTTAAGTTTACGCGCCAACAATTGGAAATATTGCTGCGTCTAGAATCCAACGGAGACGACAATGACGATTCAGATTATATGGATGATATTACGGATGAAGACTATAGTAATGAATATCTGTCAACATCAGCACAGCAAGATGACGAAGAAAAATTCGACAGCAAAGGATGAAGACGTTGATCTCAAGGAATACGAAGATACCGATTTGTATGTATTTGCGGATGTGTGTGTGTTTGTATGTGTATGAAGAGCTTTTGGATCAGATGAAACAAAAACAACAATGTGTAAGATGCCAAGAGGAGAACGAACTCTCCCCTTCAGAACTAAAATTCCTTGTCCTCAGCCGACGCTTGATGTTGTTGTTATATTTGGACACTTTGTTGTTATTTTTCTAATAGTTCTGCCAGCGTCGACCGGCCGCTGCTCGAGCGACGCAGGCAGAGTTACTTTTCGTCTGTTTCTATTCGTTTTTCTTGTTCCCCTGCTTGCCGACGTCTTAAAAAATTGCACATCGTGCGTGCGCTGCTAAAGCGACGCAGGCAGAGGCTGTTTCTGTTCGTTTTTTCTTTGTTTCTTTCCCTCTCTAGCGTACAAGTTTTCGGCCGACGTTGACGTCGACAAAAATTTTACGACGGAGACAGAGGCTGTTTTTGTTCGTTTTTTGTTGTTTCCGTCTCTGTCGAACGAACGTCGAACGCTGCTGCCGGCAGCGGGACGAAATTTGTGCAACAAAACGCAGCAAGCGCACGTGTCAAAGGAAAACAAAACAGAAAAAAATTTGACAATGTCGCTGCCGGCTGCTGCTGCTGCTACTGCTAAGACAAATCGTAAGTGTTTTATAATATAATTTATTAATTTAAAAAATAATAAAACTAATGCATATTTTTTTTTATAGAATATGAATTTAACTTGGAAGCATGCAAGGAGTTTCGTCTGGAATTTCTCTGACGGCCGCGGTCGACGGCGTATAGTGGGATCTGCATCTACATATACGTACATATGTACTTGGCAAGACAAGCTGCGCACGGTATTGCAAAACATACTGAGAAATGTACTCAAAAATGTAAAGGAAGTCTAATAAAATTAAAATTCAAAATATATAATTAAAAAGATATTTTTTTTTAATTTTTTCTTAATTTTTTTAATTTTAAAAAAAAAAATCGATAGGGAATCCATGGGGAATTTTATGCAAAAGTCAATGAGGATTCCCTAGCGAAAATGTCCAAAGAAACGCTAGGGAATCCATGGGGAATTCTCGGCAGAGTTCCTTAGAGATTCCCTTAGGGAAAACGCAAGGGAATCACAAGGGAAAGTTCCTTTTCCTTAATAGAATGAACTCACAATGTTAAATTCCCTAGGGATTTTCAAACAAGATCCCTAGTGAATCCCTAGCGCTAGGGAAACAATCCCTAGTGATTCCCTAGACATTCCTTAATGATTGAAACTGTAGGGTCATTACACGCTCACTAATACAACAGAACAAAAAAAAAAAAACAGACACATACTTACAGCCACAGAAAGAAAAACGAAAAGAAAAAGAAAACAAACACAAACAAAACGTAGCGAAACATCAAAATTTCCAGTGCTTGTAAATTTTTTAATACTGACTAAGTATGTTGTTTTTATTATAAAAGTAAATTTGATTAAGCATAAATTCAATTAAATCGCAATACACATAATCGAATGCTCTCTCTATCTCGCGCTCTTCTTTGCACTCTTTGGAGAGTGGACCGCTAGTTTGCTATTGGATGTGAGAGCAGAGGCGCATAAAATACAACAGCTAAAAGCAACTCATACAAACACACATTAACAGACACATATGTTTATTTATGCTTGCATGCGATGCATGCTAATTAACAATACATTTGCTTGTTTGTATGTAAACGTGTGAAAGCAGCAGCGACAAGAGTTTGCTGCCTGCCTGTCTCTGTATTGTATTGTTTTTGTTTCCTATTGCATTCGACTATGGCAAACGCAATACGAATAATAGTAACTGTAACTAAAGCTTAAAAGCTTACATGAACACACACACGGACAATCGAATCGCCGGCACTCGCCACTTTAGCACAAAAGAATTGAATTGACTGTTAATTGTTTGTTGTCAACACAAAATATGTTTATAAAAATATTTACAGATTGCACATACTAGAAATAGATAGATAATTCAAATAAATT
This sequence comes from Drosophila limbata, assembly GCA_963924055.1. NCBI lineage: Eukaryota > Metazoa > Arthropoda > Insecta > Diptera > Drosophilidae > Drosophila > Drosophila limbata. Next base: position 26,963,377 of record OZ001351.1, read on the forward strand.
CTTATGCTTATTTGGCAAAATTATGGGCAATACGAATTGCCGCGTAAACAGTAAACGCACCACCAGGGGGAAGCCTGCAAAAGCAAAAACAATCGCAACAGTAACAATAATATACAACAACAACTTTGCTTAAAATACGCTGCGTAAGCGTGGAAACATGCGCGGCACACAGCTGTCTGACGGCAGCAGCAGCAGAAATTGAGAAAACCGCGCCACATTCGTACGCACAACTACAACAACAACAAGAGCGACAGAGGCAGCGACTGCGTTATGGTGTGCATATGTGTTGGCAACACTGCTAAATTCACCATGGGCCTGAGCTTGAATTTCACCACGGCAGAAACACACACACAGAGGCGAACACAAAACGCGCTCGCACATATACACACCAATACCAGCATAAAAGGCAATCGCCCGTGCCGCTGCATGGAGAAAAATACATATGTACTACTTTATGCACAAACTCACATACACATATTCATTGTATATGCATTTGCATTGGCGACCCCCGCGCAACAACAAAATTACACAGCGACTGCTGTGGTAACAACAAATGCATGCCTATGCTAATGCAAACAGAAAAGCAATGAAGAGAAGAAAAAAATTAGAAGCAATAGAAGAAAGAAAGAAAAAAGAAAACAGAAAAACGCTAATACACAGCAAAAGACGCTTAAAACTAAGCCAGCAACAACAGCAGGCTGGCAAGCAGGCCTGGCCAGGCAATAAACTCACCATGCGGCAAAACGTCAGACAAAAGAAGATGGAGTAGAAGTTGAGCGCCTTCTCTTTGCATGCAATTCGCGTGTATAATGGTGTGCGCGTGTCTTTGTCGGTGTGTTAAGACATGAAACATGTTTTGTTTTTATTTGCACACTTTGTAAACATTTCGTTGCACTTTTTCGATATTATTTATTTAATATACAACAGAAAAAAAACATTGTCGTACACACTGAGTGAGACTGTAGTAGTCGGTACAAATTACCCGTACTTGTACTCGTCTCGCACACACGCACGCACACACAAACATACACACTACACACACATAACATACATTCACAGACACAAGCGTAGCGCTCGGTTGTCCCACTTTCCGTGTATTGGTTTCTCGTACACTTTTCCACGCACTTTTTAACGATTGAAGCAGCAGCAGACGACGACGCATATATTTTTTATAAAAAATATCGCGAGTTGTTAACTATTTAACTGTCCGATTAACATACGCAAACTGATTCGGCGCGCACCTATCATTTTAACAATTCATTATTAAATGTATGCTCGCTCGCTGTCTGCAGTGTTTTTTCTTTTTCGCTTGGAATTAACACTACCTACTAGGGTTGTTGAATAGAGTTGTGTCGTTTCGTTCTGAAAAAGTTCAAATGAACTAGTGTTGGGTTGCTCATGAGTGAGTGAACAAAAAAGCGTTGCTCCCTAAAGTGAGCAAGTGAACATGTTCCTTCCAAATTGCTCTTTTTTGCTCACTTGCTCTTTATTGCTCAGTTGCTCAGTCTTGTTCAGTTGCTCTGTTTTGCTCTTTTTTGCTTACTTGTTCAGTCTTGTTCAGTTGTTCTGTTTTACTCATTATTGCTCTGTTGTTCCTCCTAGGGCATTGTGTGTAGATTCTTTCTTTGAAAATACACAAATCTTGGATTACCGTCAAGGCACAATACACATTTTAAAAATTCAGAATGTCGCAGGGCAACCATCAGATTTAAATTGAAATGTAACATGATATTTTTGATTAGTTGGGTGAGGGGCTTAGTGAGCAATATGAGTGAGCAACTGAACAACTGAGCAATCTGAGTGAGTTGACTCTTCTAAATAAAAAGAACAAGGGAACATGTTCACCTAAATGAGCAATGTTTACCCAACACTACTGATCAAAAAAGAAATATTCATTTTCATGACCAACTGAATAACTGAACTAAAAGACTGATTTAGTTCACGACTGAAAAATGAACGATTGAACTTATTCAGCAAATTGAACTAAAAAGCCCAGCTCTAGTTGTTGATATAATATCAATATATCGATATTTAATTTTTGGTGATGATATATTCATGTTGCACACACATGTGGCAGCCCTGGCTAAGCTTGGCAGAAAAAAAGGTGACAGTCTTCAGGTTCTACGGATAACTCAATTTCCAGATTTAACTCAATTCAAAAAATGTAATTTTGAAGATAGAATTTTAAAAATTGCATTCGAATTTTTGTTGAATTTTGTTTTTGAATTTTTAAGATTTTTTTTAAAATTTCTTTCTAAACTTCAAGACGCGAACAGTCTCATGCTCCAAACCAATTTTAAAATGAGATTCATTATTTTAGAACATTTTGAATTTTTTTGGTTTTTTGATTTTGCAAGTCAAATTTTTTAATTAATTTTTTGAAAATAATTAATTTCATTAGAGAAATGACATGGGACCAATTTTCTGTCGATATTTTATGATAGCGAGTCAACAAGTGAAGAGAGAGAGAGCGGATATTCGATATTGTCACTATATGTGGCACCTTTGGCACACAAGCTATCGAATATTATATTTTGTTCAGTTAAGCTTTAAACTTCGTAGAACAAAGAGTTTTGAACTATATACCTTTCTCTATTTCTTGCACTATGGTGAAATAATTACGAGAGGTATTTATTATGATTTCACGGTAACCACTTTATGAAATTATTTTTTGAACAATTTCCGTTTTCGAAAAAAGTGTAACCACTTTTTAAATGATAAAAAGTCACCTACCTTGTTGATAATTACACCGTGCTGCAACTCTGCCACACCACAAACTGGGGGGACTGGCCAAGCCAGAAGCTTCTAAAATTCACATCGGCTGGCAACACTGTCAAACGCAAAAGTTGCACAAAGCTATAACTGCAATATACATACATACACAGAAGCAGCAGAGAAGTGCAGCAGTAAAGACATAGAAGAGAGAAAAACGGTGTTGGTGCTGCTGCCCCAGCAGTGGGTGTATTCCATATCCACCTCCGCATTTGGGATACCAAACTTTGCAAATACCAAGTTACCAGCAAGTGCAAGTGCAAACGCAAACAAGAATAAACATGTCGTCGTCAACTTCAACATCAAATTGTGGTATTGGCAAACAGCAGCGTCGTCGTTTGGCAGCCTTTGATTTTGATCACACAATTGTATCGCAAAATACGGACACTGTGGTGAGGGATATGCTGCCAAATGAGCTGGTGCAATCGAGTGCATTGAATGAGCTGATGGAGAACGATTGCTGGACGGAATATATGGCGGAAGTTTTTCGTTTGTTGCATGCGCAACAAGTTCCCGAGTCGCGTATACGCGACACAATACGTTGCATTCCCGAGGTGCCCGGATTTGTGCGCCTCATCAAGCATCTGCATAAGAAGCTACAATTTGATTTGATCATTATTAGTGATTCAAACAGCATTTTTATTGATGAATGGCTGCGTGCCCACAATTTGTCCGATTGCTTCAATGCAATCTTTACCAATCCCGCTGAATTTGATGTTAACGGGCAGCTTTTGGTCCGTCCGCATCATCAGCAAACGGATTGTAAGCTGAGTGCGAGTAATTTGTGCAAGGGTCGTGTCCTTGAGCATTTTGTTATTGAACAGGATTTACGTTTCAATATCCGTTATGATCACGTTTTTTATGTCGGCGATGGTAACAATGATATTTGCCCAGTTTTGCGTCAACGTGCCTGTGACTTTGCCTGTGCACGCCAAGGATTTGCCATGGAGAAGCATTTGATTAAGAATCGCAATAAATTAAAGTTGCGTGCCAATCTCATTATTTGGCGTAGCGGTTTCGAGCTTTTGGATCAAATGTGCTCCTTGCCACAACTGCAAGGACCTCCGTCTGCTGCTGCACAGGACGCGCAATCCGTGTCCTTGAATGTGGATGTGGATGCGGAAGCCAATTGTAAGGCTGAAATGGCCAGACGGGCATCGGCAATAGCCGCTCCCGTCGCTCGTCAGCAGTAAATTGTCCTAAAAATCAATATATTAACTACACATCAGATCTGTAAATGATTGCAATCAAACTTTGATTGATCTGCAGTCAATTAAAAGCAAATGATTGACATTTTTTTGATTGCAATCACATGATTTTTATACAAAACATTTTCAATCACAAATGTCGCATTTTTAATATGATTGAACTGATTTCAATCTGCAATCAATTAAAAGCAAATGATTGAAATCATTTTGATTGCTATGAAAAGTATTTTATTAAAAATGTTACATTTATTATGATTGAAACAATTTTATTTATTGTTTGCAATAAATTTAAAGCAAATGATTGAAATTATTTTTATTGCAAAAATCAGTAACACAATCATTGATTGCTTATTAAAATTATTGCAATTTTTTACAGTTCTGCTACACTTAAAATTATATACACTCAGTTATACATAGTATGTATATAGTATGTAAAAAAAAAACAAAAGTTGTCTCTCACATTGTTGTCCATGGAAAGAATTTGAGAGCGTTAATTATTATAACAATAAAAAAATAAGTATTAAAATTATGACAAAACTTTGATGTGATCAATGTTTATATTCAATTATATATACCTAATAATTCTCAATGTATGTATGTATGTATATAAACATATTTATGCACAAACACAGAACAACACACTCACGGCTACATACATATATAATACAATATATGATGTAATGAAATATTATATATTTGAATGGATCGGTGTTGATATATATTTTTTGCTCGCAGCTGTTGCTAAGTAGATCTTTATTAAATGTGTATTTGTATTGTTGTAATTAATATTATATTGTTTGTATATACATGTATTATCTGTCCATAATAAATGTATTTAAACGTTGCAATTGAAAAAGCCAAAAAAATAATGAATTTTCATGCGTCTACTAGATGGGAAAGGGAATGCAAAAGTGCTCAATTTGACAAGTAATCATTAAAATTTTAATAAACAGAACAATATAAATAGACATCTGGCAGACAATTCTAACTAAACGGCAAATTTCACTAAGATGTGTTAATAAACAAAATAGTTGTACAAACAATAACTTTTTAATAGTGCGCAGCAGGCAAAATTGACACTGGCGCCATCTAGGGTTCATGCGTGTGGTTCAATGCAATTTCAGGCAATTATGCTCCGATTAAATTATTTTTAATTTTTATCAATAAATGAAAATCATATAAAAAAAAAAATCACAATTTTTTAAAAATGCAATAAATTCGTCTTTTCCATGAAATTATTATTTCATATTTTTATTTTTGAAATAAAAAAAGAATTTGACAGTTTTTGACGAAACGTTTTTCAGTAAAAAATTTAGATTAAATTTGACATTTTGCTTTATTATAATCAGTTAATAATATATTTATATATTTTAGTTAGGAGTAATTAAACAATTACCTTAGGCTAAATACCTTAAAGACTTTTTGCAAATGTCGTGTAGAAAGCGCAACAGTATTTTTTTTTTTTTTTGTTATTTTTTTTGTTGGTGGTGTTGTGGGCTTGTGACATAATGAGAAGCTCCATTTTCACTCCGCATTTGCATTCGAATTAACAAGTTCTTAGAACCTAAGATCATAATAACTACTGGCGTTGATAAAGGGAAATTTCTTGATGAGTACGCTCAACTGATAACTAAACAAATCTTAATCTCTATATTTTAGAGTCTGGGGCAGTAGAAAAAGGATATTGGTTTTTTCCCTTATTATTTTAGTTTTTTTTTTTTGGTTTTTGTACGTCTAGGAGCCCAATGGGGACATACCAATCTGGCGGGGATCAGCACCCGGTTGTTGGGTGGCACCCAATTCTAAATTTTTAATTAGCATTTGTAGCCATTGCTTTGTGGATTTGTCATCTTGCAGGCACTGTGTGAATGTGCCATCACGCAATTGATCTGGCAGGCACTGTCCGAGTGCTTTGCGTGCACTGCAACACACACACATAACATAGAAAGGGAGAGAACATATGTTAAATAACAAGAAAATGAGCAAGAGTGAGAGAGACTGACCGTGTATTGTCGGAGAGGCGCAGATAACAGCGTACGACATGTTTCAAAAGGCGCGCACAGGGATCCTTCGCCAGTTGTATAACCATTTTGCCCTTGAAAAACAAAGAGAGGGATGAGAGTGAGCTTTGAAAAGAATATTGATTAAGCCAAGGTTGCCACTTTATCGATGGATCACCCTTTTACAAAATGGTACTTTTTCCATCTGCAGTGGGTACACTTTTAATGAAATTATTGCAAGGTGGCGTATTCAGCCACCATGGCCCTTTTTAGATATATTATAGAGATATGTCTTTCTGATATAAAAAATAAATAAAACCCGAGTTGAAACAAATATGTCACCTTGTAATAATTTGACCATGATCAAGAACAGTACGAAAGTAAACGTTGTTTTTGCAACTGAATGGATAACTTTTGAGTTAGTTACGAGTGACCTGGTAGCTATTACACCATGGCTTGACTTACCAGTGTGATGGCAACATGGGAGAAACGCTCATAGGTTTGACAAATGTATGACAAACCCGATTCGTCCAGCAATATCTTTTGTATGATAAAGGTGGCAACTGTTTTGCTCAATTCCGATCCGCTGTCCATAATGGTGAGGCAAAGTGGCACAATTTCCGTTGTGAGCAGAAACGTAATAACTTCCTGTTCGTCGGTTTTGACCAAAGCACCAATAACACCCAAACTGGTTAGGCGTAGATATTCAAATGGTCGCGTTTTCGATATGGTTGACAGAAATGGATATAAATAGAGTGGTATCTGAGCCTGCAAGAAGGCGGTACGTGTCTCTGGATGCGAGGCGACGCATTGCAGCAGCGCCAATGCGTTGCAAACGCGATTCGATTGATGGGCCGTTAAGGTGGGCGGCATTATTGATGGATATATGTTGACAATCTCTTGTAGCAAGGCACATGCTGTACCAAAGCTGTTCCACAGCATTGGTGCCAAATCCGTTTCACGTTTCTTGCTTAGCTCCAGTAAAGCTGTCTCCCGTGTGTCCGGATGAGCAAGTTCATTTATCCATTGATAAACCTAAAAAAACAAATTACAAATACATACATATCACACATATACACACAATAAAACTGCTTACCTTCTCCTGCTCACTCGGTTGTTGTTGCTGTTGGGGATTCATGCAGGGACTTGGCTGTGCACTCATCGTTACTTGCCTGTAAACACAACAACAACAACAATGGAAAGTTCAAAGCTTTGTCAAAGTACCGTAAAAAGTTATCTGCCCATTATTGACATGCGAGAACTTTTCTGAGCGCGCAGAAAATGCAACAAATATACATAATACAACTTACGCCTGCGCAACGTGTACAAAAATGCCTTACAATTATCCAAATTTCCTTGTATATATATTTTTACTGGAGCGTTAAACGGCCTAATATCGAAAAAAAATTGGACAAGCAAAATGCCGAACGAAAAATAAGATGTCGGCTCTGCTGTGGCATCAGCTGATTAGGGTTGTCAATACAATACCGATATACGGTATATAAATAAATCGATAAATAGTTTTGTCTGAATAATTTTTTCGACCGATAATTGACGATAATTTCAATTTGTTTTTGTGCGATAGCTCTTACCTTTGCCACCACTTTTTATTCTCGTTAACCAAGGGGGGGGGAACCTTAATCAAAGGGCAAGCTTTGCAATTAAATAGTAGTAACCAGTGGAAACTTGAAGTCGGAACTAGATTTTGATAATCTGTCATTAATATTAATATATAAATTGTCAAAAACACTTGAGTAAAAATAATATTTTATCATATCAATAACTATCGATATTGATAAAAGTGACACTAAAAACTCCAGTCTGGTAGCACTGTGCTCAGTGCAACCCTGCTTTTGACAATTTGACGTGGACAGTTGTCAAACAAATTCGTGTCGTAGCAGTTTACGCGATTTACACGAACGGTTCATTCGTGTGGAAATTTTCAAAGTAAGCGGAGGTGCGTGTGCTTAATTTATTTTTAAGTTTCTCAATTGTTTAGTTAATTTGTTTAAACTAAGAATCTTATTGCAATTAATGCAATGTGTGAGCCTAATTAAACAAATAAATGCAATTGAAGGGTATTAGCAATTTTCCCCGCTAGCGGTGCTGCAACAACAAGTGCAATGTGCTGCTTGCGTAGAAAACGATAAGTAAAATAAAAGAAAAGTTGACCAAAAATTGCAGAATAGATATTAAATTTAATTAAATACATATAGATGTATAAATATCAGTTTAAATGCGGCTTTAGAAATTTGTAAAAATTTCACTTGTGACGTCGACATCGTTTTCATTTGCCACGTCGTCGGCGTCGTCGTTGACGTTGCCGTTGTTGTCTTCGTCGTGTGTTGATTGTGATTGTGTGAAAGTGCTGTTAACCTACATATGTATATATATAACAGTATAACAGCTAAAAAATTTAATGTTTATATTTTGATTTGCAGCTTCAACTCAATCAATCAATCGCTATGGACAAAGTTGTTAAATTCGCCGAGCCTGGACGCCTTTTTGCCAAGGATTCAATTCGTCTCGTTAAACGCTGCACGAAGCCCGATCGCAAGGAGTTCCAAAAGATTGCGATTGCCACGGCAATTGGTTTCTGCATCATGGGATTCATTGGATTCTTCGTCAAGCTGATACACATTCCCATTAACAACATCATTGTGGGATCGTAAACCTATATAATAATGCTCACTGGAGACAGAGGCAGAGGCGCCGAAAATTGAGAGAACAATAATTAATAATCATCATCCTTTTTTTATCTATAGAATATGAGAATTCTTTTTGCTTTCGCGCCGAAACATTATATAGATTAATATACTAATTTTTTTTGTATAGTTACTCTCCCCCTCCCCCATTCACAATGGTACATTCAACGAATGTCACTTTTTTGTAACAAAATTTTCATGTATGTGAAATGTATTGCAATAATGTTCAAAATTCCATTCACATAAACATGAACGTTAGTTGATAAGCGTCATAATTAAAAACATCCGAAAAACGATTGAAAATATTGAATGCATTTTTTTTCTTTATAAATACATATATGTATGTAAACTATATTTGTAAGTAGAAAGGCTTGACGATTATACATATTTTTTAGTTGATCTAAAAAAATTATTAAATACACTACATTAGGGAAAGGGCACTGCAAATTCTTAATTTGTCTCCTTAGTTTCTTTTAATTGCTTGTTTGCTTTTATTTCAGTCAGGTCAGTTCTGGTTTCGATATAATATATTCCTTCATTTTGTTTAACTTTTATTATTGTTTTGTCGCTTGCAAGAAAGAGTATTTCGTACTCGACTACAATTTAGCATTAGTTTGCCATTTGGTATAATTAGTAATCGATAACTATCATAGTGATTGTTATCGGCTTACTATCTATTTTATTTGACATTTATTTTAAAAAAAATATATAAATAGCTGTCAGTCACTGCAACTATTTATTATTATTTGGCGTTTGACTGTTGTGTTTGAATTTAGTGCCAAACTGCAAATGGGTATTTGGCAATTTTAGTTGGTTTGTTACCACACATCGATAGCTATCGTAATATTGCGCTGTCGTCTATCGGACTCGTGACGTGGAATTTGTATATTTTTGTAGAGTGAGTTTGTGGTCGTGTTTTGTTGCGCAAAGGATTTCTTAGTTATTTAGTGAATTAATAAAATGTTGGACTTTGTGGTCGTGTTCACAAAAGGCGGCGTTGTGCTTTGGAATTCAAATGAGTCCGGCAAGAACTTTGCCTCGTTCGTAAATAGCTTAATACGTGGCGTCATTTTGGAGGCAAGTGCGAAAAAACAACAACAAAATATTAGACAAAATGTTTATGTTATGTTTATGTTGAAATAATTTTGTTGCAGGAGCGTAATACAGAGTCCAAGTATTTTGAGGAGGATCATCTGGCGGTGCAATTTAAGCTGGACAATGAGCTCGATTTGGTTTATGCGGCCGTCTTCCAAAAGGTTATCAAACTCAATTATTTGGACAGTTTCCTCGCCGAAATGCAATTGGCATTTAAAGAGAAATTCGGTGACATTGCGGCCCAGGAACGTCTTGGCATTGACTACGATTTCGAGCAGGAGTTTCGCAGTGTGCTCAGCGCCGCAGAGGAGGCGTCCGCTAAACAAGGCAAGGCCCCCAAAGCGATGCGTTCGTATAACGAATCGTTGAAATCGAAGAAAACAGTTGCCTCCATGATTGAGGACAAAAAATCATCCGGCGCCGGCTCGAATGAGAAGCGTGTGAATATACAGGAAAGTCCGCCTGCATCGAAATCACAGCCATCATCGCCGCCACGCACCAACGATGATATTATCCAGGAGAATCGTCGCAAGCTCCGTGAGAAATTGACGCCCACAAAGAAGGCGATTGTGGAGACGACAAAGCCGAGCAAGATTAGCACCCAGCAGCAGGAGAAGGCCGGCAAGAAGCCGCGGGTCTGGGATCTTGGTGGCAATTCCAAGGATGCTGTGCTCCTCGATCGTTCCAAGGATGCGCCCGAAGATGTTCAAGTGCAAAGCATCAACAGTGATGTGAGTTTGGAAATTGAAATCCTCTATGCTGTACCCTGTACCCTGTACATGAAAACTGCAATAGGGTATACTTAGTTATTCGAAAAAAAACCTATTTTCTACATGCCGAAGTTTTGATTCTCTTGCAAAGTATTACATACATTTTAGAATGATCTAAGGCATCTATGCGATATTCTAGATCGATTTAAATCAAATTTGGTCAGCAGATGTTAGACAAAAGAAATTTTATATTCTACCAAGAATTTTTCAAATAATTAAGTGCTTTCTTTTTTTAAATAAGTACAGGGTCACTGACACTGTGGTTTTTTTTAACAAGTACAGGGTCTCTCCAACTGTTATTTTAAAAAAGGGTCATGCTCTCGCAATGCTTCTTTTTTAAAATAATTACACGGTCTTTTTTAAATTGATACAGGGACTCGTAATTTGTCTTTTTTTTTTTTAAATAAGTACAGGGTCTCTCTGGTTTTTTTTTTATTAAGTACAGGTTTTTTTTTCAATAAGTACAGGGTCTCTAGCAATGTTTCTTTATTCAAATAAGTACATGGACTCGCAATTTGTCTTTTTTTTTAAATAAGTATAAGTACAGGATCTCTTGCTATGTTTCTTCTTTTTTTTAAGTACAGGGTCTGTGCAGTCGGGCTTGCTTTACTGTCGATTTTTATATAAATATCAAATGTGAAATATTTTTTTTAATGTTGCAGCTGGTGGGCACGATGCAGGGCAATATCCCGGACTTGGATGAGCACAGCGAATCCGATCGAGACACGGATGACTGTGATGACAGCGACGTGGATCAACCAAGACAACAACAACAACAAAAGAAACAACAAACATCACGGAGCAAGGCAAAAACTGGCGGCTTATTATCATATTTCAAGGGAATTGTGGGGGCCAAGACAATGTCACGAGAGGATTTGCAGCCGGCGCTGGAGAAGATGCGCGATCATTTGATATCGAAAAATGTGGCATCAGAAATTGCAGCCAAATTGTGTGATTCGGTGGCCACATCCCTGGAGGGCAAACAAATGGGAACATTTGATAGCATTGCCAGCCAGGTGAAGGAGGCGTTGACGCAATCTCTGGTGAGGATTCTATCGCCCAAGCGACGCATTGACATCATCCGTGATGCCTTGGAATCGAAGCGTAATGGCAAACCATATACGATCATCTTTTGCGGCGTCAATGGTGTCGGTAAATCGACAAATCTGGCCAAGATTTGTTTCTGGCTGATCGAGAATGATTTCAATGTCTTGATTGCCGCTTGTGATACGTTCCGTGCTGGTGCCGTGGAACAACTGCGAACCCATACACGTCATCTCAATGCTCTGCATCCGGCGGCGAAGCATAATAATCGTCATATGGTGCAGCTGTATGAGAAGGGTTATGGCAAGGATGCGGCTGGAATTGCAATGGAAGCCATTAAATTTGCCCACGACACAAAGGTGGATGTGGTGCTGGTGGACACCGCCGGACGTATGCAGGATAATGAGCCTTTAATGCGTTCCCTCTCCAAACTGATCAAGGTTAATAATCCCGATCTTGTGCTCTTCGTTGGCGAAGCTTTGGTTGGCAACGAAGCCGTCGATCAATTGGTGAAATTCAATCAATCCCTCGCTGATTACTCCTCCAATGAGAATCCCCATATTATTGATGGCATTGTTCTTACGAAATTCGATACCATTGATGATAAGGTTGGGGCTGCCATCTCCATGACTTATATCACCGGACAACCTATAGTTTTTGTGGGCACTGGACAAACCTATGCGGACCTCAAAGCCATCAATGTGAATGCCGTCGTGAACTCACTCATGAAGTGAGCAACAATAACATTTACAGGAAGGACAGTAAAAAACTACAACTGCAACGAAAACAATTCCCAATTTCCCCCCCGTTTTCGGACCGTTCTCGGACCCAAGGACTTAATGCTAAATGCTCTAAACTAGATTTTTCAATTCATTTTTTTCTATAGATCATGCTTGAAAAAAAAAAATAAAATGCAATTTTTACACTTTAATGCGTTCCTTGTTGTTGATTATAAATGCATGCTATAATTTTATGCTGTATTCGATAGATTTGGATACAAGTTTTCCACATACAAATTTAATTTATACCCTATTCTTTCTATGGCAGCTATATGTTGTAGTCGACAGATTATGTTTAAATTTTGTGAGACGAGGTATTTTTGCAGGAACCAAAATTATCAATTTTGATCCATTCTTTCTATGTCATTTTACAGTTGTCGTTGCCCCACTGTGCAAGTAAATAAAAGCTTGACTTTTTATAGCAACGAATCATTGCTCTATCAAACTGATCCATACAAAAGCTTATCATGGACTCAAACCAAAGCAGACTTTCGAACGGTTCAGAAGAGAGAGAGAGGGAAATAAGTTACAGTCGACAGAATATAATGCGCCATAAAATTTAGACAAACTGACTAAAAATTTCTCCCAAAAAGATAACATAATAAAAAAATGAATATAAAGGATTTTTATAAATATATACGATTATAAGGGGTTTTTTTCAAATGTATTTTTCTGTGTTTACAAACGAGAAGAAAGCGATAGCGTAGAATGTGTTTGTTATCGAGATGTATTTGTTTTATTTGTAGAACTCGTGCTCCTGTTCGTCCTTCTTGATGTTGTTCTTGTATCCCTTCTCAAAGTCCTTGGCAAGGACAATGTAACGATTCTCTCGGACCGCATGCATGCCCGCCTCCTGGCAAATGGCATTGATATCCGCACCGGAGATTTTATCGGGCCGTGCGACAAACTCCTCCAAATCAACATCCTCGCTGAGGTTCATCTTCGATGTGATTGTGGAGAAGACCAAACGTTTCTGTCTGCGATCCGGCAGCGGGAATTCAATTTTACGATCCAAGCGACCAGGACGCAAGAGAGCAGGATCCAAAGTGTCAGCACGATTGGTGGCCATGATCACCTTGACATTTGTGGTCTGATCGAAGCCATCCATTTGATTGAGCAGCTCCAAAAGAATACGTTGCACCTCACGATCGGCACCAGTTTGGGCATCAAAACGTTTCGTGGCAATCGCATCGATCTCATCAATGAATATGATAGCCGGAGCATTTTCTTTGGCCAGACGGAAGACATCCCTTACCATGCGCGGTCCTTCACCCAAATATTTCTGCACAAACTCGGAGCCAACGACACGAATAAACGATGCCGTTGTGTGATGAGCAACAGCCTTGGCCAACATCGTTTTACCACATCCTGGTGGTCCGTACATCAGCACACCACGCGGCGGATCAATGCCAATCTGTTTATACAGCTCAAAGTGTGTGAGGGGAAGTTCAACAGCTTCACGGATTTCCTGCTTTTGCAAATCCATGCCACCAATATCCGCATAACTAACATCGGGCTTCTCATCCGGCTGTAACATGGATATGGAACTATCTGCCTCTGGTGGCAGCACATCCACCAAGGCATTACTATGCTTGTGCAATGCAACCGATGCTGATGGCTTCAACAGCTCCCTATCAATTGTGGACAGAATTCGCACATAGTAATTGGAGCCGGTGGTGGAGCCAACAATTCCCGTATTCTGATCAACAGCCTCGAGGAATTGTCCAATTACCAGTGGCACCGACTGTATGCGCTTCACCTCCTCCTGGGCATGCAGATACTCTTTCTTCAGATTGCGCTGCTCATCCTTGATATACTCCTCCTGCACCTCAATAAACTCCAAGGTCTTTTGCAATTTCTAAAATCGAATTTAATGGAGAAATGAGACCTTAAATATACAACTGACAGTTGCTTAAGTAATTGTTTTGACAACATACAAAGTGCACATATGTACATGTAATATATGTGAATTTTGTAATTAGGCAAAACAATTACTGCATATACTTTAGCTGCAATTAAGCAAAACACAAAATTCACATATTTCATCTGCTTTTCTTATTTTCAATTAATTTAACCCAAAAATATATGCATCTTAGTATTTTGTCAAGGCAACTACTGCACATACTGTAATTTTATGGATATGCTTACCTTGTAGCGCACATACAAATCATCAATGTCCAGTTCATCCAAAGAGCTGTGTGCATCTTTCAGCTTCAAATCAAGTTCGTCCTGCAATCACATTATATCAGCATTTCTATTCCTGTCAATTTTCAACTTGGAATACTTACTCTTTCGGGCAGCAATATATCCATTTTGTTTTACTTTGCGTTACAAGTTGTATTATTTAAATGCCGCTTGGCTCGATGATATTAAAAATGTAAGCGAGAAAAGCAAATGACTCGTCAAAAACAATCTAGTGTTGGGTTGCTCATTAGAGCTGGAATAAAATCGATTCTAGAATCGATAATCGATTCTCTTTTTTTCGTTCAAACATCGATTCTGTTTTGGTAGAATCGATGTATCGTGAAGCATTCATCAGCTAAATTCCATCACTGTGAATAAGGAGAGGAACAAAACTTGCGAGTAAGGGTAATTTAATAAAAAATTGTGCTTTTAACTGATTAAATAGATCTATATACGCCCTACGCTATCTATGCTTTCCAGCATGCTCCACCGAATCAGAACGAGTGTTTAGTAAGCTGGATGCATTGTAACAGATAGACGCGCCGCTCGAAAACCAAAAACTGTAAACATGCTTCTGTTTGCAAGCAAGAACGAATGACTTTTGGATATGAAATCATTTCTTTTTTTTTTATGTTCTGGAAACGTAATTTTTGTTCGCTTTTTATGTTATGAACACAAATTCTATTGTTATTTATGTTCTTAAACTTATAACTTTTCCTTAGTTATATTATTGAATTTTTTTTTAGTTTGCTTTTTACATGTATAAGTATATGATCTCCATGAATTGATCTTTATAAATTTAAAAAAAAAATGTTTTTTTTTCGATTTAACCGATTTTTTCTAAAAGATCGAAAAAAATCGATGCACTGAGAATCGATTTTATCCCAGCTCTATTGCTCATGAGTGAGTGAACAAAAAAGAGTTGCTCCCTAAAGTGAGCAAGTGAACATGTTCCTTCCAAATTGCTCACTTGTTCTATTTTGCTCAGTTGCTCAGTCTTGTTCAGTTGTTCTGTTTTGCTCATTATTGCTCTGTTGTTCCTCTTAGGGCATTTGTGTAGATTCTTTCTTTGAAAATACACAAATCTTGGATTATCGCCAAAGCACAATACACATTTTAAAAATTCAGAATGTCGCTAATCAGAAAGTGTAGCGAATTGTTGATCACAGGGGGGTAAGGGGCTTAGTGAACAGCTTAGTGAATAACTGAGCTACTGAGCAATATGAGTGAGCAACTAAACAACTGAACAACTGAGCAAGTGAGCAATCTGAGTAAGTTGACTCTTCTAAATAAAAAGAACAAGTGAACATGTTCACCTAAATGAGCAATGTTTACCCAACACTAAAACAAACTGACAATGGTGATGGACTATCGATAGCGCGTCAAAAATATCTTTTAATAAACGGTATGCTGCAGCCCAGAGGTGGATAACTATCGATGGCACTATGGATGGTCAAGCGCTATCGAGCCGCTATCGATGGCAGACCTGCACTATCGATGGTCGATAGTTTTTATTTATCATTTTTAAAAAAAGAGTTTATTTTGGTTTTTGGCTAATTTTGAAGCTAGAATTTGAAAAATTTCACACGAATATATTTTTGTCGATTTTTTAAAATTATATTGGTTCTTTATGACCTTTATGAACATTCTTTAAAATAAACTTCATTAGTTTAGATAATATATAATTTAATTTACTTTATTGAATTCTTGAATTAACAAATAAAGAAATTAACATTTAAAGTTCGCGCTGCGATGATTAGAATTAGAGATTAGAAAATGGGACCAGCAAAAAATCGATTATGAGCAACTGGCAACATATCGATATATTTTACATTTTCAATTGGTTTTAAATAAAATGCCAAACACTGCTAATGTTAATGAGTTATAGTTAACAGCTGTTTAATTGCTGAAGTTATATGAATAAAAGTCATGCTTTAATATAATTGCGTATGAGTATCGTCTATTTGCTCAATTATCGATACCCAATCAGATAAATATAGTTTTTCTACCAATAGTATGCACACACTGTTACCTACTGCACAACCATTTTTGTGGCGATTTCGATTCTTCTCATAAGAAACACACATTTATTTTGAAAGCGTATATTAATATGTGTGTGTGCCGTTTACGTGTGTGTGCGTGAAGAATTAAAAATCATAGTTAATAGTTGATACAAAAATAAACAAAGGAAACATAAAAATCACAACAATCTAGTGAATTAAATGGTGCACATACATAATGGGTTAGCGTTAAATGCGGCTAGTGAAATGGAAATGGACTGTTTTAAACCGCATACGCTCTCGTGCCAGAGAAAAATCGTTCACCACCTCTAACTCAGTGTCCTGTCGCTGTCGCGGTCGCTGTCGTCGCCGCTGCTTCTGGTTGGTGCTTTTGCTTCTACTGCTGCTGTCTCTGCCGCTGCCTCTGCCTCTGCCTCTACGCACGCATCGATTTGGGCTAAACGTTAGATACCTCCTAACGCAGTTGTTAGGGTGGAAAAATAAGTACATAATAATAAAAAGAAATGCTGTGCAATTTTTAATTAATCCATCGCCAAACATATGCAACTAATTCAAGTGCAATATTATCAAACGGACTTACTAATAACCAGATAATAACGCAAACAGCGCAAAACAAGCAGCAAAACAAAAGGGACAACAAATAAAAAAGAAACGAAAAAAAAATTTTTTTTTGTATATGTATATATTTTAAAAGGCGGCAGGCGGCAAATCAGAGAAAAAGCACAATAAAAAGCGGGGTAAACTAACAAAAAAAAAAAACAAAAATTACAAAAAAAAAAAATATAAGAATAGTGTGTACAAAATGTTTATTGTATAATTTTCATTACATCTCTTGCATACATACACACACATATGTGCCAGTGTGTGCGTGTGTGGACAAGTGCTTGTGTGCGTTTAGTTTTTGTTTATATGCTGTGTGTTTTGTAGTACATTTCGTCTAGTTTGCTAGTTTCTCGTCATATTCGTCAACAAAACTGTGCGCTCGGCTTAAATTTTGTGCGTTTTGCTTATTGCCTATTTATGGCTTATTGTTTGTTCTTTATTGATTTTAAGATGCTGCTGCATTTGTGGACACACTGACAAGCGCGCACACAAACAAACAAATACATGCACCCACACACACAAAGACATTTTATGGGAAGCAGTGCAATTTGTAAATTTGAATTGAATTTGATTTATGTTTTGATTTTTTATTACAGATTAATATATATATTAATATAAATATATATACCTGGAAAAAGAGAGAGAGAGAGTGAAGTCAGAGTGGTTACACTGAAAATAATAAAAAGGCTTCCACATGAAGACCATGTCGCGCTTTGGGCTGCGCCGTGGCTTCAAATTCAGCGAGGAGCAGCAGCAGGTCAATGGCAACTGCAACAACAACAGCAGCAGTAGTCCAATTGGAACAGCTATACAAAAGCTGGCAACGCCGCCACGAAAAAAAAGGAACAGCAGCCTGGCCAGAGTTGAGCAGCCTCCTGAGCAGTTGGAACTAATTGATGTGGAACTGGAACTGGATAGGCAGCAGCAACAACAGCAAACACCTACGCTTATATGCAGTGTGCCGCTCGAGCGTTTGCCACGCCTCCTGCAAAAGCTACAGCTTCAACAACAACAACAGCAGCAGCAACAACAACAACAACAGACGACGGCTTTAATTAAAGTATTGTGTTTGTACTGTGATAAAAAGTTTGCATCGAGCAAATTGCAGGCGAAGCATGTGGACAAATTTCATACGGAGCGAAATCAGCGACGTTGCAGCAATCGTTACACCAACAACAACAACAATGGCAGCAGCAGCAACAACATTAGTCAAAGTCAAAATTTAAGCAACTTTCCTGGTTGTCAGCATTGCAACAAGTCTACAGCAACAGCAACAACAACAAGCACACAACAGCATCAGCAACACCAGCAGCAACTCATCTGTCTGCCCTCGCAGCAATTGGAGCAGCTTTTTCAGCATCTATTGGTGCGTCATGCTGACAAATATTTCGCTTGCCAGCAATGTCATCTGAGATTCAATGATGTATTGCAGCTGCAAAGTCATATGCGTCTAACGCATCAGCAACAGTTGCCAGTAAAAACGATGACAACGACAACAGCGGCGCAACAACAACAACAAACAATGATTGGCGCGGAGGAACCTGTTTTGTTTCGTTTGGGTCTCACACAAAATCGTTTGCCAGGACAGCGACAACGTAATCGCAGTGCGCGATTGCAGCAAGACAGCAGCAATGTTGCTGCTGGCACTGCCAAACAGCAGCAGCAACAGTTCCAGCAAAGAAGCAGCAAACGTCAGGCAATTGCAACTACTGCTACAACAGCAACTGCAGCAGCAACAACGGGAACAGCAACAACATCAGCAGCAACAACTGCCGCAGCAGGCGCCGCAACAACAGTTGCTGTTGCAGTCACAGATGAGCAAATTTTTCGCATGCCCAGCCATAGTCATGTTTTTGATGACAATTTCTATCAGGATGTTGTTTTAAATGTGCGTCACAATTTGCAACATTATTTGGATGGTCGTTTATGTAGTGGCCCCGCCCCCCCGCAGCCCCTCAGCGATGACACACAGACGACAACGACAACAGCAACACACGCCAGCAACAGCAATCTTAATCAATTGTCTGCTTATCCCACATTATTAACAGCCGAGCAATTTGGTGATGTTGCTGTCGGTTTGGAGCAATTGCCATTGCCACATTTATCGAAAACGCGACGTCCACATACGAAGCACAGTTGGAAATGGAAATGGGACTATGTAAAGAAGTTTACCATCATCAATGAGGGCGGACGTTTGGTTAAGAAGTTGAAGCAACCATTTATGGGTTTGCGGGATTTGTCACGTTTGGATATGTGGACACAGTTGACGATGCGACAGAAGCATGATCTTGAGTTGGCACAACAGCAGCAACAACAATTGCAGCTGCAGCAACAACAATTGCAGCTGCAACAGTTGCACTTGCTGTTGGATCAACGTTTGTTGCCACACATTATTTTAGAGCAAAATGAGCAGGCGATTATTAAATGTGAGCCGGAACGTGAGCAACAGTTGCCGTTGCATGAGCAACTATTGCCACAAACATTTGCCGATCAAAGTTTTCTAACGCTGTTGCAGTTGCAACCGCGTGGTAGCAATAAGCATCAGCAGCAACAACAACAACCGCAGCAACAGCAACAGCATCCATTGCAAAGACTTGTGCTAAGTGGCGAATGGGCGCGACCACGCCTCTATTTGTGCATTTGCTGTGGCGCCAAGTTTGAACAACGCAAAGCTTTAGAAGAACATAAAACATTTCGTCATTCGCACATTTATGCAACACATTACGAGCTTGTGGGTCGTGAATTGCTGGCTGGGAACTTGTTGAGACATTTGTTTATGCCAAAGCGTGCATTGAGTCGCTATGCAGCCAACAGCAATCAACAACAGCAGCAACAGTTGTCGTTGTCCATGCTGCCACACAAACAGGAACGTGCTGCTGCTGTTGTTGAAGATGAAGCAAATTCAAGTTCATCAAATTCCTCAGCAGCAACATCAGCGTTTGGCATTGTCATTACCAGCAATTCGCCGTGTTGCAACACAACAGCAGCAACAACAACAACAAGCAGCACAAATAACAGCAGCAGCAGCAGTTGCAACATTAGCAACACCAACAGTAACAGCAACAGTTGCAGCAACAACCATGAGGATAACGACAACAGCAGCAGCGACATTAAGAACGTGCCACAACAACAACAACAACTACAACAACAAATAGTCTCTTGCTCGCCAACAAGTGTCAACTCAAGTTGCAGCTACAGCTCACAGCAACAACAACAACCCACAAGTTGCACAAAATGTGGTCGCAAATGCAGCGGTCTCATGGATCTCTATCGTCATATGCTAGATTGCTCTGGGGATTATGTTTGGTCCCTGGCCAAAAAGCGTAAATATCGTTATTATTGTGGCTCTAAAAAACGTCGTACCGCGTGCAATTTTGCTCAATTACTGCGTAAGAATAGCAAGAAGAGTCATGTCAAGCAACAGCAGCAGCAACAACAGCAGCAGCAGCAGCAGCAACAGCTGCCCAACAACAACAACAACGATGCCTCTGAAGAGAGCTCCAACTCAAATTCGAATTCAAATTCCAATTGCCAGAAAACTAAAACGCCGCCTCGCCAACGTCCCAGCGATGGTGAGTTCTCCCTTTTTATATACTCAGGGGGTATATTAAGTATATGCAAAGTATGTAACAGGGAGAAGAAAGCATCTCCGACCCCATAAAGTATATATATTATTGATCAGCATCAACAGCCGAGTCAATATACCATTATCTGTCTGTCCGTATAAGCGGAAGGATCTTAGAGATGGTAAGAGCTAGGACCATCAAATTTGGAATGAAGGCTCCTTATTTGAATTGTCAGTGTAATGCTAGAGACACGCGCCCGTGTCCTGATTAGGTCAACAAATTTTTTTCGTTTTTAAAAATATTTTTATTTTTTAAAAAGTTTTAAAATTTAAAGATACGTACAAATTGTTTAAAATCACTCATTTATATTATATTTTATTGAATTGCATGGGCATCAAATCTTCGGCGTGCCGAGGCCTAGGCTCAGGGTATATTACTGTCGACGGCACTCGACTGTTCCGCTTGTTATTATATATGTACCCTGCCATATAAATTGTATAGAAAACTCGTCCAAACGGTAAGAGCAAGAATGCTTAGCGCTTTTATGAATTTTAAAGTAGTTTCGCAAAATTGGAAGTGCAAGGACTCAATATAGGTATCAAAATTTTTATAGAAAAGCATCATGATTAATTTAGTATGCATTTTTAATAAATTAGTCGACAAGGACAATAAAGAGTGTGGAGTTGCTCCAGAGAGTAGAGATCTTGGGTTTATGTTATAAGGTTTTTTTTTAGGGCTTCTTTTTGCTAAGTTTACAAAACTATCCTAGCGTCTTAAAAGTTTCAGTAAGTTTTATAGCCTTGAAATTTATATACATTTATTTAAATTGAGTAACGGCTAGTGATATAAATTCAACTTGTCGATCGAGTTTTTAATCTACTTGGTAAAAACGCCAAAAGAGAAATCGGGTTGTCGATAAATCATTCAAAAATTTATCAAGTTAAAGTTCTTAAAAATCGCTTTGGCGAAAATCAAGTTGTCGATTCTTCGATGCATTTTTACATCACTATTAACGGGTATTTTATAGTTGGGGGACTCTATTGTTTTTTTCTTGCAATTCTCATTTGTTCTCTCTTTCTTACATTTCTCTTTTTTAGCTGAATCCATACGCAAAATGTTGGAGAATTTGCCGGCGAAACGTGTCTGCAAAAAGATCTTTCCCATGGACAACAAGA
Source organism: Drosophila limbata (assembly GCA_963924055.1). Lineage (NCBI taxonomy): Eukaryota > Metazoa > Arthropoda > Insecta > Diptera > Drosophilidae > Drosophila > Drosophila limbata. The sequence goes on from OZ001351.1 coordinate 26,985,299, forward strand.
AGCGTTCAAAGAAACAAGGAAAGCCCGGGAAAAAGCAATTGGCGAGGGGCGCTAAAAAACTTTATAACCATCATCATCATCATCATCATCACCACCACCATCATCATCATCAGCACACGTTGCGTAATACGCGTTCGCGTGCGCGTTTGGTGCGTGCGAAGCCAGCAACAGCAGCAGCTGCAGCAACTGTTGCAGCTGCAGGAAATGAGCAGCAGCAACAACGCAATCGACGCAAGCAGCAGCAACAGGCGAAGCTCGCAAGCAACGATAACAACGCAACAAGCACCACCACAACAACAACAACTAATTTAAGCACTGCCAATACAGCTGCAATTGCAACGGTTGCTAGTCTCACAGTAACAGCAACAATTGTAGCCGCCACAACAACAACAACAACTGTAGCCTCACAGCTAATGCCCACACCGCCAACAACACCAGCACCACCAGCACAAGCAACAACAACAACTGTCACATCAGCCACAACTGCAGCAACAGCAACAGCAACAATTGCTGTTGGCAAGCAACAATTGCAGGTGAAACGCAGCAAACGCATTAGCGATTGCATTGCCATGTTAACTGGCAAGCTGGAGGAGAAGCTCAAGACTGAACAGCAACCACTGGACAGAGAGGGGAAGCCGAAGCTGAAGCAGCAACAGGAACAGCAGCAGTTGCCGGAAAAGGAGCAGGAAAAGAAGCAGGAAAAACAACAGGAGGAGCAGCAACAGTTGCCGCCAAAGACGCCCAAACGCAAAGCCATCTCGCGGCGCATTATAAAGACGTCTAGCGAGACGACGACGACCACAGCAACTGTTGCTGCAGCAGCAACAACAACAACCTCTGCAACAACGGCAACCTCTGCAACAACAACAACCTCTGCAACAACAGCTCACACTGCAACAATAATTCCCCCAGCAATACCAGCTGCCGCAGCAACATTAACTACGCCGGCAGCAGTTGCGGCACCAATAACTTTGCCTACAGCAACAGCAATTGCTGCCGCAGCAGCAACAGCAACAGTTAAAATGCCGCTGACATTGCCAGTGCCATTGCAACTGCCGTTGCCATTGCCGCTGCCTGTGCCTGCGCCTGTGCGACGCGCCACGCCCACTAAAGCGGCAACCAAGCAAATGGTAGCAACACAGCTGCAACAGTTGCCTCCTCAGCAACAACCGTTGCCATCGGTGCCGCAGAAATTGCCGTTGCCATTGACATTGCCGATGCCAGTAAAAATGCAAGCGCCGCCAGCAACAGTTCTTGCCGCGCAAGCAACACTGACACCTACTGCTGCTGCTGTTGGCGTGCCCGCGGCAACATTGCTGTTGCCAAAGTTGCCGCTGTATCTGCCTTACGTCATGGAACCGCAACAACCTTTAAATTTGAGTCATGTGAAGCCAACGCCAAGCGAAGCACATCAGCAACATGCGCAACAGCAGCAGCAGCAACAGCAACAACTGCTACATCCACAACAACAACAGCAACAGCAACGTGTGTCAGCAATGCCAGCTCGTCGTCAAACGATTTGCGGCTTTGAGGCAAGAAATCTGTTGAATTTGGATGAGATGCAACCTTTGGATTTGTCCAAGAAATCAACACAAGCAGCGGTTGCTGTTGCAGCTGTGCAGCAACAGCAGCATGAGTTGCCGCTAGGCTTGGCATTGCCGCTGCCGCTTGTGGCACGTGGCACGGAGGCAGCTGTTGCTGCTGCGCATTATTATTCAAATTTGGAGCTACTGAAGATTCCACAAGTACGTAATCCCGTAATGCCCGTAGCAACAGCAATACAACAACAACAACAGCAGCAGCAGCAACAACAACAGCCAGCGATAACAACGCCAATTGCTTCCGTGAAAACATCTGGCAAGAAACGCGCCACAGATGTGGCAGGCAAAAAGGAGAAACAAACGAATGCCACTAAAATGGATGAAGTGATTAATAATCATATCGATGATGCCATCAATTCAGTTCTGCTTGCTGTGCAAGAAGAAGAAGAGCAGCAGCAACAGCAACAACAGCTCAAACAGCAGCAGCAACAACAGCAACTGTTGCTGCCGCCAGTCACTGCAGCAGCAACATTTGCAGCCATTGCCACCACAACAACAACAACCTTTGCAGCCATCGCCACCACAACAACAACCTTTGCAACAGCAACTGCAACAACAACAGCAGCAACTGTTGCCAAGCATTTGACACCAAAGAAACGTAATATGCGCTCCAAAACCATCGATTGTCGCTCTGCCTTGTTGCTGACATCGACCATGCCCACGCCTACGCCCATTGTGCCCGCCCAAAAATTGCAGCAATTGCCAAATGGTACAACAGCAACTGTTGCTGCCAATGTGGAAACGCCAACGCCGTCAACACAAACAGAAGTTGTCGTTCTTGTCGAGGAGCAGCAGCAATTGCCTAAAATGGAGCAGCAACAATTGCCATTGGCAGTAGCAACAGTTGCTGCTGCGGCAACGCCAGCAATGCCTGTCTCAGTAATTTCAGTGGCACCACCAACAGCAACAACATTGCCAACAGCAACAACCACATTGTTGCTGTCCTCACGTCGCAGTGCGACGCCCAGTTCATTGCTGGAGGAGCACAACAGCAGCAACATGCACAACAACAACAACACGTCGTCGGGTTTTCATAGTTTGGCGCAATCGGAGCTGGCGCAGGCGTCAGTAAATCAAGGAAAGGAGGAGGAGGAAGAGCAGCGAGAAGACGAGCAGAAGGAAGAAAAGAAGGAGGATGAGGAGATGGAGATGGAGAAGAAAGAGCAAGAAAAGGAGGAGGAAAAACATGAGCAACAGGGCAAAAAGCAGCAGGAAAATCTGGAGGAAAAGCATGAGAAGATGGACGAGAGAAAAGAGGAAAAGGAGGAGAAGAAAATGGAGGAAACGGAACCACCACCACCACCCGTCAAAGAAGATGCAAAGAAAAAGCAAAGAAGACGACGCAAAAATGAGCTGGCAGCAATTGTTGCCGATCAATTGTTGGAGAGTTTTAAAATTGACAATGCGCGAAGGGATAATCTCAAAAAACTGGAGAATTTGGCATATGAGAAGAGCGAGGATCTGTTGCTGACGGGCATGTTGCTCATGTCGAGCACCAAACGCAATGCCACGCTACAACAGCAACAACCGACGACGACAGCAGCAGCAGCAACAATTGCCAGCGATGCGAAACGCAGCAAAGTGGAGCAACAACAACAACAGCAGCAACCAGAGGCGGCTGCAACTGGTGGGCGTGGCCGACCTAAAAGGCGTCAGAGTTGCTACTATCGACGCGGTGGGCGTGGCAAGGCGGCTGAAACTAATATAAGTGCGTTAAAATCATCGCTCGAATCATTTTCCATTGGCATTGAGAAGCAACTGTTGGCGAAGGAGGCGGCAACAGCAGCAGCAGCCGCGGCCGCAGCAGCAGCTGCAAAATCGACCACGTCAACAATGATATTACGGCCCAGTATATTGTGCAAGGCTGCCAAGGAGCAGCAGCAACAACAACAGCAACAGCTGGCGACGGCACAAGCAGCAACTGTTGCTGCTGCTGCAGCGCCAACATACAGTCGTGATCCGCGACTTAATAAAAATATACATAAGGAAACAGCAACAACAGGCGCAACGCAACAGCAGCGAGAGCAGCAACAAAATCAACAGCAGCAACTGTTGCAGCCGGAGCAACAACAACAACTGGAAGAGGATGACAACTATTTAACGGAAATTGCGAAGAACGTAAATGAGAAAATCATGTCGGCAACAAATGAAGATTTCGAATTTGCCAACGATGAATTCGATGCTGAAAAAGAGCATGAACAGGGCGATGATAAATTCTATAGACCACCGACATCGATGAGCGTGAGAAGCGCCCCAAATCTCAATGATGAGCACTCGCATTTTGGCAGCGATGATGATGATGATGATGAGAATACAAATACGGAAATGCTGGACATGGATCTCGATGATGAGATGAGTGTGTATACAAGTTATAGTCAAGATTTGGGTCGAAGCCGTCGAAGGCGGCGAAGACGACGTAGTGTTTTACTTACCCGAAGACCCAAGAAGCGAAGGCCCCCGTTGGGGGAGGGGGATAAGTTTGATTGTCAGTTGTGTGGAAAGAGTTTCTTTAGTGCAACATCGTTGTCCAAGCACAACATGACATTGGCGCATGTCTCCAAATTGTCCGAGTTTGAGTATTTGCAAAGCAAAACAGCAGCAACAGCAGCAACGGTTGCTGTCACAGCTACAGCAGTTGCTGCTGCACCATTGCAACAGCAGCAGCAACAACAACCTCAGCAGTTGCGTGCCTCTGTTGTTGTTGCAACTGTTCCTGCCGCTGTGCCAGAAACTGTTGCTCCAGCTACAACCTCTTCGCATGTCATCACCGAAGAAAGTCTGCGTCTACACGACAACCAACAGCAACAGCAGCAGCAACATCATCAACAACAGCAGCAACAACATCATCAACAACAGCAGCAACAACATCAACACTATCAACAACACTCGAGTCCCGCCCACAGTGATGCCCGCCTTAATCTCAATCCCGACGAGCGTCTCTTTTATGAATGCTGCAACATTTTAAAGAGCGCAACAACAACAACAGCGACAGCAGTAACAACAACAACAACGAATCCCATTCCCAATTTGAATTCGAATCCAAATGCGAATGCAAATCCAATTACAAACTCCAATCCGAATCATCATTCAAATCCAACTGTGATTGTTAGCGCGGGGGGAAGGAAGAATGTGGAAGAGAGAGCGCCGAGAGCGACGACGACGTCGCCACCACCAGCAACAACAACACCTGCCACAGCTCCAGTTCCAGTTCCAACTTCAGTTCCAGCTCAGGTTCCTGCCGTTTCCCATCAGCCTGTTATACAGCAGCCGTTTCGGAATCCGCGTGCAGCCACGCCCACGTAAGTATATCTGTTTGAAATGAAAGAAGAAAGTGGGTGGAGGAAGAGACACTGACAAAGGCGTAGAGGAAAAGAGGGAAAAGAAAGATTAAGAATAACTGATTGAAGAGAGACTTTACTGCGTGCGTGTTTTTGGGTTTTGCTTTCGTCACTAGCGTGGACTGGAGCAGAGGCAAAAAGACACATAGGGGAGGTAGAGAGAAGAAAGCAAAGAAATAATTAGAGGGAAAAAAATGGACAAAATTAAAGATACAAGTGAGAGAAAGAGAGAGAGTCAGTAGGCATTTAAAAGGTTCCCACTATTCGTCTAAGAAGTCCGAATAAATAAGTGAACGCGAAATAAATATTGAGAAGAGAAAATATTATTCTTTTAACTTCTATTAGACTACATAGGGAAGCAATTGAGAATGGAGGACGAGAAGACGACGAAGAAAGATTAAGAAAGCAAATATATTCAAAAATTCGAAAAGTGAAAAAAAAAAACAAAAATTTCTCTGAATTGAAATGAAATGCCACATATTTCTTTATCTTTTCATTTTCAGAAGTCAGCAACAACATTCAGGGCAACAGCAACATGCACATCATCAGCATTCTCAACATCATCATCAACAACATCAACAACAACAACATCAACATCAACATCATCAACATGGTTTGTCACCAAATTATTCGGCAATGTCACAATTCTCGGCTGTGACAAATATGACAACATCGAGATTCAAGACGAAAGCAGCGATGAAAGGATACGAAACGAATCTGACCATGACGAATGTGAATGTGAGTGTCAATCTGCAAGTGGATCTCAATGTGGACGTGGAGTTGGCCAACAAACCAACAACGGGACGTGGCGTCTGCAAATTGACGGAATTGGCGGATATAGCATTGGGAAGCGAGAAGCCGCCTGGTGTCGATTATATGACCACGCCCAGCACAAATGAGCAGGTGGATCAGCAGGAGCAGGATGAGGGGGAGGGAGCAGGAATGGGAGTGCCAAGAGCAGCGGGAGCAACAGCAATAGGAGGAGGATCCACTGCAGTAGCAGAAGGATTAGGAGCAGGAGCACCTGGAACGATAGCCATACCAAATGTTGCTCCTGAGCCAAGTTCCACATCCTCCAAGACCATCATGCATCATGCCGCCACCTCGTCCATCATCAAAGCCACTGCCGCCAGCAGTGCCACATTACCGCCAGTTTCCGGCCGGATTATCATACCGGAGCGTCCCTTCAAGAACATCGGGTTGGAGGAGAAGGCAACGATAACGTTCCAGAAGCCAAAGACTACAATGAATCTGTTGACGGAGGACAATAATAGTGTGTCCACGGCCAGTTATTCGGATCGCGATGATTACGATTTTGGCACCTTGAGTTGCGAGGAGGAGGTGGAGGATCGAGAGGAAGCAGAGGGAGACGGAGACGGTGAGGAAGCTGTGGAGGAAGTGCAAGTGCAAGTGGGTGGAAGTGGCAGGAAGCAAGTGAAACCCACAACTGCTGGCAACATTGCCTGCAACACGGGGCACACTCCCTGCTCCGCCAGCAGCAGCTCCAGTTCCTCCTCCTCGTCCGCGTCGTCGCGATCATCGCAATCGTCCAACTCGAGTCGCGCCACGGCGAAAACCTTTGAGAATAAATCGCTGATAATGGGACGGATTTTCAAGCATGCCAAGGCGACAAATGTAACGCCACAGCTGGCCACAGTTGTGCCGCTCAAGAGTGCACCCAAGGATAAGGCGCAGTTGGATCAGATCTTTGATGAGCTACGTGGCGCTGGCAAGCCACAGGAGGCAGTTGCTCCAATTGCAGCTGCTCCCGTGACAGCAGCTGCTCCTATTGTCGAACACTGGCTTGTGCCGCTCCAGCAACAGCAACAACTGGAACCATTGGCAGCGCCAGCAGCACCAACACCACCAGCAGCGCCGCCAACAGCGGCAGCAGCCGGAACAACAGTAGCCAAGCGTGGCAAGGCCAAAAAAACAGTTGGAGCAAGTGCAGCATCAACAACTCCTGCTGCTCCAACTCCAACAACAACAACAACTACGAAATCCACGGCACGTAAACCACGCAAAGATCTCAGCAAACTGCAAACGGAGCTGGGCATGAGTCCCGAGGCACTGCAGCAGCTCATCGATGAGGGACAACGCAAATCGAAGCGACGCTGTGCCACAAATCGTCCCAAGAAATTGGTGGAAACCTGGAGCTCCGATGAGTATGAAGAGTTCTTGTCCACCAAGGATATTATAGCATTGATTGAGCAAAAGGAGCAGCAGGAGCAGCGGCGCAAGCGCAAGACAAGCGAGGCGATAGCTGGAGAGGCACAACCCACGCTGGAAAAGAAGGACTTGGCCAAAACCAAGAAAAACAAGAAAGTGCAGAGGGAGCAGCAACAGCAGGAGGAGGAATTGGTGAAAATGCCAACACAGCTGAGCAAACGCGCCAGGCAGCGTGTGGAGGCAGTGGCTCCCGTGGCAGCTCCAGTTGCTGCGGCCAAAGCAAAGGCAACGCGTGGCAAAGCGGCAGCCAAATCAAAACCAGTGGCAGCGACAACAACAACGACGACAGTGGGTAGAAAACGCGGCAAGCAAATGGAGCAGGAGCAGAAAGAGGAGGAGGAGCAGCTGAAGCTGGAGAAGATTACGGAGACAGCGAAAGACGCGCGCGAGGAACGCGCCAGTCAGCGAACTCGCAGCCGGCGGCAACAACAAGCGGCAGCAGCAACAACAGCTGCACAGCAGCAACAGCAACAACAACAACAGCAACAACAACAACAACAACTGATGCAACCGCCGCAACAACAATTGCAATTGAAGCAATTGAATCACTGCCAGGAGCAACAAAAGCCACGCAGCAGCAGCAGCAGCAACAATCGCAATAACAATAACAACAACAACATCAGCAACATCATCAACAACAACAACAATAGCAACAATTGCAACAAAAATTTGAAAACGAAACGCAAATCGCAAATGAAACGTGAATCGCCGGCGCGCCGGAAGCGACCGGCAAGCGAGAAGCAACTTTATTATTGGAGCAGCTCCAGTGATGATGAATTTGGGCGCATCGATAAGGAAAAACAGGCAGCAGCAGCAGCAGCAGAAAATGCAGGCGAGGCACAGCAGCAACAATTGCAGCTGCAGCCACAACAACAGCAGCAACAACAAAAACAGCAGCAACAACTGTGCAACAAGCACTTTGATGACAGCAGCGAGCAATATCAAAAACATGGCTGGATCGTTGGGGATTCACACAAGAAGCTAGTGAAGCTGCTGGCCATTGCCAAGGGCAGCAAGAAAGTCGACAATTGTGGTGTCAAGCGACGTACGCCAAAGCGTAAATGTTAATCCAAACAACAACAACAACAAACAGCTGGACAAGTGTTGTCTGCGCGGGCAGCAGACGCCAAATTCAAAAACAAACTCCAGTCAGTATCACAACAAAAACAATTCACAGCATCAATTGCAAAACTGCAACTGCAACTGCAACGCTAAACGCATAATATAAATGCAAAAAATACTTTTACTTTCTTTCAAAACAAACAACAAATCATCTAAGCGTTACATTATTTAGATATTTTTTTTATTAAATGTATTTATAATTAAAAATAAACAAAACAGAACAAATTAGAGTTGTGTGCAGGCGGACATTTATTTGTGTGCACTGGTGTGTGAGGATCAGTGCTGCCAACTTTTGTTTGAAAAAAAGCTGTTTTTGACAGGAGGAACGCTGCAGAAAAGCTAAAAAATTAATGAGAGAGGGGAAGAGTGGGCGCACAAAATCAGTTGCTCGGAAAGAAACTGAACCATTTGAGCCTCTGCTGATCTTTTATTCATAAGATGAGAATAATTTCATCAATATTGTCCTGATTCTCCTGATTTTCATTATCATATGATAATCCCTTTCCTATCATCCGCATGAATTTATTTCGAAGCTTATAGCACTTTCGAGAATAAGTAAATTCATAAAAAAATAAATTATTTTGATTTTAAGTAGCAAACAATTAATCCTATTTCCATATACATATAAAGTACACTGTTAAGTGACATCAAGTGTTGTTTATTTCGCAGTTCTAACTTTACAAGATTGACTTCGCTAAATATGCGCTCCACTTCGGCGTTGAACCAAGGCAACGATAATATATCAATGTCTACCCTAGCCAGGTCTGCAATCGTATTGTTGCCCACAGAATCCGTTTAGAATTTGACTTTCATCCAAAATTTGGTAGTGCTTTTATTATTTTGCCATTTCGCAAAGTGAATTTTTTTATATTGCCTTTTAATTTACAAATCTGAAAAGCATTTAAAAAAAAAGAGCAAGAAATCCCGCTGCCCTCTGTTTTCAAATTTTTCTAGCAAATGGCCTTTAGAAAAGGCAGACTTGACGGGAAAAAAGCGAATCTGTCAGCACTGGTGAGGATATTTATTATTACACATTCGACGAAAACAAGCTGCTGGACAACTGGGAAAGGCTGGACAAATGGCAACAGTGTAGTTTTTACATATTCAATTTTTGCTTGTCTGTTTCTTGATGGTTATCCTCTGTGTGATTCCCTGATCTTAATATAAATTAATTAAATGCTTAATCCTCTACACATAGCTACGGATTCGCCGCCCACGCCGGAATTCTATGAGGAGCTGCATGTGTATATGGGATCACAGTTATGGTGCATTTACACCAGTTAATAAACAAGCAAACGTTGATATCAACTTAGTCAATCCTAGTGTGAACAGCTGTCAACTTGATCAACTGTTGCGTTGACAGTAGATTGACAATGCGAAAAACATCAGTTGTTGCTCTGAATGTAGTGTAAACACTTTGTGTTGAAGTCACAAGAAGCTCATGTTCATATTCTTTTGCTTTGTGTTGACAAACATTATGTACAGATTAGAGGTGGCTACACTTCGCTTAGCCATTCGTTTTTATTAATGTTGACTGTTGTTTCAACTGTGCAGTCTATAAAAATAAAATTAATAATGAAAAGCTATTTAAAAATACATTTTAATTTATTTATATACATATTTAATGAACTATATTTCAATATCGAAAGTAGACCTGACGTTCAACCTCAAAGAATGTGGATATCACTAGTTTAAACTACTCTCAACTTCATTATCAACGCGTTAGCATCTTGCCTACTAGTTGGCAACCCGGTTGGAGGTGAAGACCACCAATGACATTTGGGTTGTGAAACGACGTTGCAATTGGACACAATATTATGTGATTCTGTGTAAGAGTAAAGCCACTCTATTGGATGTGACGCAGGTAGCGAAGAGTATATTTGAACAAGAGCTCACAGATGATGTATCCTTTGACAAATAATCAGCAAGATCAGATAAATAAAGGGCGTTTTCCAATTGTAATGCCTGTTTCTTGTCTCCGTTGCGTGACAGAAACGACAAGAGGCGCCAAACTGCGTCTCTTGTTCTTTTCAAGCCAGCACTGTGCTGCTACTCGCACTGAGAGTATTGGTGTTGTTACCCTCGGTGGCATCATTATATACACTGGTCGAGGATGATGAACTCGTCGTTGTGGCACCGTTGTGCATTTTGCTCAGTTTCACAATAAAAATGCGACGATTGGACATGCAAATTGAGTAGCTGTGATGCTCATAATCAATTGTTATGCGTTCACAGCTGCTGTTGGGCATAAAATTCTCATCGATGCTGCAATAGAGAGAGAAATAATTTTTGTTTTTTTTTCAATGTCTCAAATTTTTACCTTTCGGTTAGATTCAGCAAACCCATTATTACATTGGCACTGCGCTCATCATTCTTTAGTTCGCCGCCCGATTCTAGTACTGCTCCATCATTTTTGAGTATTAAGTAGCCAATTTGGTTTGGCACAATTAACCTATCCTTGTCCATCTTTTGTATATTTGTTAAATCAGCTTTCCCAATAACTACTGTTTATTTTTTGTGTTTGCACTGCTTGACATTCACAGGAAAGTGCGACATTATCAATATACGTTAACACAAGATGAATTTATATAAAGGTGATGTAATCGCTCTTTCTCGGGGCGAAGCTGTCAGAGAGAGTCTGACGTGAGAGAGACGACATAGAAAATTTGCTTTCGTAATGACATTTTCGCCCCAAAAAAAGAGGGAACGTCAAACGAATACATCACCATATGTATATAAATTCACCTTGCACTCAACTAATCAAAAATATCATACGTTACATTTCAATTTAAATCTGATGGCTGCTCAGGTTGCTCTGTGGTCAACAGCTCAAAACACATTTACAATACTTGCATTAAGCTTGCTGGCTTCCGACATCTACGAAATGGCTCCATAATTCGCTACACTTTTTAATTAGCAACATTCTGAATTTTTTAAATGTGTATTGAGCTTTGGCGATAATCCAAGATATGTGTTTTTTTCAAAGAAAGAATCTCTACAAAATGCCCTAAGAGGAACAACAGAGCAATAATGAGGAAAACAGAACAACTGAACAAGACTGAGCAACTGATCAAAAAAGAGCAAGTGAGCAATAAAGAGCAATTTGGAAGGAACATGTTCACTTGCTCACTTCAGGGAGCAACTCTTTTTTGTTCACTCACTCTAGAGCTGGGATAAAATCGCTTCTCAGTGCATCGATTTTATTTGATTTTTTAGAAACAAAACTCGATTAGTCGAAAAAAAAACATTTTTTTTTTTTAATTTATTAAGATCAATTCATGGAGATCATATACTTATACATGTAAAAAGCAAACTAAAAATACATTTCAATAATATAACTAAGGAAAAGTTATAAGTTTAAGAACATAAGTAACAAAAGAATTTGTTTTCATAGCATAAAAAGCGAACAAAAATTACGTTTCCAGAACATAAGAAAAAAAAGAAATGATTACATATCCAAAAGTCATTCGTTCTTGCTTGCAAACAGAAGCTTGTTTATAGTTTTTTGTTTTAGAGCGGTGCGTCTATCTGTTACAATGCATCCAGCTCTACTAAACACTCGTTTTGATTCGGTGGAGCATGCTGGAATGCACAGATAGCGTAGGGCGTATATAGATATATTTAATCAGTTATTAATTAACCTATTTAATCCTTATTCACAGTGATGGAGTTTAGCTGATGAATGCTTTACGATACATCGATTCTACCAAAACAGAATCGATGTTTGAACGAAAAAAAAAGAATCGATTAAATCGATTCTAGAATCGATTTTATCCCAGCTCTAACTCACTCATGAGCAACCCAACACTAGTACGGTAGAGGAATAATATATAAAAGAAATAGTTATTCCTTATTTTTATACGGTTCATAAACGCATTGGAGCTGTGCAAGTGCAATAATTGTGAGTAAATACAAACATGGTTTCAAACAGGATGTGCATCAAATTTCGCAATTGTCGTTAACGCCTCGAAATTTTTCACTTGCGTCGGAAGTTTTCCTTCTCTCTCTTTCTTCGCTTCACTTTTTTTTTCATTTTTTTTTTGTTGTATTTTACGATGCTGATTCGTAATTGTCTTCTTGTATACACGCTTGCTCTCTTGCCTCTGCGCGCGTGTGTGTGTGTGATTATATTTGTGTGTGTGCTGCTGGTTGGAAAATAATTAAAGCAAATAAGTGAACAACTCCAATTTGTTGCACATTTCTTAGTTGCCGTATAGTGCCCAATTATAAACATAAACGAAATCAGTGATTGCATGTGTAATTGTGTATGTTTGTATCTGCGTGATTGTGTGTGTGTAAGTGGATGCTGTTTCTGCCAAAGGAGCATGCATTAGAAGAAGATTTTTGGATGCCATTCGCAGCATCCACATTCACATTCACGAAACAAAGTCAAGATAAAAACGAACACGAACGGGAATCCGAATAATCGGAATCGGTGAATGTACCACTAAAATCTGAGAGCTGTTGCTTTTTTTTTTGGCTTGTTTCTTCTTTGTGCGCAACTGCAGGTAATCAATATGTCGCCGTGTTCCCCCCATCTCTCACCCTTCATCAACGTCTTACTGGCTAATAACTACACATATATCTACACAAGTTGGCTCAAAACTGAATGAAGTTACAAAAATTGGCAAGTTAACAATGAAAAAAAGAAACGGCAAATTAAACATTCGTTGCACATGCAGTAGCCTTCCCTCTCCCCCTTCCAACAAAATGTCAGCGCCCGCTGCTGCCCAATGCTCTTTAGGCAAGACAATTGAGACAAATTCACAACAACAAAACAGCAGAAAGAGAGAGGAAGAGAGTTTTGGAACAAGGGTCGACGTCGCGTCGTCGTTATCGTAGATGTTGCTTTTGTTATTGTGTTGTGCAGCCCGGGAATGTACATATGTATGTATGTATATACATATGTACATTGCACAGGAAATCTGTTGCTGGGAAACTTGGCCCATCATCATCTCAGCATGAAGATTGATTTTGCGTGCACTGCACTTGCACTTCTGCAGCCCTGCAGTTTCATATGCGCGGTAGTAGACAAGGTGCCAACTCTGATTGTCGATGGAAGGGACTTACACAGTTGCAGCAGCGGTAAAGGCAGCAGCGGTAAAGGCAGCAACTGCAGTAGCAGCGCATATTTGTGTGTTATTCTGGTATAGCCGGAAAAACTCAATTAAAGTTGGAGTGTTGTTGGTTTTATTGAAGTACACACCCACACACGCAAATACACACACATGCATATATACATTACATATATAGACATACACGGTTGCAATCGCTTGTAGGATTTTTGTGTTCATTCACAGCCCCAGCGAGAGAGCAGCGGCAGTCAAAAGAGCAGGATAACAGCAACAACAAAAATGCACAAACAAACACCTCCAAATACGTTAGAGTACCATAACAACAACAATAAATGTAAGAGCAGCAGCAGCAACCGCAGAAACAGCAACAACAACATCAACAACAACAAAAAGCCACCCACATTTTCACATGACTGATACTCTCTTTCAGTGCCTGCTTGGTCTGCCTGTGCACCGTGCTCTCATCGCCCATGATTACGCTCTCTCTTCGTGTGTGTGTTGATTCGCTCTCGCTCTCACTCACGCTGTCTGTTCTAATAGCACTCTGGTCAGTTGTGCTCTCTGTTTCTAGCTTAGTTGCGTTTGTCAGCAGGAGCAGCGCAGCAGCAGGCAAAAAGGATTTTTCAGTTTATTGCAGACATTTTGCAAAATACCGAAATAAAATAACAAAATAAACGCAAAATAATTAATTATGTTGTACAACTAAAGAGAAAGGTATGTGTGATGAAATCATAAAATTGCAAACAAAAAAATGCAAATATATTTTACAAAAGTTAATTGAAAGTGTAGAAAGCTCGTGTGTGTGTGCGTGTATTTGTGAGAGGGGAGTGTTGGGTGTTTTGTAGGGGGAGGGGCGTGGGGAAGGTGTCAATTTGCATTTGCCTGCGCCGGCCGTGTGTGTACGCTCAGCGCAGTCTCTCTGCTCTCTCTGTCCAGCCGTGGATGTATCCCTGTGCGGCCCCAGTCACAATTGCTCAGCTCTTCTTATTTTCCTTCGTCCTTCCTCTCGTTGTGCTTGTTGTTATTATTATCGTTGTTGTTGTTGTTGCTGCTGCTTTACGTTTCTAATGAACTTCTTAAAAGTAAGCAATTGCAAGATTTTGACTAATAAAGACAACCCTTTCGCAATACAATAGTGGATGCTATTGCAATGCTACTAGTAATATTATCCACAAACCGTAAGCTATCTATTGTACAAGAGCACTATCTATAAATTCTGGAGTGTCTAGTAGTCCACAAAGTCATTAAGAGTGGAAATTTAACACCATCTTGATTATAGGGTTAACCCACACATTTTAGATTTGTCAATAAAGTATCTCTGAGTTCTAACTGGTTGTCTGTAATTTCGCTTTTGCTATAGGCAACTTGTGATTTTTTTTTTTAACTAATAGCTCTTATTTGCGATTCTCATCTTAATATATCTTTGTTTCTTTAGGTGCGTCAAGATGCGTCAATTCAACATTTCGGTCATTGGGCTATCCGGGACCGAAAAGGACCGCGGCCAAGTTGGAGTTGGCAAATCATGTTTGTGCAACAGATTCATGCGGCCAATGGCCGATGATTATTTTATAGATCACATATCAGTGTTAAGTCAAAGTGATTTTAGTGGACGGATTGTGAACAATGATCACTTTCTATATTGGGGCGAGGTGCGAAAGACAACGGATGAGGGTGTTGAATATAATTTCAATATCATTGAACAGACCGAGTTCATGGACGATTCCACATTCCAGGCCTTTAAGGTTGGCAAAATGGATCCATATTCGAAACGTTGCACCGCCACAAAAGTTTTCTCCGCTGAGAAATTAATGTACATATGCAAAAATCAATTGGGCATCGAAAAGGAGTACGAACAGAAAGTAATGCCCGATGGTAGATTGAGTATTGATGGATTTGTTGTTGTATTTGATGTAAGTCCGGTGCCAAATCGTAGTGTGGAAAAACAGGTGGATTTTGTTCAAAATGTCATTGCAAATATATTGAAAAATAAGAAACCATTGGTGTTGGTCACAACCAAAAATGATGATGCCTATGAGCTTTATGTGCGGGAAGCGGAAAAGATCAGTCAAAGGAAAGATTACAAAAGCACCGTTCAATTAATTGAGACATCGGCACATGAGAGTATTAACATTGATTTGGCATTCCTCATGCTCGCCCAGATGATTGACAAGGTTAAAAACCGGGTCAAGATCATTTCATATCAGGAATCAGCGAAATCGCGCAAAGAACTTCTCGATATACGATCGGAAGCCGTGACGCGTTTAATTCGTAATCAAATCACTGATTATCACATATTGTGGTCACAGGGATCAAAGATGCTATCGCAATATCGCGAATGGAACGAGTTCCTCAACATATTCGGACACGAGGCCGGCCAGAAGCTATTCCGTCGTCACATGAAAAAACTCCGTGACGATCATCTCAACAAGAAGCTCCATCAATATTTGGACAAATTCGCATTGGCATTGGAATATCTTTTGCCTGATATCAGTGCCCTCAATATAAGCGATGATGATGCGTGGGAATGTGCACGCAATTATTTACAAAATCACATTGAATTTGAGCAGTATTTCTTTGAGTGCCCGCAGGCAACATGGACCGAGTTGTTGGACATGGATGAGGCCGAGGATGAGGCTCGTATACCCTTTGATGTCCTTGAGACTAACGAGGCGGAGACTGTCTTCCGTAATTACTTGAATTCCGTGCAGCAGGACAAGAAGAAAATCGGGTAAGTAGTGCCTTCAATTATCGGCTATTGATACAAAGATTCTTATCGTGTAGCTACTGTTACAGATAAAAGATTTTCCATCCATAGATACTAAGTTTTTTCATCAATTATAATCAAGATATCGAATATATTTCATTGTCGCGATGTTTCGTGGACTGCCAACCACAGTGATTAGATCATCAGAAATGATTTGCTTACTTTTAGTGAATACTAACATACTTTTGTATTTGTATTTCATATCATGATGCTTTTGTGTATCTAGTATCTGACTTGTGTGTCAGCAGATACTTTTTTGTAATATTGGAATGTATTTATTTTCTAAATGATTGAAAATCAGATGCATCTAGTATCTGCATCTAATATATGAAACCAGAAACTTTTCTGTGTCTCCAAGTATCTAGCATCTTAGCCAAAAGTGTATCTGTAAATATTGTATCTATTATAGAAATTGCTAGCTTAGCCACTTGATCAATTTGTTATTGAGCTTAAGCTGAAAAATAATGTCTGTTTAATGAGCTGCAATATTAGTTTTGTTGATTTGTTGTTTGCTTTTCGCAGATGGAAGCAACAGTTCAAGATGCTGCTGGAGGAATCGGGTTTTGTGACGCCTGGCAAACAATTGTCGGAGGTGCGAGTGTTGTTCATGGGAAGGGAATGCTTCGAGGCGTTGTCGGAACACGATTGCCAACAGATTTACGATATACATCAGGATGAGATTATTGAGAAGAGCAAACAGAATTTCGTTGAACTCTTGTTGGAGCACGCACAATATTTTCTTCAGTTCAAGAATGTGGATATCATTACCCAAGAGGATGTGCGACAGATTACAGATGTTATTCAAGAGGATTCGCGCTATAAGATGCTCGATCGTCTCGATCAAGAGCGACGTGTTATGCTCGTACAACATTTGCGATTCATTCATTGCCCCATTCGAGATCATTGTCCGTTCTTCAACAATTGTGTCGATAATCTAATTGAGGAGGTACTCTCGGATAAATCGGCCGGCAATCACAAGTCACTTGGTGGCGGACCTGTCGTCGTTGGCGGGGGTTGGAAGACAACTGGTAATGGCAGCGATCGTACATTGAATCTACTTATTGTCGGCTCCGAGCACTTGGCTAGCGATCTTCTTAACGATATTCGCATCTGTACGGGCAGCAAGGGCGAATATATCTACGAGAATCAAACATATTATCTTAATTATCGCATTGCCAATGGCGACATGGAAGCTTTCAAGGCAATCGATGTCTACTCAAGTGGTAAGTCTATAAATGAAATATCTTATTGTCCTCACTGACTGAAATATCAGTGCACAGTCCAAACGGTAAGAGCTAGAAGGCTTAAATTTTATTCATTTCCAAGATATATATTGTAATATAATATAACTTAATCGTTTATCTATTTTCAGGCCTCATTTGTGTCTATTCGAATCAGCAATCGTTTGAAACGCTCAAGGATAATTTGGAAAGAACATTGCTTTGCAATCTAGAGCTGGAGGATAAGTTTGAGAATTTGCCAATTGTGCTGGTTTATCAGCCGCAAGATTTAAAAGAGAACGAAGTGGAGTATCTAAGAAGCGAAGGAATGCGTCTATCTGAAATGTTACACTGCGATTTCATCGATCATACGCAAAATCATCAGAAATACGTCTACGATATACTCAACATTGTCATTTTGTCACTTAAGTTGAGTGAAATGAAAAGCTATGAGCCATATCCATCGTCCAATCACACAGATCTGCGTATTCTTGTCTGCATCTACTGTGGCGATCAATATGATATTGAGAACATTGTCCAGCCTCTAATTGCGGAATCAACAATGGTCAAGGCCAATGAGCATTGCATTATTGTCGATGTCTTTATTGGAGATGCCAAGCGGAGGGTTGAGTTTATACTTTCATCGTATCATGGCACAAATCAGTATCGAGATGAGCTTATTCATGGCTATATTTACGTATATTCAGCCAAAAGACGCTCCTCCCTGGCCAATCTCAAGTGAGTTATAACAGAATGTTATGCAGTAAATTCGAATTTTGTCGAAACTTACAGTAACAATAAAAAACATATTGTTATCTTATGTGTATTGTTGTCGCTTTCAGCATTTTGGCCGCTCAAAATGCCAACATTCCATTGCAAATAGTCGCTGTGACGGAGAGCGGCGGCGTCAATGCATTTTTCAACAATGAGATTTGTCAATTTCTCATTACCGAGGGCAACGCTTTGGCGGATCGTTTCAAGGGCAGCTTCATGACCTTCTCGGCCGATCAATACGTCAAATGTAAGTTTTCTAAATTATTATTTTTTGATTTATGTTCTGATTAGATTCTGTCTTTGCAGTTGCTTTTTATAATCCATTCCTGAAGACCGCCTGGGACAACAAGTACGAGGTGGAGAATTTGCATGTGGAGGAGTCAATTACTTTAGATTCGGGCGAGGGTACGCTTGAGAATTCGGTTAATCAAATGCCGCGTCCACCGCCCAGACATGAGAGCTATATGCTGTCCAATACGCTCGGCACCGATGGTTCCGGCAGTGAGAATTATGAAATGCTTCCTACACGATCTCTCAACTCATTAAATGGTAATTATTTCTTAACTTTTATAAGCACATTATTCATTCACTTCTCTCTTTATTAAATTACAGAAGAAAGAGATATATCTTTAGATGAAATCTATGATGACAACAACGAAAAACCCAAACACCTGCATCAAAGTAAGTTTCATCATTCATTTCAGTTTCCTCTTTCAATTTCAATCAATTGAAACAAGTCCATTCATCCATATAAAATCATCTCAATCGTCAATAAATTCTATTTAATTTCATTACAAATGTATATAAACATATTGTCATAAACCATTGGGTATCATATAAGAAGCCAGGCAAGGCATATACCCTGTAATTTAATAGTGAAGCATAAAAAATTCGAGTTTATTGCTCTTTGGGTGCAAATCTTGCTTTTTTGCTTATAATTCTCAACTGGTTAAAGCCCAATGCTTCTTAAGTAACATGATTTCCTATAATTTGACAAGAAAAACATACTGCTGATTATTGAGGGGCTTTTGTATTTTGCTTATACATAATTCTCAACTGGTTAAAGCCCAATGCTTCTAAAGTAGCATGATTTACAAATAAGTAATGGTAAAGGAACACTTACAGGGTATTTGCATAGTCATAGCATATTAAAACCCAAACCATTATTGTCCCCAAACCACATATTATCATATCAACTAAGTACTCTCTAATACTCTATAATGATTACATATTATTAATGATTAACCATTAACAATTTCATTGTTTTTTTTCGTATTTTTTTATATCAATTTATCTCTGTGTGTGTGTATTTGTTGTTGTCATTGCCTATTGCATACAAATAATTATTATATATATCAAAAAAAAAAAAAAAAAAAAAAAAAAAAAAATCGTAAAAACAAAACGAATATGAAACAGGATTCCAGATATTCCCTCCTCCAACAACTCCTCCAGAGCCAGCCCCTCCAGATCATCAGCTCATTACATGCACATATAAGAGTCAATTCGTTTCGGCTTCAGAATCAAGTTTGGAAGAAATAACATGTAATCTAACTAATTAAATATTTTCTTATATACTCGTTTTTAATCGTATAAACAATCGTAAACATTATTCGAAAATGTTTGATTTCCATTTTATTTCATTTCGATTACAATTTCGATTTGTTAAAGTATTCATTTTGATTCTATTGCTATTCCTTTTGCCTACATTCATTGTGTTCATTTTATATGCGAAACGTAAACTGTGAATACGACACGAAAAAAAAAAAAAAAAACTCAATGTTTACGCTTTCATTCTGTATATAAATATTATACTATGTTTCTGATTAATAATATAAATATATTGTATATATACAAATATTTCATGCTGAAATTTGCCAATTTTGTACAATAACTTTTCGTTATTTTGTTGCGTTTTGTCCCGTAGTTTCTCTGCCGTTATCACGAATATGTACATAAAACATAAGAATATATTTATATTAGAGTTAAATCAAATCGTTGCGATTCAGTTCGCTAAACTTAAGAAAGTCCCTGTTTATCGATCATCTCGTTTGTTCAGCTAATTCCTTTTATCGAGTAAACTTATTCGTTCATTCAGTTGAGTCAAATTGAAAATGAACGAACTTGCTAGAGGATCGATATGTCCTTTAATACAACTCTAATATTTATAAATTACCAACAACCATGTTGTTGACCATAGATTGATCGATTTCTCTTGCTGCCTTTAAAATATGTATGTACATAAAAATAATACCAACCTAATACAAAGTTGGGTATTGCTTGATCGATTAATGTTGTATATAATTTTGTATATTTTCTCTTTTTTGTTTGTTTTTTTTTTTTTTTTTGTCTACTCTTTTCTATTTGTTTTCTTAGTATAATTTTGTCTTTTTGCTAATCGATTGTAATAAAATAAAATGAAAATTAGCTGAACTGTGAGCTAACTGATGATAGTTGATGCATATTATATTTTTGTTGTTCTTCTTCTTCTTGTTGTTGTTGTTCTTCTTCTTCTTCTTTGTTTCTTTTCTTTTATCCCATTCATGCATTTCATAAGCAGCGGATGTCAGCGGGTCCAAGGATTCATTGGCCACCCATGATACAGGTTAAACTTATGTTCCACTCTATTAACTAATTCGTCTCCTCAGCCTCCTCTTTCTGTCTGTGTCTCTCTGTCACACATTCACACATACATACATGCATATGCTGAATTGTAGGCTCTTTCCACGATTTTCAAATGCATATATTTTGATCTACGTTTTTACATAATTTTTCTTTATTATACAAAAAATTGTACAAATTGAGTTTTTGTGCATTTATTTAAAATGTGTTCACGATGTTTAGTCATTGAATTGAAGCACTCGTCATTATTGAAAATTAACAAAAAAAACAAAAAAAACAACTCGTTAGTAGCAGTTTTATGCAAAACTTTTTCTGGCGATATTATTGTGCGATATTTGTAACCGCTATTTTTACCGTTACATCAACTTTTATTTTCGTCGAGAAACATGAAGGTCTCAACCTATTTGGACAAAATTGATTAAACTACATATCAGTACAAACTTTACAAAATTAATTGAAAGTGGAAATACAACTAATTTGATATTTGTGTGTAAAAATATCAAGCATATGTTTTCCCCCATATCAGAGTGTTATCAATAGTGATGTTTGTTGAAGAAACAAAACCCCTTCACAAATGTACATTTACTGTTGCACATTTCATAGTGGAAAGGCAAAAGATAGTTGAATAAATATGTGAAAAAGAAATGTAGAGAAATGTAAGTTGGTAGTGGAAAGAGGCATGTCTTCTCCTGCACGAACTGTAGCGAAATCAAACCCCCTCCTCTCTCCCCAGCCCTCCTCTGCCCTAGACATGGAGACTCGTTCCCCCTTTTTGCTGTAGCCCTTAGCACTTTCTTTTAGTTTTGATCAAAAATGTTGTCCTCTGACCCTATTTCCTGTTTCTCCTCGCACACTCCATCCACCCTGGCGCTGTCCCCTCTGCACTGCTTGACTTTTAGATATTTTTCGAACATAGAATGTGATTTGTATTAGATGCGATTCCGATGTCAAGTCAAATGATGATAATTTTCGAATAATTGCAGAATGGCTGGAGGATAAAAATGATCCGAGACGGAATATGAACAAGAATTCGATTTGGAATAATTTTAGTGGATCGACGCATGCGTATACAACCGGAAGGCGACATATTGATTCCAATTTGAATAAGATACGTCCAAAGGGGCCAAGCCAAACGTTGAAGGTGGGTGAAGCTCCCAGTCGAAACAACTGTGCCATGAGCTCCTCAACATTCACGCTGCCCACACAACAACCGGGCAAACTGAACATGAAAAACTTTCAGTTGGTCAGCGATGCCGTTGCCAAGATGAATTTCAGCAGCAGTGGCAGCGGCAGCATGGCCGAATCATATTTGGCCGGATGTGATGGAGGTGAGAAGGATGCTAAGCGTTATGATCATGCCCAGCTCGATGGTGAGGATGAGGATTCCGAAGAATTAGCCGAATATGAGCAAATTTATGAAAATGAAGGTAGGCCTTCCTTTCCCTTCTTCTCTCCCTCTCTCCTCCTATCTGAATCCTTTTTTCATTTCCGACGATCAATTGATATAATAATAACACAATTGTAGTAGCCACTGTGTCCACTAGAAAAATATGTACTTTTCTATTCCTTACACATTTAAATCCATATTCGAATACGAATTCCCATACGAAGTATAAAAATTAAGTTCTTGTCTACATATTTCACAAAGAAAATGTAATAACACTGTAAAATCCTCTTTCCACTACACAAATATACATATGCTTTCTCTGTTTCTTACTCATTATTTCTTATTTCATAAAATACAAATATGTTGTCTGTACAAATTTCTATACAAAGTTCAGAAATTCCATTCCTATTATTTTGATACTTAACCCTATAAAGCTTTTATAAACTTTTAACTCTTTTAGTTCTGCTTATAAATTTTGCTCATTTCGGAAACCTAACAGTATTTTTTATAATTTTCGATGTCATATTTTAGTAGATACCTTCTCACATTTTTTCGCTAGCTTTGAGTTCATGAATTAGTTAAAACTTATACGATTTTCATAATAAAAAGGCTTTTTTTTTTCAATTTTATAACTATTGATTTTGCATCAACATTTTATACATCAGTATGTGTTTTTTTTTGTTGTTAATTATCGATTATTTTAATAGATATAGCCCTTACATTTTTAGATTACTTTTAATTTCTTGAGCTTATGTGAAAACATAACCTATTTTTAAGCACATACCATCGAATTCAAAATTTACCTGTTTTCATAGAATTGTAATCATAATTTTCTTGTCATTTTGAACATAATTTAGACTGCACGGAGTCAGATAGCTGTGCCAGCTCAACGGAGCGTCGTGTCCGTCAGCAGAATGCCTATTACAAGGCCAATAAGAAGGCGGCCACCACCAAGAAAAACAAGAAGAAGAAAGTCGCCATTCCGGTGCAGACGCCACGTGTTCCGCCATTTGGCGCCTACGTCAGTCCGCCAGAGATACCGTCGCACTATCAACGCATGGCCGCCGTTGCAGCTGCAGGTGAGAAAAGTATGTGTCGTGTGTCCTTTTTATTTTCTTCCATTATTTTTTTTTTTCATGTGTTCCATATCAATTTCTTTTAAAAACGATTAACATTGGCTAAAGTATGCTCTAACAGTTTCATGTTAAATTCATTATAATATTTGTTAATTATACTGCACGAAAATATTATGTTAAGAGCTCAGCTTACATTACAAAAAACTGTATTAAAAACGTAATATTAACATTAAATTTTTTTTATTGCGTTAACATTGCGCGCAGTATACATTATTATAAAATTTAAACACTGTTAAGGAACTCTGATTTTAAGATTTAAAAACTTTCCTTTAAAAGATGTTACTAACATAAACAGTTATGCAAACAGCATAACTTAACATTAGTGTTAACATTGCGCACATCAT
Organism: Drosophila limbata; assembly: GCA_963924055.1. Lineage (NCBI taxonomy): Eukaryota > Metazoa > Arthropoda > Insecta > Diptera > Drosophilidae > Drosophila > Drosophila limbata. Next base: position 27,008,908 of record OZ001351.1, read on the forward strand.
ATTGACATTAAAGTAAAATTTAAGCACTGTTAATGGACATTCATATTAAACTGTCACTCTTTAATTTAAATGTAGAAAAAGCTGAGGCTGGCGTTGTTCCCGATTTTATGAAGAGCGACAAGTCACCTGAGGTGAGTCCTTTGAAACGAAATCCATGCTATAGAGCCAACTAACTCAATCCAATCTCAATTAAATAGTATTCGATGGTGCCAGAATTGACGGCAGCTGGAATTTTTGGTGCCGAGAACTTGCCCGAATTCAATATGAATGCCAAATGCTTGAAGGACTTTGAGAAATTGGAGAAGCGTCGCATCAAAGAGGAGACGGCACGTCTACGCAAACTGCAGGAGAAGGAAAAGGAGCAGGAGAAGAAGCTCAAGCGAAAGCTAAAACAGAATGCCAAGGGATTAACCGAAACAACAGAGGCGCAATTCGGCAAACTGATGATCACATCGGACAAGGATGAAATTCCCATATTCCTTATCAAATGCGTTGAGTTCATTGAGAAGGAAGGACTCGATTCGGAGGGAATTTATCGTGTGCCGGGAAGTAGAGCACATGTCGATATGCTTTTTCAACGCTTCGAGGAGGGTCAGTTTTAAAATTTCTTTCGAAATAACTCATCATTTTAATATTGCCAATTGCTCCATTTAGACACCAATACAATTATTGATGTCCTCGACATTCCGGTGAATGCGGTCGCCACAGCGCTCAAGGATTTCTTTTCGAAACGTTTGCCGCCGCTTTTCAGCAAGGATATCATCAAGGAGCTGGAAGAGATTGCCGGTTAGTTTAAGATATTGTATATAATAAAGGGATTGCGGAAAACAGTTTTAGATTTTGTTTAGATTTCTCCATAAAAAATTTTCAGTGTGCCCTAATTTTTCCCTGATTTGCACTGGGCACACTGAAAATGTTGTCTGAAGAAATCTAAAACTGTTTTCCGGAATCTCTTTAATATAAATCCGACAATTTAAAGATTTAAATTATTGTACAAAAACGGGATTTCTTTTCCGCCTAATTTAAAATATTTTAATCAATTGTTTTTCTGGATTTTTTTTTTTTTTTTGTAGGTTCACGTGGCGTCGGCCCATCAAAACTTAACGTGGAGGTGAAAACCGATCGCAGCTGCCGTTTGATAGCTTTAAAATCATTGCTCCAGAAACTACCACCCATCAATTTTGCCATACTCAAATACATATTCCAGCACTTCGTGCAGTAAGTACAAAAAAAATATCCAAGAGAATTCCTTCTAAAGACAAAATTTGCTTATAAAAAGTATGTTAATATTTCTTTTGTTTTTTGCTTTGTTTTTAGCGTCTCGGATAATTCCAAGTTAAATAGCATGGATAGCAAGAATTTGGCCATTTGCTGGTGGCCCACATTGATACCCATTGATTTTACCGATATGGGACACTTTGAGCAGTTGCGTCCGTACTTGGAGGATATTGTCCAGACGATGATCGATCAATTCCCGTATCTATTTTGTGGCAAAGATGCTTTTGTTATGGTCTAGGCTTAGGTTAGATAGATAGAGAGAGAGACGGCAACAAAGAGACGAACAAGTTAAAAAAGATGAAAGATAAAGAAGAAGAATGAACCCATCGATCGATTTAAAGATCATTAAAAATGTACTCGAAAACGAAAGGCAGCAAAAAGTCTCGTAAATTGTCGTCGTCATTTTTATGTAAAACGCAACAGTATGAGAATGCATATATTATATACATATGTGTATGTGTGTGCGTGCGTATGCGACTGTGTGTGAGTGTGAGTTTATATTGTAAAGTATTTGATATTGCAAGAAAAGAAAACGAAAGTATAAAAGAAAACCAATTAGTTAAGTAGGGTATATTTATTTTTTTATATGTGTGTATGTATATCTATATATACATGTATTTATATACACATTTTAAACTAAATATATATATATATGGATATACATATTTTTGTATTTTGTATTAATGGCTTTGTTGTGTTTCCGTGATATATGTAAACGCATAGTTTTTTGTGCTTATCCCACTCCGCCCCCTGCCCCGCGCCCAATACCGCGTAGCTCCTGAAACGCTCCTGAGGCAGCGCATTCTGCTCACGTGACGTGTGTGTGGTGGATGGATCGGGGCTGGGAAGCGAAGAGAGCGCAAAAGTTAAACAAATTTATTAATTGTGTATTGTATGTTAAAATGATAGCTAAAAAAAAAAACAAAATTATAATAAAGATAAACTAATGCATTACGAATGAATATATATATATTTACATATATGTATATTATATGCTATGTATGTCTAATTAGCGGAAGAAGCAGACACAACTGCAAAGTAAACAAAACGAAATTTATGAAAACAAAAACAATTCCAGCTACTAAATGTGAATCTCATTGTATGTGTGTGTGCGTGCGTGAGTGCGGCTGTGTGTGTATGTGTATGCTTGTTCTTTTATGTGTATTTATATATGTATATGTATAAGAAAACAGAATTGTGTCTAAAAGATGAAATGTATTAAGTATTAGCGCTAATGATGATAACGGTACTCCCTCCCTCCATTCCGAAACAAATTTCCCCCTTCCTCCTGCGCTCACCCCTAAGGAAGCAAAAAAAAAACTTACTCACTCTCTTTGTCTTTGGCTCTCAGCTATTATTAATGTGTGCTCTACTCCATGGTGTCCAAAATATACAAGGTGATACAAGGTATTTCCATGTGTTTTACTCTTTTTTGGGTACACTGATTTTGACAGTGATTGGCAAACAAATGTCGTAGAAAGTGATTGGTGCAGTTATTTACGTGCTTCACCGCATTGGCAGGCGACACCTTGTATATTAATGGCACCATGATCTACTCTACATATGGCAAAAAACAAAAAAAAAAACCAAAAAAATACATATACAACTGCTATACATATATATGTATTTTAACTAAAAAAAAAGAAAAAAACGAAATACTTAGACAACATAAGCGTAAGTGTTATTTCTTGTAATTGAGCATTAATTTTTTACAAACTTAATTATATAATTGTGTATCTTGTGTCTGAACGGACCTCAAACTTTAAAAAAAAAACAAAATGAAATGAAAACAAAACAAAAAAAAAACGTAAAATCATATTTAAAAACGAAACAAAAATTGATGAGCGAAAACAGAGAGAAGAGAATGACGAAAAAAAAACAGAAAAAATAACCAATATATAGTATAATTTGTATAGATGTGTGTCTATTGCATTATTTGTACATGAATGTACATGCACAGGATTAACGGTATATATGTGTATGCATTTATTTATATACGCTAAAGATAAACAAAAACAAAATGCAAAAATATGTCTCAACAAAATGTAATTCGACGTGATGTGTAATGATATTTTTAAAAGCAAATTTTATGCCCCCCTTTACCCCGCCCCCTTCACTGACAAGCAAACTCTCCCAAACAAACCTTTTTCCCTTTTAGCCCCCATTACCAACTCTCTCTCTCCCTCTCTCAAGCATACAGCTAGTCATGTAATTGTTTTGACAAAGTTTAAAAATGCACATATTTTACTGTGCAAAATAATGACTTATTGTTTTATTTTTTTTTAAAAACAAGCTCTATTGCGTTTAACTACTTTTAAAAATAGTTGAGCCTTTTTTTCTGTCTTAAGAATTACTGTACTAACTGTATGTGAAGGCTATAAAATTGGAGTGCAAGAAAAATAAAATTTGTGGGCATTTTGCAACTATTTGTGAAGCATTTAGAGTTGCCGTTTTTATTGAATAGATTTTAGATTTGTTTATACCCCTATCTAACCCACTATTTTCCATTAGCAAACTTTCCCCTTTTCCTTTCGTCCCACAAATAACTTTCCGTCACAGCATACAGTTGGTCTTTTAATTGTTGTGACAAAGTTTAAAAACGCGCATTTTTTACTATGAATAAAAAAAACAGTGGTTTTTTTACATTTTATTCTCTAATATAAGCTAAAAAAAAGAAGTAACGAGTTGCTTTTAACAATAGTAATAATGTTTGTGAATTTTTACCTTTGTCTATAGAATTACGAGACTAACTGTTTGTAAGAACCTCAAAAAAGGAGTGCAAGAAAAATAAATTTGTTTGGGCATTTTTTTTTAAATAACTGAGAAGCATTTACAGTTGGCGGTTTTTTATTCAACAGATTTTTAGCTTGATTTCCCCCTATTTTATCTACTATTTCCCCCAGTATTTAACTGGCCAGCAAATTTGCCGCTATGGCCTCCGTGTCCAACAATGTTAATTTATCTGTTATTCTGGACTTTTTAGAAACAGGTTCGTCATCATCATCATCGCCATCATCATCATCAGAATCATCCACATCTCGGTAATTTGTCTCATCGTCATCATCATCATCTTGTTCCTTCTGCCCTTGCTTTTTGTTGTAAATCTTATCAGGATCTGGCAACCAACTTAGATCCACAGATGCCTCACTATCGCTATCCACATCCAGTTGGACCCCCTTCTTTCCTTGCTGCTTCTCTCCGTCTCCGTCTTCATCCTCATCCTCCTCGTCGCTCTGTTGTTGCTCGGCCTTTTTGCGCAGCTTCTCGCGTTGCAGTTTGTGGCGCTTCTTCACCAGCTCCCGGAAACGTTGCTTATCGTATTGATCCTCCTCATTGAGCAGCGCCTTGGATAACATTAAATTGATGCCACCATCATCATCCTGCTGTTGTTGTTTTTTGCTCTTTGTGGTTAATAATGCCTTCATTTGATTACGCTCATCGGCCAAGGATTCGCCTTCATCATTGAACTTGAGCTTGGAGTTGATTTGCAGTTGCTTTTTGAGGGCCTTCTTGGCCAGCGCCGCTTTGGTCACCAGCTTCGGCTCACGCTTGGGCACCACCAGAGGTGTCTCCTCGGAGTCGGAATTTACAGAAGTGCGTTCCAAATCCTCGGTGGTACCTTCCACATCATGATCCCGCCGCTTTATCTTGATGAAATCCTCATCCTCGTCCTCGTCGCTGTTCTCCGCCTCAAAATTGGTGGTTGCCTTTTGCTGCTGCTTCTGCTGTTCCTGCTGCTTCTCCTGCTCCTGCTTTGGCTTCCAATTGTGACGCAGGAAAGGTACTCGTGGCGTTACCGCCAGTCCCAGACTTTGAGCATATGCGTCCAGATTCAAACTGAGCACATTAAACATGCGCTTGTTGCGCATCAGAAAGACAGACTTTAAATATGATAAAAAGGCGCGCTGTGCCGACGCCCGCAACTCGGGAAATTGGGCCAGTAATGCCTCAATCTTGACACGTGGCGAGAATAGCTTCTTGGGATCAATGTGCACACAACGTATGTCCAATTTGAGTTGTTCCTTCAGTGCACCAATCATATGCTCCTCCTCGCTGGGCGTCAACACCAGCAGACATTCGCCACGCGATTTATTCCTGGCCGAGCGTCCAGCTCGATGGATATACTGTGAGACATCCTCGGGACAATCCAGTTGAAGCACCCAATTGACTGAAGGAAAATCGAGTCCACGCGATGCCACATCTGTGGCAAACATGACCACATGACTCTTGCGCAGGAAATCCTCATAGATGGCAATGCGTCGATCCTGATGCAGTGTACCATAGAGTGCCAACAATCCCACTCCGGGACGCAATTTACAGAAGATTTCATAGAGATATTTGGCTTGCTTGCAGCTCGCCACAAATACAATAATCTTTTGCTTTAAATGATTCTTAATAAACGACCACAACATGGTAATCTTCTCCTCCAGCGGCAACACCACATAGCTCTGTTGCAGCAGCTCCGGCACAGCCAACACTGCAGATGATGAGGATGAGGATGAGGCTGAGGCTCCTCCTTCTCCTCCATAGCCCACATATACTGGCTCTTTTAAATTGAGACGCGCCAAATCCTCTAAAGAATTCGTTTGCGTTGCCGAAAACAATAACGTCTGACGATCGGGTGGAAAATTCTCAATTATTGAATTTAAACATTTCTGAAATCCCATATCCAAACAACGATCCGCCTCATCCAGAACCAACATTTCCATAGTTGTTGTATTAAACAGCGGATTCTCATCCATATGCTGGAGCAGACGTCCTGGCGTACAGATCAATATATTACATTGGTCCATTCGCGTGCGCTCAAACTTCAGATTCTTGCCGCCAATGATGAGACCCGCCGAGAAGTCATGATGTTTGCCCACCTTCTTCAACGTCTCGAAGATCTGATAGGCGAGCTCGCGGGTCGGTGAGATGATGATGGCGCCCACGCCGTCCGAACGGGACCATTTGTTCATATACAGATGCTCGAGCACCTAAAAAAAAGGCATATATTTTTAATTAATCAAAAATAATTGGGCATGTGGAAAGAAAACTGTCTTATTTGTCCCATAATAAAAAAAATCCTTAAGCCAAAAGAATATATGTATATAAATAAGTACATACATATGTGTAGCTTTTTTTTCTTAACTAATAGTATGAATCGCAGCAAACGCTTGCTAAATAACATTTAATTAATTTGTACATTTTTAGAATAATTAGCATGAAATGTTTCAGGTGCAGAAACGTTCACAAAATGTGAAGTTTTTGATAAATTTTAAGTTTTTGGTCAAGTTGGACTCTCTGTTGAGATAGAACGATACGAAAATTAAAAATACATATATCTTTAAAAAAAAGAAAGGTTCAATAAAATTCAAGAAAACAGTATATAAATTATTCAATTTGTCAAAACAATTACTTGACTAACTGTATGTACTTTAAGGGGTTTGTCACGAGTCCTTTTGCTTGTTGCGCGTATTGTGCTTTTGATAAACTTAACAGACCCTTTGCAACCTGCAAGTACAGGGTATACAGCGCATATGTACATGAATCCCTTTTGTCATACCGGTAGGAGAAACGCCAACGTCTTGCCGCTTCCCGTAATCGCCGCACCGAGCACGTCCTTCCCCTGCAGCGCTGGTCCAATGCTCTGGCGCTGCACTTCTGTGGGCGTCGTAAACTTGAACTCGGCCAATGCCTTTTTGGTCTTTTGCGAGAAGGGGAAATCGGCAAAAGTTTTAATGCTGCTCGCATCAATGTCGTCGTATTTCAATCGAAGTTCTTGAATTTCACTGTCGGTTGCGGCCAGTTTTGAAATCGCAAATTCTTTGGAACGCTTCTGTTTGAACTGTTTGCCACCTTTATGGTTGTTGTTGTTCTTGTTGTTGCCATGCTTAGGCGGTCTTGGTCCTGGTTTGCCAAGACCTTTTGGTTTCTGTTTCTGCATGCCGTTTGTTTTAAATGAATTGTTTATTAGCAAAACTCAAAACACGTTTAGTTCGCACGAGGAACGGCATTAGAGTTGTGTCGTAGAGCTGGGATAAAATCGATTCTAGAATCGATTTAATCGATTCTTTTTTTCGTTCAAACATCGATTCTCTTTTGTAGAATACACGTGAGGAGCTCCGCTAATCCGCTCTCGCTCCCGCTCTCACGCAACGAAGAACCGTAGAAAACAAGAAAACAAAACTGCAGCGCGCTCGCTTCTTCCAAAGCAAAACGCTTTCTGCTCTACTCTAACGCAACTTTGGGTGCAAAAAATTAAGCTTTTTAAAAGAGCGCGCGATCTAAAAGTGGTGAATGCACACAATTTTTTTTTTATTTTTTCTCGAATTTTTAAGATTTTTTTCAGAACTTTTTACTTAACTTCGCCACGCGTAGGGCGAATTGCACCAAACCAATTTTAAAACAAAGTGAATTATTTTACCTAATTCTGGATTTTGTTGCTTTTTTGATTTTTGTTTTTAAAATATTTAAAATTGATTTTTGAAAGTATTTGAGAAATGACATGGGACAAAATTTCTATCGATGTTTTGAGAGAGCGAGAAACAAAGAAAACAAAGAAACAAAAGAGCGAGAGAGCGGACTAACATACATTTAACATAACATTCGGAGGTGATGTTAAAATGTATACCAAATGTTAATTGTTGGCAGTGCTGCCATAAATTAAATCATATTTAAATAAATCTCCTTATTAATCAAGCAATAATAATAATATCTAAAAACCAAGCATATTCAATTTAATTTCGACAGATTTTAGCCCGCAAGAATAGTTCGATACATTCGATAAATTTTTTTTGCCAAGGCTGCCACATAATTTTTACTGTATTTTGGCTCAATCTGATTTTTTAAGTGGCTACCACAGTGGCTGGATGGCTGGCTGGCGCAGCTTATTGTTGTTGCTTAAGAAGGCTCCTGTAAGAGGTGGAGAACCATCGATATTCCCCTCCATCGATGTTTTTGATGTTTATAAATTAAGCATCGAAGAAATCATTGACGTAAATGATCAATTTTCAAATGTGGAGCTCAACCAAGGGGCTGCCACCTCGTTTGGCCAAAGTTGGGCCAAGGCTGCCACACAGTTGCAACTTGTTGTGTCTTTTTTGTTTGAAAATTTTTAAATATTGAAATAATTTAATAATAATATATAAGCGCATTTCAAAAAAATCAAAAATTTTATAAATTTTCTAAAATAATAAATTTTGTTTTAAAATTAGTTTTGGGTACGTTACCCTTCGAGTGGGGAAGATATTAAGGAATCAGTAAAATATTATAAAAAAAATTTAGAAAATTAAAAAAATTATAACAAAACTCCTGTGAAAGTTTCAAAGTTCTAGCTGTAATATTTATTTAAAAACAAAAGAAATGTTTAAATTTAACTCTTTTCTGAAAAGAGTTAAATTCTGTCAAATATGACACCATTGCTGCCACCTTTTTCTTTTTTTTTTTGCCAATGCAGTCAGCTGATTTATTAGAGATGTGTGTGTGAGTCCCGATGCTTCGATGTTTGCAGAACAAATAAAATTTTTTGGACCCGGCTTTTAAAATCTATAAATCTCATCTGTAAAATGGATTGATTGAACATATTTCTCATAATGTTTTGAAATTCTTCCTTCCAATATTTTAGAGGGCCTAATGATCAGGATTGTTTACTTTTGTTATATATAAAAACATTCGATTGTGACCTACCAAATGCCGATGGTTCCGATGTTTCGCAAGCATCGACGACATCGATGTTTCTCCACCTCTATTGGCTGGCTGGCGCTAGCTTATTGTTGCTTAAGAAGGATCCTGTATCTACACAAGGTTGGCACCCACAATATATACTAAATATGTGTTGTGGTGCAACAGTTCAAAGTATTAAATCAGCGCGCCGCGTGAGACAGTTAAATGCAATTATCAACTGCTGGCTGTGAACTCTGCACAAACATACACACACACACACACTTTCCTTCCACCAACAAAAACAGCTACAGCTTCTGGGTCCCCCTCTCTCCGCACTTACACACACACATACACAAGAGCATCGTGAATTGTGCGTGAATTTCGTATGTGAATTTATATTTGAATTGATTGCAAGTGTTTCGTTGTTTGTAACAATATGGGCACAATATCTTCGGTATTACAATGGTCTTGCACCAAGTGCAATACGATAAATCCAACGGAGTCATTGAAATGCTATAATTGTGGCACCGTGCGAAAGGTATTCCCCAGTCCTACCGCAACATTATACCAACATCATCAGCAGTCACGGCAGCAGCAGCAGCAGCCGCCGCGACACCAAAGCACTTGGATACATCAACAACAACAGCAACAACAACATCGACATGAAAACTTATTGGTGGGCCCAGGAGGCGGAGGCGGCACAGCCACTCTAACGGGGGTGGTGTCGGCTGCAGCGGAGTTGGCCACCGAGTGTGATGAGGAGGTCGCGACAATTGTTGATAAGCACAAAGCTGTGACCAGGTAAGCATACAGTGTATACATATGCCTATGTGCATACACACCCACACACGGAGTCAGGCAAACAAGCAATGCATATGAATGTGTGCGTGGGTACAAAAGCTCCAGCTAACGTTTACCGTTACACAAAACAAAAACCAAAAGTGCAAATGTATGCGTGCGAGTGTTTGTCCTGTGCTCGCGTTCTCTCACTCACTCTGTATCACTATCTATCTGTCAGTATGTATACACAATAACAACAACAGCAATTGAAGCAACTGCAGCAGCAGCAAAAACAGCAACAACAAAGCTGACCAACAAAAAAAAGAGTTTTGTTTTTTGGTATTTATTTTGTTTTTTTTTTTTTTTTGGGAAAAATCGATTTATAACAAACGAAACTTTGTTTACAATTTTATTGATTCGACTTTTGTCTGCTGCACAGTGAAAAAACATGCAAAAAAAAAATGAAAGAAAGATTGGCAAACAAAATGAATAATAAAAAAAAATAATGCGAAGGAAAATTGAAGACAAAACAGCTGGTAAATACTTGAATTAATTGCTCCTCCCCCCCCCCAATTTACAGCAGAAACGAGCAGAAACAGGGCCAAGGGATTGGTATAGGTGTCGGTGTCGGTGTTGGTGTTGGTTTAGGGATTAATTATGGCCATGGACATGTCTATAAATCCCTGCTACGCGGCTGCTTGAAGCGTCCGCAACGCAATGGCCAAAATTTACCAGCCAATTGTCAGAATTGTGAGGAGACGCGTAAATATATTAAGAGCTCCATTGAATTATATCGACACTTTTCGAATCCGGCATTGAATCGTCGTTGGATTTGTCGTCATTGCGATACGGACAACAATTCCGTGACATGGCATTGTGTCATTTGTGACACGGTCAGCTATTTGGCGCCCATCTACAAGGAGACGCTCTGCACGACGCGACGTCATGAGACGCCAACAGCAGCAGCCACAGCAGCAGCAACAGCAACAACATTAGCAACTGCAGCAGCAACAACAACAAGTTCCAATTCCGTTTCCACCTCGATATCCACTTCCGCTGCCATTGTGCAATTGGAGTTAAGCGGAGAAAAGGAACAAGCACAGGGACAACAGGAAAGGGAACGGGAACGGGAAAGAGAAAGAGAACGCCAGTTGTTGCACGATCAACCTTCATCACAGCTGGAGCAGCAGCAACAGCATCAGCAACATCAACAACATTCACATTCCAAACGTTGGCAGTCACGTCGTGGTATCTCCTACCTGCGACGCACTCAAAGCTTGAGCACATCATCCGCATCCTCGAGCGCAGTTGCATCCTCGGCACGCAGTTGTCAGGTCTGCTATGTGAACAACTTTAGCAAAGATATTTTCAATCTGCCGCACAGTAAGTAATCCCAACCCGTTCTTATCTTTTTTATTTTTAATCAAGAAAAAAAAAAAAACAAATATTAAAATTATATTGAGCCAATAGAAAAAAATAAGAAATAAGAAGAATTCTTCAACAAATGTTATTAAAAACTATAATGTGAATATTTTGATTAAGCTTTTGCTTCTTGTTGCAGTTGCTCCCGCTTTGAATGCTGTTACTCCGCCGCCAACTGTTGCCGTTGTCGCGCCCTGCAGCAATTCACGTTTTGCCATTGCCAATGATACGTTCTGTCGACGCAAGCAGAACAACAACAACAAGAACCAAAACAACAAAGTCAAAAAGAAATATAATTTTACGATAACAACATTGTCGCGGTCGGCAAAAGCAGCGCCACCAATAACAACAACAACAGCTGCAGCAGCTGCTGCTGTGAAACCAACGCCAATGCCAATGCGACAATCGAAGCAGAGAAACAACAGCGGCAACAACAGTGGAAGTTGCATGCAACAACAACAACAACAACAGAGCTCACAGTTTAGCATTCCACGTAACGGAGTTTTCATAGCGGTCAACGATTGGTCCGACAACATGCAGCAGCAGCAGCAGCAACACTGTGATATAACAACAACAACAACAACATACAACAATAACAATAGCAGCAGCAACAACACTAGCAACAGCAGCAGCAGCAGCAACAACAACAAACTTAATCAGCAGCTCTATGAAAACGAATGTGTTGCAATTGCACAGCAGCAACAGTTGCAACTGCAACAACAGCAACAACAACTGACGCCCATTTATGCGCAGGTTAATAAACAACACAAGCTGCACAAGAAGAAGCACAACAATGAGACGCAGTTGCTGCTGCAACTGGGCAACAACAACAGCAGCAGCAGCAACAACAGTAACAGTAACAACAGCAGCTTTGATCTCATCGACAGCTGTGAAACAACAACAGTAGCAGCAGCAGCAGCAGCAGCAACAACAACAACAACTAATGAGCTTTGCAATGAGACAACTAACAACATGGAAACCGAATCAACAGCAACAATAGTTGCATGCGCCGCAACAACAGCAGCAACTGCTGCTAGCGATTTCTATAATGCGTCAGAGCATTCAATTTATGCCAAGGTGTGGAAGGGACCCCGCAAAACGACTGAATCCAAAATGTACGCAATTATAACAACACAAATAACAAGAACAACAACAAGAAAGATTATGACAATAACAACAACAGCCATTACAACAACAACAGCAACTAATTGCACACTTATCAATTACGCTTTACGATTTTTTATTATTGTTTCTGCTTAATTTGCCGATTAGTCATACAGAATTGCATATAATTGTATATATAAACATACCTATGTATGTATGTTCATGGAGCTATATACAACATGTTGTATACATCGTTATATATAATATATACTCACTATATACACTCGATCTATGCAATTGTGTATGTACATACGTTTTGCAGTTAACATTCAGTTTGATTTCGTTTATTGTTTGCGTTGCGCGTTACGCTTAGCTGATTATACACTATGCTCACTATAAAGCAAAAGAGTCTATACACTTGCTAATCACGTTTAGCATAGCAAGTGATTAGTTAATTAATCCACAACCATTTATATGTAGGTTACTTACAATTAGCTGTTATTACCACAAAGTAATTGCATTTATTTTTTTTTAGCTTAATTGCAATAATGAAATTTGTAATATTACACATTTAATTTATTATTTGGGCTAATTAAAAAGTTTTAATACCTTTTGTCAATTTAATTAGTTATAATTTGCAGCATTTTGTTGAAGTTATATTAATATTATTAAATACTCTTAGCATGCGATAGGAAATCATAAAATACAGGGTTGCCACAGAAATCGCTTGAATTTCACTAAAATTTGTATGAAATTTAAGTGAAATTCAAGCGAAATCGATTCCAGTTAAATTAGTTTTTGTAGTTACCAAAGTACTAAATGCAATTTTTAATTTAGAAAAATTTAATTTAATTTATTTAGCTTATTTTTAATTGTTTACATCAATTAATTAAGTAAATGAAATGTGTGACTTGCGATAATTACTTGAGTAATTACCAGTAATTTTATGCATAAAATAAAGGCAACCAATTTACTTGTGTTTTAGAAAATTAATCGTTATTTCTTTAGTTTATTTATATTGTTAAAATGAACTTAGACTAAATCAAAATTATTAAAATTAAGTTTAAGCTATTTTAACGGGCTTTACAATTTTTTTTGAACAGTGTATTTGTACGTCGATTTCACTTTCAATGACAGTGCAAAGATCAGCGCGTTAATTATTTTTATTTTATTATTATTATTTTTTTTTTTGTATGAATCACATAGGGTATCTGCTACTTCGGTCAGACGAAGATAACAAAATGCTTTGTTGTGTGTTTCTTTTTGCTTAAGTTCTCGTTTGTTTTCTTTTGCTTTTCGCTTTTAATTGTGCAGCAGCTACAACAACAACCACAACAACAACAAACAGTCGCTTCATTTGTTATTATTTATGTGTTATTTGGTTTGGTACATTTTTATTGAATTTTTATTTTAATTTTTTAATCAAATGCATGATGGCACTTTAATGATTATTTCAACTAACCTTTCTCTCTCTCTCTCTCTCTCTCTTTCTGCTTCATTTCATTCTCTTACCGTCTCTTTCGTTCGCCCTGCTTCTGTCCATAGCACACATGAGGCAAGCGGTCGTCTCATTCCAGCTGCAACACGCAACGACAATAAACCGCAGGCAATGATTTTGCACGGCAACCGAAAGTTTCGAACCTGCGGCAAATGTTCCTACGCCTACAATCGCCTCTGGTCCGAGTCCTGTGAGATGTGCGACGCGGCGACAAACACAAACCCAAATCCAAATCCAAATACACAAACAAACCAAATGGACTTACCTTCAACGGCATCTGGTGAGTTCTTGATTCTTGGATTAATCCTCCCTAGAGTATTGCCAATTCATGCAATGAGTTTAAAATTGAAAATAATTGTCTAGATAATTGGGAATATCTGTATGAGTTGAAAAATATGAAATTTATCAAGTTTAATTTCGGCCAGTTTGTTGATAATTTGGACAGTTTCTTATTCATTTTTAAAATGAAAAACAACGGCCTTATCAACCTGCAACCTGCAAATAATGAACTCTCGAAAACTATTACTTTCTATTTCCATCACAAACATTAATTTGAACGCTTATATGTAATCTAAATAACTAATAAGTATAAACATAATAACAGTTTTTTTTTATTGCGAAAATTGTTTTCACAGTGAACCACGAATGTCTTCATGCACCATAAATTTGTAAAATTTGCTTATAATAAAGTTGTTTTCATGCGGGTTTCTTATTTTAATCTTTTATTCACTTAAATTCCGTTCGAATGATACAAAAATTTCTTTAGCCCATTAAGTACCCATTAAAAATTTGCAGAAAAGTTCTTCAAACAATACTAAGAGTGACTACAACAAAATTGTTCAACTTCTCAAATTTCAAAAATCTCTTCGATAGTATTTTTTATGATTTTTTGAAAATTGCAAAAAAGCAACTTTTTGTATGAAAATGCGCAATTTTTCATAAAAACACCAGCGAAGAGATTTTTAAAATTTGACATTTCTTGTAAAAAAAGAGTATTTTCAATGGCCAAAAAAGTTCATCTCATCTTAAACTTTCTTTCATTTGCATTTATTTAAGATAAAAACTGTATAAAAAAGATATTTAATATATGTACATATATCAATAATTTGAAAAAGTGTGTGTGTAAAAAGTGTAACGTCCGCAACAAACAAAAACTAAGATATTTGATTAACGAGACTACTTATCTTTATTTTTGATGCTAGATTGATAAGGTCACTTAATTTTTATTATTTGAATATTTTTTGTTTATTATGCAAAATTCGCTAATATATGTGCAAATGTGGAAATGCAAGTTAACCTCAAATCGACTTCCATTTTTTGTAACGGGCGCAACGGAACTTTCAGCAAACCTAATTTTTTTTTTCAAAAAAAGTAAAGCTTTTATCTTAAAATATGTTTAAGAGTACTCCCAATGAAATGCATTTTCCAGAAAATTTCATTAATTAGCCCATATATGAATTAATTATTCAAATTGCATTAAAATTAAAAATACTAAAGTAAAACTTTAAAACTACAAAAAAACATTTTATTGCATTTATGTCTTTAGTTTTTTTTTTCTATGATATTTTAAAAAAATTTAAATTTGTCTAATATTTGTTGCATACTTTTGGACGATGACATTATATTGTAAACTTAACCCTCTAGTGCCCAGGCAAAAAAAGAAATTTGAGCATTCACTAATTTTCAGACATAAAAAAATTCGTAGTAAATCTCATCGTAGAGCGGTTAAAGAAAAACTGGCTGATGGAATATTGAGTTATTCATAAAGTTTTGTAGCAATCTACTTTTAATTATAAATCTAAAATAATTATATTAATTTTTAAAGTTTTAACTAAGATTTTTTTTTACCCCGCCTAGAGGCGGTCTTGGGCACTAGAGGGTTAAAACGGCCATAACGAACGTTAAATTTAATTGATCTCGCCGAGATTTAGTGAAAGAATTGATTATAACAAAGGTTCGTTTAATCTGCCTAGGATATATGTGTATATATCAAGTTTGGTGTCTCTAGCTCCTAAGGTCTTTGAGATCTAGGTGTTCTTTCAAAGTGTAAGAGTGTAAGAGCAAGACGGCTTTAAGGGCGCAAGGCCGTTTTTGTTCTACTTCTTTTAAGTGACGTTAAATAAATACATATTTGAATTGAAATTCTTCTTTATGACGCAGTGCCTCCTCCTCTGTCCTCGTCATCGTCTTCTTCAGCTGGTGGCGTCTTGGAGCCACGCAGCGATGAGCCTTGGACCTGTAAGAAATGCACGCTGGTGAACTATTCGACGGCGATGGCGTGCATTGTCTGCGGCGGATCGAAGCTGAAGAGCATCTCCTCGATCGAGGACATGACGCTGCGCAAGGGCGAGTTCTGGACATGCAGTCATTGTACATTGAAGAATTCGCTTTCTGTGGGACTTTGCAGTGCCTGCAAATCGATGCGTCTGCTGCCCGTGGATTCGGTGCGCGAACGTCCCGATGGTCAGTCGTATGAGGAGCAGGATGGTCAAATGGTGAATCATGGCGGTGGTCAATCGATGGCCGAAGTGATTAATACACCAGTGGGGCCATTGGGGCAACTGCAATTGCCAAGGGTTCATCCATCGCGTAGTCCATCGCCCAGAGCGATCCATCTGCCGGCGGCGACGGCACCGATTGCCGCTGCTGCAGTTGCTCCACAACCACCACCAATAACTGGCGGGCAACAACAGCTGCGCAGCTCCTCGGGTGCGATACCCAAGCGTCACAGCACCGGCGGCTCCATAGTGCCACGCAATATATCCATAGCCAGCTCCAGTTCAGCCTATAATCTTCAACAGCAGCAGCAGCAACAACAGCAGCTGGTAAAAAAGTGGATATGTCCAGCGTGCACCTATGAGAATTGTGCCGCCTCCGTTGTCTGTGACATTTGCTCCAGCTCGCGAGGCTTGGTCAATGTGGTGCTCACGGATGCACTTGCTCGGAAATCCATGCGTGTTTCCGAGATACGGCAGGAGAGCAAATTGATGGAGAACCTGCGACAATTGGAGGAGACGGAGGCATTAACCAAATGGCAAAATATCATACAATATTGTCGGGATAACAATGAACTCTTTGTCGATGATTCATTTCCGCCGGCACCCAAGAGTCTGTACTATAATCCTGGCAGCACTGTACCCGATGGCAGTAATCCTGTCGTGCAATGGCGTCGCCCACACGAGATCAACTGCGATGGCGGCGCGTATCCACCGTGGGCTGTCTTTCGCACCCCATTGCCATCGGATATCTGCCAAGGGGTCTTGGGAAACTGTTGGCTACTCAGCGCCTTGGCTGTGCTCGCCGAGCGGGAGGATCTCGTCAAGGAGGTGCTGGTCACCAAGGAGATTTGTGCCCAGGGTGCCTATCAGGTAACAATTGTTGGTCAAACATTTGCGTGTATTTAGATATTTATGGTAGCAAACTGAAATCAAAAGAAAATCAAAATTTAATCATATTAAAATTCAATCAAAACAAAATCTAATCAAATTAAAATTCCATAAAATATGAATCAGATTAAAATCAAATTAACTTAAAATCTAAATCAAATTAAAATTAAATCCAAATCAAACTAAAATTAATATCAAATCAAATTCAATAAAATTCGAATCTGAATAAAAAAATATCAAAAGAAAATCAAAATAAAAATCAAATTTAAATCATAAAAAATTTTAATCGGATTAAAATAATATCAAATGAAAATCAAAAAAAAATTACATTTAAATTTAAGTCAATTCAAAATAAATCAAATCAAGTCAAATTCAAATCAGATTAAAATCAATTAAAATTAAAATCCAAATAAAATTAAAGTCCAAATCAAATCAAAATTAATATCAAATAAGGTTCAATAAAATTTAATTCAATCAAATTTGAATATGATTTAATAAATAATATCAAATGAAAATCAAAATCAAATTTAAATTAATATGTAAGTCAAGTCAAAATCAAATCAAAAGAAAATCCAAAAATATTCGAATCCGATTGAAATCAAATCAAAATCTAATTTAGTCCAATCAAAATACTATCAAAATAAAATCAAATTCAAGTCAAATTAAAATCAGACCAAAATTCTAGTAAAATCCAAGCCAAATCAAATTAAAATTTCATAAAATTTGAATCAGATTAAAATCAAATTATCTTAAAATCTAAATCAAATAAAAGTCCAATCCAAATCAAATCAAAATGAAAATCAAATCAAAATTCGAATCTGATTTAAATAATATCAAATGAAAATTAAAATAAAAATCAAAATTAAATTCAAGTCAAAATCAAATCAAATGAATTCAATAAAATCCAATGGTATTCGAATCAGATTAAAATCAAATTAAATTCTAATCAAATCAAATTAAAATCCAATCAAAATTAAATCAAATTCAATTTAAATTAAAATCAGACCAAAATTAAGTGAAATCCAAGTCAAATCAAATTAAAATGCCATTAAATTCTAATCTGATTAAAATGAAATCAAATCAAATTAAATTTATTTTTGTGTCATATTGAATTCGATTTAAAAGATTTACAAAATATATATGTAGCAACATTTCCTATCCCCTTCATTCCCCTTCCCCGCCAGGTGCGTCTCTGCAAGGATGGCAAATGGACAACGGTGCTGGTGGATGATCTGCTGCCGTGCGATAAGCGTGGACACTTGGTTTACTCGCAGGCAAAGCGTAAGCAGCTGTGGGTGCCGTTGATTGAGAAGGCGGTGGCCAAGATTCATGGTTGCTATGAGGCTTTGGTTTCGGGACGCGCCATCGAGGGACTGGCCACGTTAACGGGTGCGCCCTGTGAGAGCATTCCATTGCAGGCGAGCTCCTTGCCCATGCCCAGCGAGGATGAGCTCGACAAGGATCTGATTTGGGCACAGCTGTTGAGCTCACGTTGTGTGCGATTCCTGATGGGCGCCAGTTGTGGCGGTGGCAACATGAAGGTCGACGAGGAGGAGTATCAACATAAGGGATTGCGTCCCCGGCACGCCTACTCCGTGCTCGATGTCAAGGATATCCAAGGACACCGACTGTTAAAGCTACGCAATCCCTGGGGTCATTATTCCTGGCGTGGCGATTGGTCCGATGATTCGCAACTGTGGACTGATGATTTAAGGGATGCCCTCATGCCACATGGCGCCTCGGAGGGCGTCTTTTGGATCTCCTTTGAGGATGTGCTCAACTATTTCGATTGCATTGACATTTGCAAGGTGCGTTCCGGCTGGAATGAGGTGCGTCTTCAGGGCACCCTCCAGCCCCTCTGCTCCATCTCGTGTGTCCTGCTCACGGTGCTGGAGCCCACCGAGGCGGAGTTTACGCTCTTCCAGGAGGGACAACGCAACTCGGAGAAGTCGCAACGAAGTCAACTTGATCTCTGTGTTGTCATTTTTCGCACTCGCTCGCCAGCAGCTCCCGAGATTGGACGCCTGGTGGAGCACAGCAAGCGGCAGGTGGGCAAATCTTACATATATGCCATACATTCATCCATTCATACATTCTCCTGTGGAGATCTAGGGAGATTCCCTTGAAGAATTTTGAGAATTAACACTTGGAATTCCAAAATCACGCAAAAAGAAATGTATGAAGAAAAAAAACTATGTATATTGTTTTTTAGCATTTTATTGGCATATTGAAACTAGAAAATCAAATAGTTTAAATATTCCAATAAAATGCTTCCTAGTTTTATTTGCTGAATTTGTTCCTTCTTTATGGTGTTTTCTCTTCCGATTTTTGATTTGTCTAAAAACAATACTCATAGTTTTTTTTCCCCTACATTTCATAATATTAAATAAATAAATTTTATTAGGAAATTTTAATCAGGAAAATAAAAATGAGAAAAAAAAAAATAAGGCTGCAGTCAAGTTTGCTCGACTGTTAGATACCCTCTGCCAGTCTCCATAAAGCAGTTTTTCATACTGAGACTTGATTTTCGACTGATCGTTCCTATTGCAGCTATATGATATAGTAGTCCGATTTCGACCAAATTTGGTCAGGATTCCTAAGACCATCCCCTATGCATATTCTGTCAGTTTTTGTTGAGATATCTCAAACAACAAAAAACGTTTTCATACTAGGTCTTGTTTTTCGACTGATCGTTCCTATGGCAGCTATATAATATTGTGGTCCGATCCGAATTTAAAAACAAATTTGATTTGCGCCCGGTATCCAAGAACATACACACCAAATTTAAAGTCTCTAGCTTATATAGTCTTTATTACTTTATTTGGTCGGAGATGCTTCCTTCTCCCTGTTGCATACTTTGCACAAATCTAATATACCCTTTTTGACCATTTTCAATGGGCATTCATTCATTCAATGCATTACAAATCAGTAATTTTTTAAAAAGGAAAAGAAAATTTGCTTTCGCTCGATTTTGATTTTGGTTCCGATTTAGAAGGACTTGTTTGTATGGAATAGATTTCTTTATCAATCTTCAAATTTGTGCTTGCATGTTTTGCCATCCTTGTTTGGGTTTCTTCGTCTAAGGCACCAAAGTTTTCATCTTTCTCTTTTTTCCCTAGGTTCGCGGCTTTGTTGGCTGCCACAAAATGTTGGAGCGTGACATTTACTTGCTCGTCTGTCTGGCGTTTAACCATTGGCACACGGGCATCGAGGATCCGCATCAGTATCCGCAGTGCATCCTCGCCATCCACAGCTCGAAGCGTCTCCTTGTCGAACAGATAACACCTTCGCCTCATCTTCTAGCGGATGCCATCATCAGTTTAACGCTGACCAAGGGACAACGACACGAGGGACGCGAGGGCATGACTGCCTACTACCTGACCAAGGTGAGTGCCAAGGCCTATATACTATAGGTTATTATGTTGTTATTAACTCTCTGTTTCTACTATGCTCTTTTAGGGCTGGGCTGGCTTGGTCGTCATGGTGGAGAATCGACATGAGAATAAATGGATACATGTGAAGTGTGATTGCCAGGAGAGCTACAATGTGGTGTCCACGCGTGGAGAGCTTAAAACTGTGGACTCTGTGCCGCCGCTGCAGAGGTGAGTAGCAGAAGACGGAAGAAACTTTTAGGTCATCCTCCTTGCTAATCTCTCTCTTGGAAATTCGATTTGATTTTGTAGACAAGTGATCATTGTGCTGACGCAACTGGAGGGCAGTGGGGGATTTAGCATCGCCCATCGGCTGACACATCGTTTGGCCAACTCGCGTGGATTGCACGACTGGGGACCACCTGGTGCCACCCACTGTCCGCCCATCGAGAATGTTCACGGATTGCATGCGCCACGTCTGATAACATAATCAATCGAATTGATGATTTCCAGTTTGAATCCAGGATAGTTTGTGAGATTGAAGCAGCGTGATAGAGATGAGGATATTAGTTCAAAAAACAAAAAAACAACAACAACACAATATATATTTATATCTATGTGTAATTCCTTTTTACCGTTTTGCCATTTGAACTTTTGTGTTTACTTTTATTGTTTAATTATTGCATATTCTAGTCGATGTTTTTGTCAACGTCTTATAGATATACATATAAAATATATATATACATATATATATATGCATACTGTATACTATAAAATAGTTAACGATCCACGCGCATATTGAAAAACAAAAACCAAAAAATGGAGAGAATGATAAGTGAGCAAAACTTAAATTACAAGTATATATATATATATATTATTATAGGTAAACAACCCGAAACTATCAACGTTTTTTTATTTTATCGATGTATGTATTGTATTTGAATTTAAGTGCATGTGCGTCACGATCCACCATACATAAATATGTCTATTGTTTTCAAAATAAAATACTACCAGTTATAAAAGCCAAAGAAAAATTTGCTTTCATTTTAAATGTCTATTTAAAATAACGGAACTTACACCTAAGTATGGCGCCACTAATTTGAGTTTAAAGGCGCGCCATCTTGTTGAATTTTAAAATATCTGAGAACAACACTGAAACCTAAAGAACTTTACAATTTATTGACATTGCATATTAAAATAAACCGATTAATGTCTAATAATGAACAGAAATAAATTGTAATTGTTGATTGTCTGAACCATGATAAAATTATATAAAGGTGGTGTATTCGCTCTCTCTCGGGGCTACGCCTGTCAGAGAGAGTCTGACGTAAGAGAGATGACCATTGGCTCGGAACTGGAGACAGTCGCCAATGACTCGCTGGGCAACTGATGCGAATGACAGTAGAACTTTTGTCCGCCCGCAGTGCTCACATTCTCATTGCTGTCCACTACAGCCGTTGCCAGCACTCCAGTTTCATCCGACGTTCCCTGCACATCGTTCAGCTCCTCGCTGACCGTCGTCATCCGACTATTTCGCAGCAAGGGATCGCCCAGCGTTGCTTTTGGACTGGCCGGCGGTGTGGTTATGATTGCTGTCGGCACCGTCGTCGACGTCGACGTCGTTGTTGATGGTTTGCGCTGTTTGTAGTTCTTCGGCAGCAGCGCTGGCGGCGTCTCCAGCTCCGGCGACAGATCCTTGCTAACCGGCATAATGCTGCAAAGGAAAAACATACAGACAATTAGTTTATTAATCTGGTAGAACTTGGGTATTTATCAGAGAGCAGAAATAACAGTTTGAAATTAAAATGTAACTTATGATGTAAAAGAAATATTCCTCTTTTTGGACTATTATTTATTATACATAATTTTTAATTTTTTTTTTAATATTGCAAAATAATATTTATATTCAGATTTGTATCGAAGATTTTACTTAATAGCACATACTTTTGATATAAAGATAACTTTTTTTTAACAACAAATATAACCGTAATTTTTATGTTAATTTGAAAAAATAAAACTCTTATTTCGCAACTTTTATGTTAAAATTCAAAATATCCTTTAGTTTATTATCGAAAATATCTTTTATTTTAAAATTCACTCTAATAATTGCAATTATTTTTTTATTTACTAACAATTAGTTAATAAGTTAATTAGTCTAGTTTTAAAACAAATTTGCTTGGAATTGGATTACTTACTTCAGGGTTTGACTGTGCGATATGTTTCGACTGATGTTGTAGGTGTGCATCGTATGACGATGCTGCTCCACGGAGTGCGAGTTGGCCGAACAGAAATCCATATAGGCCAAGACTGTAGATGGAAAGGGGGCGATGAAAACAAAGAAAATTATTTGAATACACCTGTCGTACACAAAAATCAAAAGTTCCATCATTAATTGTGGAACTGCGCTTCATTTGACTTCCATGTGCATATCGATTGCTTTCTAGAGATGGGAGAGTTTATCGAAATTTTGAAGATTTGCAGCTTTGCTTATTACTCAACTATTTAAAAATGAATCAACACTTTTGAGCGCGTTCACAACAAACAACAAAAACAATTAAAAAGGCAACGCAACACAAGTTAAAAAAAACAGGATCTTAAGTTCCTTTTTGGGCACAACTTTTGGGGTTAACAGAACGAAAGCTCAAAACTAACGAGCAACGAACGGCATATACAATAATATATATAAAGGGTCAAGGTTCAATTCGAAACACAACGGCAAACACAGCGTTAAAAGCACGATCTTTAAATGTAACAAACATTCTGTATATCCTTTTTATTAGAATGATTTTTATATACAGAACGTTTGGAAGTGAAACACTTTCGAAATGTGTGAAATTTGTAGACAAATTAATTTTTTAACTTTAATTTTGTACTCTTAGAATCACTTGGAATGAAACATATAAAATACCGACTAATACAAATGATTCCAAAACGTTCCAATAGATTTTTGAAAACATTTTTATTTATTTGTAAGATCCACTTAATTTCTAATCACTTTCTAAATACTGGTATACGCCAAGATAGTTTCAAACATTTCCACAACGTTTCATGCTTTGTATCACGTTTCCAAAACGTTCCTTTGCAAACGGAACATTTGTTCTTTTTTGAATCAAAGTGAAAAAGATATGCAAAATGTATCGAAAACTTAACGAAGCATTATTAGAGGAAAAAAAGCGCTTTCTTAATCATTTCTTAACGAATTGAATGAAAGAACGAAACAAGGAACGAAACGAACCAAAAATTAAACGCAGAAAGAGATAGTGGTTGAGAGAGAGAGAGAGAGAGAGACGGCAGCTGACTTACCCGAAAAGGCGACACTCTGAAACACTAGATGTGGTTTGGAACGATAATTTAGATGGGTTAGAGTTTTGCGTACAACAATTTGGCAAAGGTTTTGATTTTGATTTTCATTTTCAATATCATTTTGTTCTTGGTAATGTTTCTGTTTTTGGTTTTGCGTTTGTTTTTGTTCATGTTCTATTTTACGAGTGCTACAAGAAATAAAAGTTTTGCTACAAATTTTTAACTGCGACTAATTAAAATACATATATTTTTTAAATAATATATAGATGATTTTTGATATTTGTTGCTGATTGTTGTTGTTGTGTTGTAGTTGTGGTTGTTGTTGCTGCTGTTACGTTGCTGCTGATGTTGTTCGTCTTGGATTATCCCTAACGATTTTTGTTTTGTTTTTTTTTTTTTTTGTGCAGAGGCGTGGACAAAGGGGAGCGAAGGGGGAAATGGGGGCCTTGTTGAGTCTAAGAATTTTTGTTTGTTTATCGGTCGCGTGTCCTTGGTATTTTTGTTGTTTTTATAAATGTTGGCGAAACAACCAAACAAAACAAAACACCAAAGAAAATCACTAAAGTTTATAATTTATGAACAAGTCCTTAACCATGTCATCTGTGTGACTGTGTGTGTTTACAGTGTTGCCAGTTTAGCTTATTTAATACTAGATCTAGCTTATTTTAAAATGTTGAAAAGCTTTTTAAGTTAAAAAAAAAAGACAATAAAACCAAATATAAATGGTTCTTTTGCGATTAAGCTTATTGTTATTGATTCGTTAAATTTTATTTTAAATTTCATATTTGTGACTTCCGGTTTTTCAAACTGGCTGGCAACACTTCGTTAGTGCTTTAAGTTCGACACACACACACACAATCACACATACACACCCATCACCTCCCCTGCCCACCCACTCGCACAAAAGCCAACACTTTGATCAACTCACCGCTGGGTATTGCCTGTGGCGACACCTAGCGGCCAGATGTGTTTTACATGCAATTATGTTACACACACACACATACACGTATCAATGCATGGATGGTACAAAAAATCATACAAAAGGAGAGAAAAAAAAACAAAAAAAAAAAAAATCAGAAAATAATACAAAAAAAAGAAGAAAACGAAAATAGAACTGTAAATAAATGTGCGCATTGGGCGATCGCACTTACTGTGCTTCTTTTTGTTGGGCAACGGCGGCGGTTTGTCCAAATGTCGATCAAAGGCGCTGCTGCAACTGCTCGGCAATTGGGCACTACGGGGCGGCTCAATGAGACTGTGATGCTTCGCATGCCACTGATGCAGCTGCGTCGACGTCGAATGATGCTGATGATGATGCGGCGACAGTTGGCGCAGCTCCGGCAACTCACTGCAACGGAAAGAGACAGCAGGCAATAGGTTAAAAAGTGGAAGACTCTGGAAGATTCCCACAACATAACGGAAAGACCGGTGGAAGCACTGGGACTAGAAAAGATCGAGGCATGAGAGGCGCATGGATAAATCTACAGAAAACAAAGTTTCAAATAAAAAACAAGTGGATCAGTCGAGTGCACTCGACAGTAATATACCCTGAGCCTAGGCCACGGCAATTTATACATTATCTTTAAATTTTAAAAATTTATTTAAAGTAAAAATATTTAAAAAAACGAAAAAAATTCGTTGACCTATTCAGGAATTGAACCCACGCCGCTCGCGTGTCTCTACCATTAAACTGACAATTCAAATAAACGAATTGGGCGATTCGAACCCCGATCTCCCGTTTCGTGTGCCTAGCACCTATCACTTGTACCACTCCGCCTCTTAGACTGATGCTGGCAAATTCGATTAACATTCTCGATGTCCATTCTGGCAGAGTAAATGTAAAATCAATTAAATGACGAATAATTCTTTTTATATACATATGAAGCTGCCAATCTTTAAAGCTTATTATCTTCACTATTTATGGCCCAATCATGTTGAAAGTTGGTAATTAGTCTCAGGACATGATCCTACACCCGTTGGTGTAAAAAAAATTTAAAATTTTAACTTAAAACCCTAGATTAAAGGTGATGAAAGTTTTTGATGAATTACGCCCACCACAGTGGGCGTGGCAAAATTTTAACATAAACTTGTTCTGCCTGACATTATAGGTAGTCTTCATTCCAAATTTGGTGGTCCTAGCTCTTACCATCTCTGAGATCCTTTCGTTTACACGGACCGACAGACAGACGGACAGACGGACATAGCTATATCGACTCGGCTGTTGATGCTGATCAAGAATATATACACTTTATGGGGTCGGAGATGCTTCCTTCTCCCTGTTATATACTTTTGAACAAACTTAATATACCCTCAGGGTATAAAAATCCGAACAGAAATAGGACTTTACAATTCAAATGGGCACTCTAGATCAGGCGTCGGCACGGCCCTATCTCGTGTGCATAGGAAATTTGCACTGCTACTGCGCTGCCGCTTACGTACAGTATAAACTGCGTCGCTGCTGCGTTTTGTTTCTGTTACGTCGCTGTTACGCGCAATGTGAATGTGTTGGTGCCGACCACTGCATTAGAGAAATGAACCACTTCAAGAAATGGGGAATTGGGTCTACTTAGAAAGAGTTGCAACACCTACAAATTATCATCCAGTTCATCCATGGCGGCATCAAAGCGCGACGTTGCCGCTAAACGTTGTTGCGTCTTTGGTGGCAACGCCGGAACCAAATCCGGTAATGAGCAATTGCTGCCAAGAGTTTGTTGTAAAGCAGCTGACATCGATGATGTCGATGTCAATTGCTCACTGCTGATGCCCGTTGCAGTTGTTGCAGTTGTTGTCGCTGTTGCAGTTGCTGTTGCGGTTGCAATTGCTGTTGTGCTGCTGCTGCTGCTGCCATTGCTGTTGCTGCTGGTGATGTGACGTTGGGTGGAGGATTGTGTTTGGCTCATTTGCTGATACTCGCTGCTGCTGTTGCTTCGACTCGCCGTAGTCGTCTCGCTGATGCCGAATGCAATCTCTGAATTGCTGCTCGACGACTTTGTTGAGGATTGTACGCTGTGCTCCGAGGATCGAAAGGACATCATCGATACGAAACCTGTGAAGCAAAAACAATCAAAAACAATTAGTGACATTTTTTAGCAATAATAAAAACTCTACATAAGCAACAACAAAAATTTAACAAACTTGACAAAACTAAAAGCTAAATACTTTACAAATACACAAAGAACTAAAAACAAATTCAACAGCAAGTGGAAGCGGGGGAAATGGGTTGTATGGAGAAAGAAAGCAAAACGCATACAAAAAAAAGTATATTAAAGCGAATAAATATGAATACAGACGGAAAATACAGTAGACTCGTTGTAAATTTATTTAAAATTCAATCTAAATTTAAAAACAATTTGCATATTGAACTTTAAATTGAACTAAATGTTCAATTGATCAACACAAAAGTCAAGAAGCAGAATTAATTTAAAATTAACCTGTGCTTAATAAATGACATAGACTGAAAATAATTGGAACTAAAAACAAAAAATCAACTAAAAGAACAAATGCAACTAACTTAATAGAAGTCACTTTTACTCATTATTTTTGATGATTATAATAAAATTCAGAAATAGCCAAGCAAAAGTTAATTAGTTTATCCTTATAAAAGTAATTGCGGCATTTTAACAGCTCTAATTTATACTTCTTATGGTATTTATATTTTTTGGGCTAACCAGTCTAAAGTACATGAAAATAAGTATTGTTGCAGTAGGAAAGTAAAAGCAAAAGTTGTAGAATAAAATAGAATAGAAACAGAAATAGAATTAGAAGAGAAATGTGCCTTGAATACCCGATTCATTTGAATGACGATTGCTGGTTAATGCTGCGGCCGTTTTGCGCAGCTCCGTATTGCCCTCAGAGCCTGAGCCTGAGCCGGAACCGGATATAGAGGCTGGGCCAATGCCAATACCAATGCCGGTAGCCAGCAGAGGCGGCGGCGTTGCATGTGCGCTGGACGTGGTTGCCTCCTGTGTGGCAGCAACAACAGATGCAGCGACTGTCTCAGCCTGCGTTTCTGCTGATCACAAATTGTGGCACATTCAAAGTTTCAGAACAGTTGTAGATTGTGCCAAATTTTTGATTAATGTTTTGATTACTCACTGTAGCTGATCATCTTGTCAAGGGTGAGTAAATAATTGAGCGAGTAAGTGAGTATAGCGAGTAGTTATTTGGGCAAATGAATGAGTTTACTTAGCGAGTAGATAAGTAAGTAATTGAGCGAGTGAAATTATGAAGAGTAAATGAGCAATTAAGTAAGTATGGCGAGTATTATTAAGTAGTAATGTAAATCCAAGCAATAAATAGAGATTAATATCGAAAAAAAATCAATAAAAATTGAACCGATTCGTCGATTTTTCAATCATTTAAATTTTTACATTATAAGTATAAAATGTAATTGAATCACTACAACGAGTAAGTGGTTGAGTAAGCGAATAAGCTAACGAGTAAGCGAATCAACGAGTACCCATAAGAATGATCAACTTACCGATCTACGCCGTAGTTAAGCAGCGAGAAATTCGAGCTGCAATCCAGATCCGAGTTGATGCTGATGTTATGGGACTGAGCATACGGCAAGGGGCTGTTCGCCTACGATGAGTGGTTGGTGGTGTTCGAGTTGGAGCTGAAGTTGCAATTGTTGTGATTGCCGGACGGTGCACCACTGGCAGCATTCATTAGCTGCGACTGCGGCTGACTGCGACGCTTTGGTGGCAACGGCGGCGGATTGCTGGCCCGATTAGTGTTGGGATTATACCGATATTCACCCTTATCGATATTAGCGATATTTTGACTTGGACTATCGATAAGAATCGATAATATCGTCGTTTTTGAGCCTTTTCATTTACAGATATAGGGGCCACCCAAAAATATATAAGCATTAGAGATTTTTCAAGAATAAAGCTTTAAATTCCCCTAATGCTATGACAAACTTAATTAAAATCAAGTTTTATCTTATTAAAGTGTAAATACATTTCAGCTGATAAACAGAAACCATGTTTTTCAGTTCTTCATATAACTTTAAAAGAAAAGCAAAGTCAATTCTTATAACTATAAAATGAAATCCAATCATTCAATTCAATTCTTATAACTATCGTTCAATTCTCATAACTACATGATATAACCTTTTAGACAAATGTTATGCTTCCGAGATCCAATCATTCTTTGAAAGAAAAATAAGCATGTCAGCATGCTTTGCTTTTAAGTTTGAGGGTCTTTTGTTCGGCTGCAGGAAATAAGGCCCCAATGAAATAAGGCCCCAAATGGGAAAATGAAATAAGGCCCCAAATTTGGGGTGTTATTTCATTATGAAATAACACCCCAATTTCAAATATGAAATAAGGCCCCACTGCTATGAAATAAAACCCCAAAAAAAAATGAAATAATGCCCCAAATTTAGGGTGTTGTTTCATATGAAATAACACCCCAATTTGAAAAATGAAATAACACCCCATTTTTTAATGTTTTTTTTAAATTTTATAATTCCATTTTTTTTTTTTTGTATTTTTTTATTAAACAAAGCCATGCATGAAACTATCCACATGTTTTCTGCAATAAGGGCAGCTGTAACGCTCGAAGTTTTTTGCAATTGCATCTGCTTGTACATAGCTTTGAATTACATTCTGTACAAGTTTTTAAATGTTTGCGCTAAGATTAAGAGATAATGAAAATTTTATACAAAAGAATAGACAGATTTTTTATAAGAGATAATGAAAATTTTATACAAAAAATCGCGCGATTTTTTGTATAAAATTTTCGCCTGCGGCGCTAAGATTCACACAATTTTTTTTTTAAATAATATAATGTAATTACCTGGTCAAAATATTGAATATAGATCGCTAGGAGCTGGTTAAAGTTCCGTCCATTAAATACCTTCGATTCGGCGGTGGAATATTTTCCTTTATTTCGCTTATTATTTTTAAAGACGAAAATATACAAAAAGGTTGTTTTTGGTCTTCAAAAATCCAAGCCGTGTAAAATGGCAGTGAATTTGCTTTATGCATTGTAAGCAAAAACGAAGTCTACACAGATTCCAAATTAAAAGCCACTATTACTTGAAGAGGATGGTCAGGCGAATTTACAAATGTTTTGCTGACGATATATAAAATGAAATAAGGCCCCACAAATAGAATTTGGGGTCTTATTTCATTTCTTCTTTTGGGGTATTATTTCATATGAAATAAGGCCCCAATGAAATAAGGCCCCAAAAAAGGAAATAACACCCCAAGTTTGATTACAAATCGTTGTTGTTGCTTCCTATACATTTTTTTGGGGCCTTATTTCATTTTATTTTTGGGGCCTTATTTCATTGGGGCCTTATTTCGCAGAGCCCTTTTGTTCAACTCTGCTTTTGCTGAACAAACAACGCGCCAATGCTTGCTAGAATGACCGACTCCAAAAATATCGATAGGCCAAAAATCTGATCGATATTACCCATTCCAATGGCCTTATCGATAATATCGATATTTCCTCGATATAATCCCAACACTAGGCCCGATTGGGCAACGGCGGCTTTGGCGGCGGGCTAGTGTCACGCAATATGCTCTCCGTGCTGTGCGAGCCACGTATCGGATTCACGTTGCTCTGCTCGAGTATGTCGCGCTCCTTGGGCGTCAGCGCAATATCGGGCAGCGATGTTCGTTGCGCCACCGCCGCCGCTGCAGCATCCAATGGCGCACGCATGACGCCAGCGCCGCTGCCCGCGGCGGTGGCAACGGCAACGGCGCCCATT
The DNA here is from genome assembly GCA_963924055.1 of Drosophila limbata. Lineage (NCBI taxonomy): Eukaryota > Metazoa > Arthropoda > Insecta > Diptera > Drosophilidae > Drosophila > Drosophila limbata. The sequence continues at coordinate 27,039,415 of OZ001351.1, forward strand.
ATGTCAGCAGCGGCCCCAATGCCGCCCAAGCCGGCGCCACCAACGCCAAGGTCGAACGAATACACCACCTTTTTATAAATTCATCTTGGTCTGAACAGTGTGCACAAATTTCGCGGAAATTTTCTGATTATTATCGATAGCTTTTGGTAAATTTAACGTATACTAAAGCTGGTCACACTGTGCTATTAGTGTGCTTGTTCGTTTCAGTTCATGAACAACATATTTTGTTCGTCGTTTAATTTTTGTTTTTTTAAAATGGCTGATACAAAGGGCGTAAGTATATTTACCTAAACTATAAACAAAACAAAAAGACAAATGTGAAATTAACAAAATGTGTCTGGGATGTTGATAACGCGATACGTGCAACAGTGCCGCACTGGGCGCGGTTTTATCCAAGCCTCACTCAAACTTCGATCGCGACAACAGAAAACCGCTGATGGCGTTCTTGTTGTTTTGTTGTGTATGTGTATCGGCTTATCATGCAAATTCCTCATGTATGCAGCTCTTGCCACGGAAATGCATATGCAATTGCGCATACATACAGCAGCAGCAGCAAAAAATATGCATATGTGTGTCTGCATGTTAATTAAATGTCGCATTCAAAAAAAGAAGTGCATGAATCACGAGCCGGCAAAAAAACAAGGCGTCGGCGTCGATAAGTGTAACTTCCTTTGTTGCCTGGCTGCCGGCTGCCTGCCTGACTGCTTGCCTGTGACCCACATACAAGTATGTACACACTTGCAGGCTAGCATGCACATACACACATACGCAGTGTCTGTGCGGTGTCATTGCCTTTAATATATATGTACGTATTTTCCGACATACTTAAGTACTTACGTACATATGCATATTGTATGTGCACATGTGTGTTGAGGGTGTGTGTGTGTGTGCGCGTTTGGATATGCAAGAGAAACTTGCGCGTGTCTGGCATTCCAAGGCAATCCAAAGTAACGACGCCACTTTCATTGAGCCAGGCTTTCCCATCAATTGGAATATGCCCACCTTGCCCCCTCCCACCCACACTCTCTAATATTCCAAGCTGCTCACTAAACGAGAATGTGTGAGTGAGAGAGAGATAGAGCGTAAATGAACTGATCGTTTACGCTTGTTATTAAACCCTACAACCCTATAAGTACAAAGGGTGTATTAGTTTTAAATGGATTTGAATTAATTTAAAAAATATTCTCCTTTTTGATTTTATGCAGTTTTCCAGTATTGAAACACCCGGCTATGTGGGCTTTGCCAATTTGCCAAATCAAGTGCACCGAAAGTCCGTAAAGAAGGGCTTTGAATTCACACTTATGGTTGTCGGAGAATCCGGTTTGGGCAAATCAACGCTGGTGAATAGTCTATTCCTGACTGATCTATATCCGGAACGCATCATACCCGATGCCATAGGTGAGTCAAAAAATAACAAACACAATAGAATGAGAAATTCAATTGAAATTCTAATTCCATTCCATTTGCAGAGAAACAAAAGCAAACCGTCAAATTGGAGGCATCCACAGTAGAGATTGAGGAGCGTGGCGTTAAACTGCGTCTAACGGTGGTGGATACTCCCGGATTTGGTGATGCCATCGATAATTCGAATAGCTTTAGCGCCATACTCGAGTACATTGATGAGCAATACGAGCGATTCCTTCAGGACGAAAGCGGCCTCAATCGACGCAACATTGTGGACAATCGAATACACTGCTGTTTCTACTTTATATCACCATTTGGACACGGGTAAATAAAACTATTAGAAAAAAATCTGGATTGAGTTAGTTACGAGTAATTTAAAATGAACCCCCTATTTTGGTTTAAACGGTTTTTAAGAGATCCAGTGACTTAGTCAAAGTCTATTCCATTATGTAGAGTCTAAAATAGAAAATCTAATTATAATTCCGAATACTTTATTTTTTTATATAACGTCGACATAAATCAATTGAAACAAAAATGAAAATTAGAAACATAATATATAATAGAATTTAAATTGAAATGAATATTAAATCAATATTAAGATAATAATAATAATAATTGTACAAAAAAGAATTTTGGAGGGAATTTACGAAACTAAAATGTCAACAATTATGTGTTATCCATTTGCAGTCTGAAGCCTTTGGATGTGGAGTTTATGAAAAAGCTGCACTCGAAGGTGAACATTGTGCCAGTTATTGCCAAGGCGGATTGTCTGACCAAGAAGGAGATATTGCGCTTGAAATGCCGCATTATGCAGGAGATTGAAAGCCATGGCATTAAGATTTATCCCCTGCCCGACTGTGATTCCGATGAGGATGAGGACTACAAGGAGCAGGTGAAGCAACTGAAGGAAGCAGTGCCTTTTGCCGTCTGCGGTGCAAATACGTTGCTCGAGGTCAAGGGTAAAAAGGTGCGCGGTCGTCTCTATCCCTGGGGCGTTGTCGAGGTTGAGAATCCCGAGCATTGTGATTTTATCAAGTTGCGCACGATGCTTATTACACACATGCAAGATCTGCAGGAGGTGACACAGGAGGTGCACTATGAGAATTATCGTTCGGATCGCTTGGCCAAGGGCAGCATTAACAGCAAGGGCAAGGAGAATGGCATCAAAATGGAGCGTGATAATTGTGGTATGCCGTCTCAGGTTGTGGCCAATAGTGTGCTATCCGAGAAGGATCGCATTCTGCAGGAGAAGGAGGCGGAGTTGCGACGCATGCAGGAGATGCTTGCCCAGATGCAGGCGCGTATGCAGGCACAAAAGTGAGACGGCGACAGATAAACAGAGAGAGAGAGAGAGCACATGATTGTGCAATTTAAAATATAAACATATACATATATATATTTTTTGTATGCAGTTTTTAAGTTGCGATCGCGACTTCGTAACACGATGGGCGCTAATGTATTTGTTTATTTTTGCATTCTATATAAATATAAATATATATATCTATAAATATATATTTATACATATGTACATATGTGTAAGACATGATATAACTATAACTATATATATTTAGCTAAAGTGATTTTTTATATATATTAACTGTAAAAACATCAAATGTCAAAGATGAAAATCAAATCTCAAGGCAACTGAACAACATATTGTGCACACACACTCACTCACACTCGACATACAAACACACACACACTCACACTCGACATACAAACACACACTCACACTCGAACTTCATATCACTCCTACAAAGAAGATAAACATTTATTACAAACTGTATTCCTATTATGTATTTAAAACATATGACATCGTCTTGATATTAACATTTGAATTATGTGTATTCTGTAATTGTAATCTGTATTTTGTAACGCATTTAATTTGTAAGCTAAAACGAAACAAATTCTCTGCCCATGTTAAAACATTTAATAGTCTCAAATGATACAAAGTTATAAAAAGTGAAAAACAAACAAAAGATAAACAATATATATATAAGTCTTTTTTATAATTATTATTTTCAAATGTGCTCGAAATGTTTATTATAATGTAACTAAAGCTAAGATATTTTGTCGAGTTGAGCGTTAAACTATTGCAGCTTACTTTTTATTATGATACAATAACGTAAATGTACATTTTCTTGTATTTTGTATTGTCCACTCGAGTTGAAACTTTAAGTAATCGAGCAATTTAAATATTATTTTTTATACTCTCAGTATGCAATTGCTTAATGTCGAACTCAAGCTATATATAACACGCGCACTTAATGTTAACATGAATCCTTCATATTGCTCTGTATATGAACAATTTAATTCCTCCTATATAAATACATATATGCTTTTTATACAATTTCTTAAACCACTTCTTTGTGCATCTATTTATATATTTGTTAAATCAAATGTCTTAAATTTTCAACATTAATTATTTCTTTGCCTTTCCAATTTGAATTTTGGCAGTTTTCAACGTTCAACTGGTTGGAAATATAATTTACTGTGGACTAGAGATGGGCGCGGGCCTAATTTTTCAGGCCCGACCCGAGCCCGAAATTCCCGATGGGAAAAAGGCCCAAGCCCTCCCGATACTTTTGTTATAAAGCCCGAAAACCGCCCAGCCCGCCCGAAAAATTAAAAAAAAGCCAAATTTATTTAAAGATAAAATCTTTTCCAATTTGGAACTTAGCAAGCCCAGTTATTTTATCGCACAAAACATTTCTAGATGTGGAAAATACCCTTTCACTACTGGAAGATTCAAATGAGCGCGTCGTACCAATAATTGAACAAGCTTATTTAGTCATTCGTGAACTTTATCTTTTTAAAATGCAATAGATTTTGGTGTGTTCCGGGCTTTCGGACTTTGAAGTTAGGCCCGAGCCCGGCCCGACCCGATATGAGATTTTTCGGCCCGAACCCGACAATTTTGTAAAAAGCCCATGGGTCCCGAGGTCCGACCAGATCCGTGCCCATCTCTACTGTGGACACACTAAATGTAAGTAGCAAAGAGTTGGCAGCTCACAGTTAAAAATTTAGTTCAGTGGCGCCACATAAATACGCCACCTATGGTTTGGTTTCAAAAGTAGATTATGATGGCAAACGATCGAATTAGGGATGCAGTGACTAATTAATTTTTTAATTCTAATTAATTAATTCTTAATCCGAAGTTCTATCAAAATGACATAGAATATTTCAAAATTAAGAAAAACCAAAAAGGAAAACGAGTTAATTATGGAAATTGTGTTTTTCTGTGGCCTGATGGTTGCCACCGTGTTTTGGGAGCCAAAGCTGCCACACGGTTGCAAGAGTTGTTTCCTAATGTATTAGAGGTGTGTGTCTCCATCGATGTTTGCTTAAACACATAAAAAACTTTTAAAAACGGTTTTTAAAGCAACATATGTCATCAGTGCTAATCTGTAAAAGAGATTGTTAATAAACATATTTCTCATAATAATTTGAAATTCTTTCTTTCCAATATTTTAGAGGACCGAATTATCAGGATTGTTTATTTTTGTTGTGTAAAAAACCTTCGATAGTGACATACCAAATACCGATGGTTCCGATGTTTTGCTAGCATCGGGTTTCTCCACCTCTAATTGTGCGGTAACATTCACATGCGGCACATGCCGGCTGATTTCTAGTTGAAAGAAAATGTGATAAGAAATTAAGTAAATATGTATAAAAGAATACGCTGGACTTTACTGCATGCAACTGGCCAGTGTACATGGAATAGATTAGCGGCCTGTCGTCGCACGCTATGCACAACCTTGATCAGGTCGTCATCGGATGGAGAGGCGACAACATCGTCTTCGTCCTTGTCCAAGGATGCACTGGAGCGTCAGATTAAACAGATACCTGTGGAACGCATTCGCAACTTTAGTATTATTGCGCATGTGGATCATGGCAAGAGCACATTGGCCGATCGCTTGCTAGAGTTAACTGGCGCCATTTCACGCAACCCTGGACAGCATCAGGTGCTGGACAATCTGCAGGTGGAGAGAGAACGCGGCATAACGGTGAAAGCGCAAACGGCATCCATATTCTACAAGCATCACAACGAATTGTATCTGCTGAATCTGATAGATACGCCTGGACATGTGGATTTCTCCAATGAGGTGGGTTACACTCGATGCTCCCTGGATGAAGTTGAGCGCAAGGTGCGTTAGCTAACAAGGTCGCATACGGAACTATTTTTCTCTTTCCATTTCCCTCATTGTAGGGAGCGAAATCAAGCTTTGGGGAATACGACGCACCTTGTTAGTAAATTAACCTTGCATCTGAATACGTCAACTACCTTGTATGTAATTCCACCATGGCTATTGTATTCCAATTCCGAAAACTTTTTTAAAAAGAAATCTATGTCAATATTGGGCAACCGTTGCGGCTTATTTCCGACCTCGATCGAATTTTGATTGTATTGCACTACAATTTTTTGCAGACATCGCAAATTTCATTAATTATAAATATTTTATTTTTTATATTTATAATTTAAATTTCGCTTTCCATTTTTTTTTGTCTTTAATTGAATTTCTCTTAATTTTTGTTTTCCTTATTTGGATTTTCTTTCAAATTGTAGTTTCTTAGTTTTGAGTTTCTGCTGTTGTTTTTCTGCAGTTTCGAAAACATTTCTCAAATTCATTACGGATGTCGAATACTCACGCACTGTTTAAGAATATATTTGGATTATTTGAATTTTTGACTTCCCAATTTTCTTTTTACAAATTTAAATTTCCTTTTTACATTTATTATAACAGTGGAATTGATTTTGTATTACATATTTTGTTTTCCCTCAATTTTGGAATTATTCGAATTATTTGTAAAAATTGCTTTGGTGAATCGAGATTAATGGAGTTTGATTTTTGACTTTTATCAGGTTTCCCGGTCGCTGGCTGCCTGTGATGGGGTCATCCTGCTCGTGGATGCCTGTCATGGTGTTCAGGCGCAAACCGTGGCCAATTATCATCTGGCCAAGCAGCGGGAATTGACGGTGGTGCCGGTGCTCAATAAGATTGACATTAAGCACGCCAATCCGGAGCAGGTGACCAAGGATATGGAACTGTTGTTTGGCATTGATCCAACGTCAGTGTTGCGAGTATCCGCCAAATTGGGCACTGGAGTGGACGAGGTTCTGCAGCGTGTCATTGAGAGGATACCACCGCCACATGTGGATCGGGAGAGCGCATTCCGTGCGCTAATTTTCGACAGCTGGTTCGACAAATATCGTGGTGCCCTCAATCTCATCTATGTGCTCAATGGGCAGCTGAAGCAGGGCGACGATATCCAATCCCTGGCAACCCAAAAGATGTATTCAATTAAGTCCATATCCGTACTGTGTCCGGCAGAGTGTCAAGTGGACACACTGTCCGCTGGCCAAGTGGGTCTCATTGCGTGTAATATGAGGAACAGCAAGGAGTCCATCATTGGGGACACTATTCATCTGAAGCATCAATCAACATCATCGGCCGGCAGTTATAAGCCACAACAACCACTGGTCTTTGCCGGCGTCTTTCCGGTCGACCAATCCAAGCATGTGGCACTTCGCAGTGCCATTGATAAAATGGTGCTCAATGATTCGGCGGTGACGGTGAAGGTCGACTCGAGTCCGGCATTGGGACAGGGCTGGCGTTTGGGATTCCTCGGACTCCTTCACATGGAGGTGTTCTGTCAGCGCTTGGAGCAGGAGCATGGCGCTGAGCCGATTATAACGGCACCCTCGGTCACCTATCGAATTGTCCTGCGTAATCCCAAGTTGATTAAACAGCATGGCAGGGATACTTTGGATATATCGAATGCGGCTTTACTGCCGGAGCCCGCCAGCATCGAGGAGTACTATGAACCCCTGGTCATGGGTACAATCATTACACCCACGGATTACGTCGGTCAGATTATTGGACTCTGTGTGGAGCGACGCGGACTGCAGCAGAGTTCCGTCAACATTGATGAGTCGCGTATTTTGATGAAATATGTACTGCCGCTGAGCGAGATCATCTTGGACTTTCATGATCGTCTCAAGTCGCTGAGTTCGGGTTATGCCAGTTTCAGCTATGAGGATCATGGTTATCATCTCACGCAGTTGGTCCGTCTCGATATTCATTTAAATGGACGGCCGGTTGAGGAGCTTTGTCGCATTGTTCACGTCTCCAAGGCGACGGGAGTGGCTCGCCATATGGTGTACAAACTGAAGGATCTCATACCCCGGCAAATGGTTCAAATTGCCATTCAAGCGTGCGTCGGCAGCAAAGTTATCGCTCGTGAAACGATTAAGGCCTATCGCAAGGATGTCACCGCTAAACTCGTGAGTTGCCAGATGTAGTTATTTGAAACAAACTAGAACTGTTGATCAAATATCTATAAATATTTTGTATCGGATATATATATTTAGATTTTAAAATCGCTATTAATTTGTGATCCTGACATGCTCTATTTTTATCAATTTCTTTAACTTTGCCGGCACTTAAGTTTTATTCGTGGAATATAAAGGCTAACATCGATTTTAACGAATTTTATGGCAGTATATCTATCAATAATGCCCCAAAATAGTGTAGTAAAACCAGTGGAAACAACTAATTCCAAATGTCATTACGTATTTGTTTTCGACGGTATACCGATATTTTTGCTCAAAAAAATCAAGTGAGAATAATATTTTACAGTTTCTATGCCTTAAAAAATTAAAAAAGACATCAGTTGTCGACTTATGTTTTCCGATTTTAAATCGATGTTCTAAATTTTTATATATCGATTGAAAGCAATGTTTATTTAAAAAAAAATTAAGTAGTCATGTTTTAAGATTAGTTTTAGATTTGGTTTAGATTTCGCAGTCAGCTGTTTACAGCTGCTCCATACAAAATTTTCAGTGTGCCCAGAGCAAATCAGGGAAATGTGGTCTTACTAATTGATTTCGTGAAATCAGCTCTGTGGCTGATTTCGTTTTGATTTCGATTTGGTTTCAAATGAAAACTGTGACATTTGGTGTTTGTTTACATTCTGCAGTAATATCAATATGGAGAACGTTCATATATTTCCTTCTCTGGCTTTCTCTCTGCATTATGTGCAATTGCGCCCTTTTTTTGTTTAATTTTTAGTTGTCAATCAATCTAAAACTAATCAGTGTGCAAAAAGGGTCGTTCCCTCAACTGATTTAGATTTGGTTGAAAATAATCTAAACCAAATCTAAAACGCTTACCGGAATCCCATTATTGAATTTTGCAACATCCGAGTTTACTAGTTTCGATGTATCAATTTTTAAATCCGATCGATATTCTGTTTTAATTTACATCATTAAAAGCCGATAATTAAATATCATACTCTCTTTTCTCTCTCTTCCTCTACGGTTGATCGATAGTATGGCGGCGATGTAACGCGACGCATGAAACTGCTGAAACAACAGTCGGAGGGCAAGAAGAAGATGCGCCTGTTTGCCAACATTCGTGTGCCGCACGAGACTTTCATTGATGTGCTGAAACGCTAAAGTGAGGTGAGTGACGGATGCTGCTCATATTATCGATAATCATTTGCAACAAAAAAAAAAAAACAACAACAACAACAATTGACGCTTATCGCGACCGCCTTAGTCGATAACAGTGTTCACCAAAAATGCTGCCTTATCATTTCTCTTTCTTTTTCTTGAAATAGAAATATAAAAAAAAACACAAATAAATAAATATTTTTCATTTGTTTGCCCGCATAAATATATACATGTGGATATGTACGTATGCATAGACCTACATATGTACGTATGTATGTACATTTCTTTATCGGTTAATGCACGGAAGTATGCGAGTCAGCTGCCTTCATGTTCATATTCATACTTACAGTGCAACAAAAAAGTGTTCGAACACACCTCAACTTTAATGCACATTTATAGATCTTCGCAAGATATGATTTCACTCTTTAAATTCGCAATTTTGCAAATGGTCGCAAACATCGTGCACAGACTGTGCATAGAGCAGTTCATTAACATTGGCGTTATTTACGAGTGTTGTTTTCTCACTTTTAAAACAAGAAAATAATGATTGCTCTGTCATTGTTTTAAATTAAAGCCTTTTTTACAACCACAACAAGAACATTGACGACGACTGCGAAATACATAACAAAAACAAAAAAATCGAATTTCCCTGACCCTGAAAACTAGCACGAATACGCACACAGTGAGTGCATAACGGTATCCTCACGTTGCCTGCGCGCCCCACAAACAAAAACACACACAAGTACATTTTTATGTGAGAGATAGCAAGTTTAAATGCTTGTGTCTTGCTCCCGGCAAGTTTTGTTTGCGAGAGCGCAACAATCTAGAAAAGGGAGAGATTGGAAAGAGAGAGAGAACATCAAACGTCAAAGACAGAACAATTGAACTCAACTGATGATGGTCGCGGTGGGTGTTGGGGAGACTTTGCGGTGTATGTTTCTCCTGCTGTTTGGGTTGTGCATGTATGTGTGACCTTGAAAACAATAATATTGTTGGTTGCTGCTTTGCTTTTGTGTAGGCAGCGCTGGGCAAATGCAAATGCAAACAAAATTGAACAAAACTGTTAAAATGATTATGCAATAGCTGAAGCTTCAAATTTTGCCAAAATGTCAGAGGGGAGAGATTAAAAGTTAACAAGTTCACATACACACACACACACATAAAACACACAAAAACAAACGCATATGTACATATGATAATAGATCAGGAAACTTGTTGCAATATTTAAAATACAATTAATATTTATCATGCAAAACATAAAAATTCTTCTGGTTGATCAATTCGCATAAGAAAATCACCTGCATTCGTTTTTCCCAATAAGAACAACAAGTAAGAACGTTACAGTCGAGGTGCTCGATTTTAACATGCCCAGTACCTGTAACTTAGCAGCTGCTAGATTTAACCACCATAAAAGAGCCAAAAATAGGTTAAAAAATTATAACCAAAGATAAGTAAAGTAAAAATAAATAATACTAAAAATAAGGAAAGCGAATACAGTCGAACTTCCCTAACTCGAGTTAAGGAGATTTTCGACTTAAAGAGTTATTTTTCGTAAGTTTTTTAGTTTTACTGCCACACATTTAGCTCGAGTTAGAGCGAAACTCGAGTTAAAGAAGTTCAAGTTAGGGAAGCTCTACTGTACTACTTTCTTTTCCTTTCCTATGCTTAAACTCTGGTCGCCCAGAATACATTTTTATCGCCCAATATTTAAATGTTGTACATTTTTATATTTATTTTAAAGAAAAGAACTAAAATCTTTAATTTTTCTTTGTGTTTCGTATGCATTTAAGCTTATCTTTATATTATTTTACAAATCATTCGGACGGACAGACATTGTCACAAATCCAGAAGTCTCTGTACATATTAAGTACTGGGCTAAAAAGCCGAACAGCTGAGTTTGAGCCCCACACGCAAGTGCAAGAGAGCTCCCAGCATTGACAACAATAACAATAACTTTGCTCTCTCTCTCTCTCTGTGTCTTAGCAGTGAGCGACCGATTAGTTTGTGTGCGATTGTATGAAGAGCACAAGCACAGGCAAAAGCTAAAACAACAACAGAAAAAATACATTTTTGTTATTTTGCTGTTGGTATTGTTGTTGTCGTTGCTGCTGCTGCGCTCAATTGAACGAAACAGGCGACGACAACCATCGTCTCGCCGCGTTTCTCTGTCGCAGTCGCAGTCACCGTAGTTGCCTCCGTCCGCACAATACAAAAACAGTCAGTTTTTATTCTCATTTGACATCATCAACATTGAAATTTAATTAAACAAGAGCAGTTCAGAGGTTCGATTGAGATTCTCTGATTAATTTTTGGTGAAATTTAAAAGTAATTTATTTAATTGATTCAATTTTAAACTATACTTAATTAATACGCAATTTTATTGCACAAGTTTTCATTTAACAAAATGACAAAATAACTTTCCTCGACATTTTGTTTTTATGTCGATTTTCTTTGCTGTTTTTATTTGCAAAATAAATAATCAGCGCGAGCAAAATAACAAACGTCATCAGCTGTTTTGTGCCTGTGGGTGTATATGTGAATGTGTGTGTGTGTGCTTACGTTGCCTTCATACAGTGTACGTATGTATGTATGCCTCTTTTTTGCCTGGTTTTCAAATAAAAATTGCTAAAAAGCGCTGTGAAAATATCGCATAAATAAAAATCAAATTGTTACACTCAAAAAGCAACACCTCCCCCTCCACAGACACCCAAAAACGCCCGCCTCCAAATTATTTGGTCGTGTAGCGATTTGAAACGAAACATAACCTAGAAGAGAATTTAGAACGAGAACTTGTTGTTTGAAGGTTACGACGCGGCGCCACTGAACAACACCCTCTCGTCCTCTCAGCTGGCAACTACATACAGACGTACACCGTCGCTTTGGCCTTGACCGTGTACAGCTGGTGCGAAACAACAACAACAGCAACAAATAAAAGCGACGGTGTAACAGCTGACAGATGCTCTGTCGCTGCGTCTGTGGCTGCACTTTTGAGAGTGCAAGTGCGTCAAGTGGCAACGCCGTTAGGTGGAGATGGAATCTAATTTATAGCACACAGGCAAACATACAGATATACAAGTACATACAAGTATACTTGCCTACCACACAATATAAACAGCGCTTAAGCGCAGTACATGTCCCGCACACATTCAAGTTCAAAGTAATCGCCAACAAAAATGGGGAACAAAAAAAACGGCATCTCCCGCATACACATGTAAAAACTGTGCGCATTCGCACTCTCGCTCTCATACACAGACACGCATACATTAACACGTCCACACAGCTGTACACGTAGCAGTGTCTCACAGTAGTTGTTTTTGTTGTTGTATATGAAATTCAACGGTTGCAGACAGTAACAAAAAAGTCAGCAAATTGTGCAATAGTCGTAGCAAAAAAAAAGGCGCAAATAATAATAATGTTAATAATTAATTACACATGCGTTAACTAGACAGAGTCGAACCGCTTTCTAGGCTTTACAGTTATTTGCAAATAATTGGTTAGCTGGCATCCAGTGTTTGTCAACGTGTAACAGTGTTGAAAAATATTATATGCAATTGGAAACTTTGTTTTCGCGCTGCGTAGTTGCTTTTGCTGTTTTCCCCCGTTCTGTGAATTTTTTGGTTCTTTTATTTTCATTTTATAATCTTCTAGAATTTATTTGTGCAATTTCATACATTTACATACATACCACACACCTTATGTATTCGCTGACTTTTTGTTTGTTTGTCCGTGTGCCACTTACATACATACATTCAAATATGTACATACATACGTATTTTCTGCTTTGTTCATATATATGTACATACAAATGCATATATTTTACTTTAAGTTTTCACATGAAAGAGAGAGTCAGAGTTCTGTTAAAACTGTAACGAAGTGGTTTTGTTTTTTTATTTAAGACATTTTAAACAATTTTCATAATACATAATGCAAATTTTCAATTATTTGTATGTGTGTATTTTGCGTTATTTTTATTTTGTTTTGCAACTAACGGGCGCGTCGTCAGTGCCAATAGCAAACATACAAATAAACATGCACACACACAAACATACATTTATGCATATTCGCTTCAAACGTCACACAGCTGATACGTGTTGTTTTTAGTGGTTGGCGCATACGCACACCCATATATACATTGGCAAACGCTTTTCGAATATCATCTGTGTACTCTCTCTCTTTCTCTTACTCTTTCTCTCGTTTGCCACCCACTCTCGCTACTTTATTTTGTAAACAACCGAGAAATCGCGCAGTGCTGCCAGACTAGAACAATTTTCAGTTACGCTGGCAGCTTTGTTACACACACACACACACATAACATTGATATGCGATTTGTGAAATTCATATTTTAATTGTTGTATTTTTTGCATTGCAGGCGCCACGAAATTCAACAAAAAAAATATACATGCAACTAAAAGAGACATAATAAGACGGTGTGCGTTGTTGTCAGCAATATGATGAACAGTTATAGTGTGGCAAGATCGCATCCAGGTGGTGCTGCTGCAATAACTCTGCATTTTAACTGCAACAACAACAAGAGCAATAATAATAACAGCAACAACAACAGTAGCCTTAAACCCATTGTAACAGCAACAAAAGAGCACAAAAGCCAACAACATAAAAATATTATCAACAGCGCCGCCCCAACAACAACAACACTTGCAACCGCAACAACGACAGCAACAACAACTTCAACAATGTTCAAAATAACACAAAATGAAGTTGACGCCAAGCATTTTCTACAACAAAAACAACAACAACAACTGCATAAAGGAGGTTCAGTTAATTGGTTGGTGCCTGGAGTTCCTTCATATGTAAATACCTCAGCAAGCACCAAAGAGCCGCAGTTTATACAAGTCAACGTCCAGTCCAGCAGCAGCAACAACACGCAACAGGTGCAATCAACAACAGCAATAACCAAAAGTGCCTTTATTGAAGTGATGACAATGCCACTGCAACAACAACAACGCACTGAGGACCAAGAAAATGCCTTTCGTCAGATTGAAGATGTACACAATTATGCCAAGTTGCAACATCATCATCATCACCAACATCAACAACATTGTCACGACATCAGCAGCGATGAAATGGGTGAGGAGGATGAAGACGAAGACGACGATGAAGAGGACGAGGAGTTGGAGTTGGGGGAAGAAGATGAAGAAGAGTTGGAGTTGGATGTCATAACAACAACTACAACAGCAGCAACAACAACAAAAAAGCAAAAGATTAATGCGAATGTGCCTAAAAATATTAATTTTAATAATAACAATATTACTAATGACGACGATTCGGAAGACCATGTGGAAGTTGATGTAGTCACTGTAACACCAACAACACCACAGCAGCAACAACAACTGCATCTTTATCAGGAACAGGAACAACAGTCATCTGCAGTTGATCAGGATATGCGACCTGAACATCATGCACGTCGTCCCATGAACGCATTTCTCATATTCTGTAAACGCCATCGTGCCATTGTCAAGGAGCGCTACAAATCGCTAGAGAATCGGTGAGTATACTAAAATAAATATAAACATTGCATAAATAAACATATGTATATGTATGTATATAATTCAATTTGAATTTCAATTTGATTTTAGCGCCATTACCAAGATACTCGGCGATTGGTGGGCAGCCCTGGACGATCAAGAGAAGCAGTGCTTCACCGATCTGGCACAACAGGTGAGCACATTTATTGTTTTGTTTATAATTTTTCTTATATACATTTTGGTTTTGTAACTTTAAATGTCTTTAAAATTTTAATTGATTTAATTAGTTGAACTTTTAGTCTGAGCTAATAGCTAGTGTTTGTTAGCACAAAATGCGTTTTTGAAATTTGAAATTAAAATGCGATAATAAAGCAGATGTTTGCATTCTGGCAACCCAGCTGAAATTCGAACTCTAGGATACAAATTAGGACATCTGGCAACACGTTTGACATTTAAAGTTGTGAAAGGCGTGAAATTTTAATTTAAAATTGGATTTTTTTTTTGTAAATGTTTGTATGTTAGCATACTGGCAAGACAGTTGCATATCAAACTTGAAATTGGGGAATAATCCTCTTGTGTTAAAATAGCACCATCAAAATTCCAACAAGAAATGCCAGGATAAAGAAGTTAGCAATTTGAAGACAACTCGGCTAAAATTCGGAAAAAAAAAATTAGATATCATCTATCTGGAAGCACTGTTTTTATTCATTATTCATTTGAATTTAGTCTAGGATAAAAACAGACTTTAAAAATCTGTCAGCATCATTTTCACTTTCTCTTTCGTATGCAGTGATCTTTTTCTCCCTCTCTTTCTCTCGTTAACCGTGTAGAGCACTCTAATATCTTAATATTTTATCTATTAATGTTGCAGAACAAGGATGCCTTTTTCAACGCCAATCCCAATTTTAAATGGTACAAACTGCCCGCACCGCCGTTACGCACGCTTGCAACACGTCCCAGCAATACAGTTGCAACAAATGCAAACGATGAGCAACAGCAACAACAATCGCAACATCAGCAACAACAGTGGGAGCCAAATGAAGTCGCACACGTGCTGCGTCGCAATTATTTCAAATTTGCCGATGAGACACAAATGGGCGAATTGAGTGTTTTGTTGAGTGGGAATGCGGGAAATGTGCAGGACAAGGATTATGCACTGCAGCAGGCGCTCAGCGAGACAACGCAATTTCTAAGCGTGCACATGCCAAGCAAAAACAACAACAACAACACAAACACTAATAATAACAGCAAGCGTTGCTTGCAAACTGCTGACAGCGCCAGCAATTCGAGCGAGGAGGAGGAACGTGGCTCCCCTGGCAAGAAACTTAAGTCATCACGCTCTTGCAAGGGCAAAATCTATCAGGAATTGATAAATTCAGGGCAATTGGCAGCGATAGCCAAGAAGAGCAAATGTCGCTTGAATAGCGACAGCAACACGCCACCAATATCACCAACAACAGCAGCCACATTTGTAGCAACAGCAACCGATTGCCAGCAACAGTTGCTCGACCTGAAGGCAACAACAGCAACAACACGTGAAACAACAACAACAACAGTTGCCAACAGGCACAACAAGTGCGATTCATCTGAATTTGATTTGGAGGAAAAAATCAAGGAATTGCCGGCACTGAGCTTGGATGCGTATTTGCAACGCAAGCGTAGCACCAAAAAGAAGAAGAAATTCAGTAGCAGCAAAAAGCAGCGCAACTCCAACAGCAGCAGCAGCGCAACAGCAGCAACAACAGGCGAGCAATTGCAAAAGTTTAACAAGCAAACTAGAAACAAATCCGAGTCTGAAGTGACAACAACAATAACAGCAACAGCTGCTGCTGCTGCAACCGCAGCAACAACAACAACAGCAGTGGGCAGTCAAAAGCGTAAGGCACGCAAGGAGAGCATAACACGTCGAGATGTGAGCGCCATTGAGCAGGAGGTGGCTTCCATTTTGCCGCTGACCATCAACGGTTGTTACTACTTTAATCAATCGTTGCCATTGCAGCCAGCTGCAGTTGCACGCGTGCAACCAACAACAACAGCACAAGCTGCAAGAACAGCTACAACAAATGCTGCCACATTTGATGTGACCTCTACCTCAGACCTACTCATTCTGGCCGAAGTGGCCGCCAATCGCACTGAGCTGACCAAGTCCAACTAGCAGCAGCAGGAGCAGCAGTTGCTGTTGCAACAACAGCAGCAACAACAATTTCCAACACAATCCATAACCAAAATTGTTGTTCGCTGTTAAGCTGTACTTATATATAAATATACCATAAGTCGCTCTTTTTACTTCAAGGCTGTCATAAGTAAAAGAAAAAAGAAATCTGCAAAATTGTGGTTTTTTTTATTTAGTTACGACAGCTTTGAAGCAAATGAGCGATTTAAATATGTATATTTTTATATATATATATAAATAGTCTAATTGTTATTGTTCTGTTTCCTTTGATGATGATATATTCGTGCCTGTCACTGTAACTGTAGCTGTAAATTGATACAATTTGCAAATACCTTGCGAGACATTCGTTGGATCTAAAATTTTTAGTCAATAATTATGTAAACACACGCATATGTATAAACAAAATGTTAAAGTTAAGCTGTGGAAGATGAGAAAAACAATTTAGATCAAATTTTTAAGAGACAGTTTTAACGCTTATTTGTTTTTTTTACTTGCAATATTGTTTAAAAAAATAGTTGTTTTTCTGCTGTTTTTCTCAATTTGTTTTTTTTTTTCTGTTAAGTTTTTTAGATAAACGACAAGAAGAACATAAACAAACACCATTAATATTGTTGTATGCATATGTGCTGCGCTTATTAACTGTTAATTAATATTATCATTATTTCTAATACCATATTTTGTAGCTATAATTTATTATCTATTGTGAAAGTGGAAACATATACATAATAATATATTATACATCTATTCATATAAAATCAATAACATATTTGAATTTTCAATTTCAATTTAAAAAAGCCATTTATCGGTCGACATCGATTTTTATTGTAGGTATCTGCTAATTTGTACTTGGACTACGAGTTTAAGTCAAACTTAATACCTCTCAATGAAGTGTTACATGATTTTAACGAAAACAAAGATATTCATTAAAGCATTATTATATTAATAAGAAAACATTGTTTGTCCATTTAAAAAAGTTTTGTCCGTTTTCTGCCTTTTTTGGGTTCAACCTGCCATATATGCGATGCCCAATAATGTGCGTACAAAAACAACAAACGAAGTAGAGGGGAGCTTTGAAGAAAACATCGACAGTAAATGATCAATCTTCAAATTTGGAGCCCAACCAAGGCTGCCACCTTGTTTTGCCAAAGTTGAGCAAAGGCTGCCACACAGTTGCAACTTTTTGTGTTTATTTTTATTTATTTATTTATTTAACATCCTAGTGCTACAAGTTTTAAAGAACTTATAATTATTGCACTAGTCACAACATATTACAATAGATTTAATCCTATGATTGGTATTACAATTGTTTTAAAAATAGCTTGTACTTAATTTTAACAATTCGATTTTAATTTAATAATTTTAATAATTGCAGTTTTCAGTATTCTATAATTGGTATAACAATTGGTTTAAAATAACTTACGCTTAATTTTAACAGTTCGATTTTAGTTTAATAATTTTAATAAATTCAAATTATAGTATTACTTGCTTTTCAAATATTTTTAAATAAGATTGTTTAGGTGCTTAGTTAGTTTGGTTTTAAAAAGGGGTGCGCTTCTAATTGTCTTATGTTTTTTGTAATTTTTTTTGAAAATTTTAAATTATTTTAATAATTTAATTATAATATTTAAAGCGCAGTTAAAAAAAAATTTCTAAAATAATAAATTTCATTATAAAATTAGTTTTGGGCACGTAACATGTGAAGAGGAAATTACAGAATTAGTAAAAGATTCTAAAAAAAAATTTTTAAACATTAAAAAAAATATTAAAAACCTCTTGTGAAAGTTTCACAGATCTACCTTTAATATTTATTTAAAAAAAAAAGAAATGTTTCAATTTAAATCTTTTTCTGAAAAGAGTTAAAAACGGTCAAATTCGATACTGTTGCCAAGGCTGCCACCCTTTTCTTTTTTTTTGCCAATGCAGTCTGATTTATTGACTTATTAGAGGTGTGTTGTGTGTGTGTTCGATGCTTCGATGTTTGCTAGCCGAACACAAAATATTTTGAACACATCTTTTAAGGCGTATTAAACATATTTTTCATACTATTATTTTAAAATTCTTTTCTTGCAATATTTTAAAGGACCGTAATGATCAGGATTGTTTACTTTTGTTGTATATAAAAACATTCGATAGAGGCCTACCAAACACCGATGGTTCCGATGTTTTGCAAGCATCGACGACATCGATGTTTCACTCGATGTTTCTCCACCTCTAAAACGAAGGCAGTTTGCCGGTTTGCATATGCGTGTGTGTTTGAATGAATGCATGTGCGTGTAAAAGATAAGAAGTTAACCAACCGTTTGCTGCATAGATTAGCTCAGGCTTTCCAATTGGACAAGGTACGTGCCAGGATCGTGCTTAGTACAACAATAAATAGACAACAAAATGGCGGGCGCGTGATTTACGACGCTGTGTTAAGACCTCACGTGCAAAACAAACAGCTACGAAAGAGATGAAAACAACCCCAGGCAACAACAACAACAAACAGCTGTCATACGTTAACATGTTTGTATGCAGGTACATAAGTATGTATGTATGTACATTCATGCATATATGTATAGTCGCCATTGCTACTGTTCTCTTCGTACTCACTTCGCTGGTGTTGTTGTTGCTCCACGCGGTTTCGATTTTGACCCATTCGCAAGCTTCGAGCGAGCTTTCGCCAGCAGTTTCGCTTCAATGTTGGCCTTAATTTAGTTTGTTCGCGCATTCAGACCCTTACAGTTCACATTTGTATGTACATGCTGACAGCTGACAAGCGACAAAAACATCAAAAATAGAAAAACATCAAAAATAGAAAAAATACATCGAAATTCGAACAAAATAATTAACAACAAATTGCATGAGGTAGGAATATAAATGCCTTGCATTATATTTCAAATAAATAATAAATAATTAACACATTCGGGGTTTTTTTTTTCAATCAAAAAATTATAATTTCAACGTTTTAAAATTTGAAATTTGGAAAGGCGCAAAAGAAATTGAAATTGTTGTTTTGTAGGTATGAATGATCATGTTGTATAAATTTGCAAGTTGCTGGAAACAAGAACTACACATACAAATGTACATACATATGTACATAAATAAATCATTTAAAATACGACCGCGGCGACGGTAACTCGGAAAATAAACGCGAACCAAGCAACGCACAGTATGTCAAGTAACGTACATACATATTCAATTTAGCAAAAAATTACCTCTACGTGGTATTCTATTATTTTTTCTTATATTATAGAACAAATAACAGATACAAATATTGAGATTCTTATGTCTTAACTATTTTGAAAAATAAGAAAACAAATATACAAATTTTTTCTCTTTGTCAAAAGAAATGCATGACATACTGTATGTATAAAGATACAGGCAAACATTCATACGTACTTGTGAATGCGTAATAAAAGGATTTGCACTAGTCGGCGTGACGTGAGAGCATAGCACAGTTATATAACAACTATCCATGCAATAACTGAAAGTGTGAGAGCGAGAGAGATTTAAGATTCAAGATTCTAGCTAGCAACAGAAAGCGTTTCTTTTGATGAATTTGCACAATTTGCGCGACGCCAACGCAATTGCTCGCTCAGCTTCGAGTTCACGTTCTCTCTTTTCTCTTAATACAAATAGCAATTATAATAATTCAATGTAATGAAATCTCTGTGCGTGTGTAATAGAAACCCGCTAAGTTTGATTTGAATTTAATTGCGCGCCGTCTACTCGTCTGCTGTGCATTTAGCATGACGCTAATAAATTAAGAGAAGCAATCACAATCTTTGCCTTTGCTTTGCTTGTGATATGAGGGGGAGGGATTTTAACTTGCACGTTTTTTAATTAACACCAATTAGTGTATGTTCACAAGCAATGCACTGAGAGGTTCGTTTGACAATTGTCGTCTCATCACTTGTGGCGCATTTTAATTTAATGGTCAAAAACAAAAAATGAAGAGAAACACAGCCCCAAACAAAGTCACCCCGTTATTTCGCCGTGATATACTAAAACCAGGGGGCTTGTGCGCGTGACGTCACACAGCGAAGTTCGTTTGTCCGTGTGCGAGGAGAAGTGAGACAGGAAATATTATGTAAGCGACAATGACGATGGCAGCGTCGTTGTTGTCATTTTAGCTTTTATACTTTTATTTAAAAAAAAAAATTTACCGTTTACTTCATTATACTTAAATCAATTATTTGGTGTAGAAAATGTATAAAATAAAAATATTATCATTGAGCTTTAGTAATATTTTAATAAGGGATATAATTAGAAATTAAAATTAAACTTTATGGCTTTAAAACAAGGCACTTTTTGATAGTGTGGCTGTTTTTAGCTACATAGCGATTTTATCCCTGCAAGGCTGTCATCACTGATGCCAGCGCAGGATGAATGCCTGCGCTAGCTATCGTTGTGTATGTCTGTCAAACGACGACGCGTCGCGTCGCTCGTTCTTTCGTTCGTTTGCTACATTCGTGTGCGTTGTGTTTATGTTCGTCTCTTGGGCTTTCGGTAGTCATTTCGCCGCTGTCGTCTTGACAGTTTGAACTGTGCTTTTGCCGTAGTAAAACGTTCGTTCGTTGCGTACGCAGCGCAAAACGCAATCAAAAAGCAAAAGAAAAAAAATCTGAACAACAAATAACAGGCAGGTACTCTACCATCATACATAGAACAATGAACGTGAGCTTAGCAACTAAAATTTAAATTCGTTTTTAATTCAATTTCGTGCACAAACTGTTTAGTGCAAGTGTGTGTCTGTGCTTTTATTTTTATATGAGAGAGTGAGCATGAAATTAATGTGATTTTATTATTATTTTTTGTTTTCTGCAAGCTCTCAAATCACTCTCTTATGCTCCCTCCATCTCTTTCTGTTTCTTCCTCATTTTTGCATTTGTTGTATAACCACATAATGGACAGCTTCTTATAGAGAGATAAGAGATATAGAGAAAGAGAGAAAAAGCTCGAAATCAACATTAAACAAGAAAAGACATACATATGCAAAATCAGCTGTGAGATTTATTTTTTTTTTTTTTGTAAATATTTAAATTCAGCGTCATCGACAACCGAATTGAAGACGGTGCTAAGTGGGCTAACAGAACAAGAAGATAAGTTGTACTGCCATTATAGAAGAGTATAAATCAAAGAGTTGAAATATCGAATAACGAACTTGCTCTGTAATGGCTCAATTGCGTTCCGTGAGCTCGCAGCGTACAATTAAATTGGTCTACTACAGTTGCAACAGTCCAAGCAGCAGCAGCAGTTTGGTGGCAGCAACAGCAGCTGCCACCAATAATGGTAAATGTAACCAAAAGAGAGCACTACATACGGCTGCGGCGGCATTCAGTGGGAAAGCTGCTCTTCTTTCCTCAACCTCCCCCTCCTCTTCTGTCTTCGCTCTCGATGTTTTAAACGGACTCAGACACCAGCAGCGCCGTCAACTGCAGCTTTCGCGGTCTCCCTTTTTGTGCAGCAATGTCGGAGTCGGAGCACGTTCTTTGCATTCGGCTGCAAACGATCAACAGCAGGCTCAAGTTGCACTCGCCGAGGCAACTGAAGAGAATCGGCGTGCTGGTGGCGGCAAAGAAGGACAATTCGAATCAAAGTCAGCTCAACCGAATGCAGGAGGTCAACCGCAACGGGATCCTCTCGATGTCAGCTTCAATGATCCAATTGCAGCTTTTAAGAGCAAGACAACATGGGAGCTGGTACGCGCCTACATGGTTTACATGATCTGCAGCAGCGAGAAGCTTGTGGAGCACAATATGAAGGTAAGAGCAGCCACCATCAAAATTAATCAACTTATTTATTTATGTAGTCTCCTTCTCTTTTATGTAAAATGTAAGTTCTCTTAACCTTCACTTTCGTTTGCCCACTCTTAAATGCCAAAGCTCAGCTTAAAATGCCGGCGGACTCTATATTATCTTTCTAGTTTTTAATAAAGATAGCCCAATTTTCCCTTTCTCTTAACCTTCACTCTCTTCTTCGATTCTGAAATGCCAAAGTTCAGCTTAATATGCCGGTTCACGATGGAGTTAGCAAGGTGATGCATTTGCTCGACCTGACATCTTTTTCGGGGGCACAGCGCAAAAAACGTAAATGAGTGAAGAGTATAAAAAACAAACAAAACAAGAATTGTGGCCCCGAATGAGAGCGAATACATCACTTTATTAACTCCATCGTGCGCCGGCTGATTTGACTCTCTTTTGCCTGTGCTCTATGTGCAGTCATCAAAAGTTTCCAAGCTTTTGTTCTACGTATAACTGTTGTTGTAGTTCCCCCTTCTTTGCTCTTTTCCACACTCCACCTCACTTTACCCGATTCGATCGCACAGTGTGCTAATGCTAATATACAATTTTCTAATTGTCTGTCTACACTTAATGCTCTTTACTCTTCTCTCTCCTTTCATTCTGATTTGTTGTTTGTGTATATCTTGAGGCTTCCTGATATTTTTAATGACACGTTCAATTGTGAATGCAGCTCTAATTGCCTGTTTGAAGATAGAGGGAGGGGCAATGAATAGAATTACTAGACGTATTATTTAATATGTACATAGGTGGTGTGAGTCAGTTAAGAGAGCGTGTAAATCAAATGCGTTTTTATGACTTTGTTTCTGCATCAGTCGACAGAGACGCTGGCAGCAGCGATAGCAGCGGCGGCAGCAGTCAAAGTGACAAATACCTACAAATACTCACACACACATCGGGGTGTGAGACACACACAAAAACACACATGTAGAGATACAGACGCAGTCGGGCCCCCAAAAGAGCGCCAATCAAAACGCAACTACAAAGAACCGTTCGATGCGATAGTGGAGGAGGCAATGGGCACACTTACACAAACACACGCATGCAAATTGTGCACATGTGTATGTGTTTGTGTGTGTTTGTGTATTACGTATGCGATTTTGTAATTGCTTATCGATTGTTATGACAGATTGTAGTATGTTGTGTATTTGATCGATTTAATGGAAAAGTAATGACTATATAAATAAATAGAAATAGATATATACTTGCATGTGCATGTGCATTTGCAGTTAGTAAAACTATATGTGTGTGAGTGTTTGTCTTTTGACAACGTTAATTACTTTCTGTCTCGCTCGCTTACTCGTCGCATTTCCGCTGAGCTATTTGCGGTATGAACCCTCCCTCCCCCTCCTCCACTGACCATTTGGTTAGTCTCGTGTCGCGGGGGCAGAGCTCAAAAAGCGAACACCTGTGTGTTGTTTTTGCCTTCAGACAATTTAGCAAACATTGCCAAAATTTATGTAACCTGTTTTTAAAAGCAAATAAATATATTTATACATAATTTTATTTATAACCCATTCTTGTCTCTCCCGCACTCACCTCCCTTAACTACCCGATTAACCGGTTCATGCAGTTTACACACGTGCCTTGACAAAAAGCTCCTTTAAGCGGGCGACCATCAAAATATCTTGTCGTTTTTACTTTGAGGCCAGTATTCGAAAGAGTAGATAGGCTTATGGGTTTGTGACAATTTCTGTTTTCAGAACTATAAGGTTCGTTCGTTCTCTATATAAAAAGATATTTGGACCTAAAATGTGTAAAAATTAATGTCTAACTTGAAACTATACCTAATGTCAAACTTGAAACTAAACTTTCGTTAAAATTAAATTACAAAAGAAAAAAAACGGTCCTAATAGTTAAAGCAATCAATTTTAATGTTTCTTCAAATATTTTTTTTACTTCATTAAGTTTTTAATTTTAATTAATTTAACGGGTACTGAGCAGCTAACAGTCGAGCATCTTTACCATAACGTTTTTGGTGATTTTTTTTTTTTTGGGTGTGAGCTTTTTAACAGCAGCTGCTACACTTCCCCTCTAACTGCTTGTCTTCATACATATGTACATATGTACATTAGCACACACGAGCATAGAGACAATCAATATTCGCCGCAGTTTGTCATCGCGCTTGGCCTTGACACGATCGGGCATATGACGCTCTCTCCACCTTCCCCTCTCCATCTACATATCTTTCTTTGTTGGCGCTATTCCAACTGATTTATGTATCGCGAAAAGAGCAAACAGACAACAAAAGCAAATGATCTACAAATAATTCAATTTTCGACTCATTCTTCTTCAATCTCATATTCTGTCTGCTGACAGAGAGAGTGTGTGTGTGTGTGTATATATATATGTGGAACTAATGAATAAACCTCAAACATTTGATATACGATATTTTAAATGTATTTTCGCTTTTGTCCCTTCTCCCTGTTTCTCACTCACTATTTGTTTATCTATATTTTTGAATCCTTGAAATTTGTGTGTATGTTTGCTAAAATGAATTTCTCTTAAATATATGACCACCTATCACAGCTTATGAAAGCGGCGAAGAATTTGTTGGGTAAAAAGTTATTTACAGCTTTGATGAAGGCAACATTCTATGGCCATTTTGTTGCCGGTGAGGATCAGATCAAGATAATACCTACACTGGAAAGGTAATTTTTAAATTGAACATATGATTGAACTAACGCCATCTTTCTGGTTTTTTCTCTCTTTCTTTCTCTCTTTATTTTTGTATCTTTTCTTCCAAAACTACACTCCTACTTTATTGCTTTGCTGTTGGGCGCTATGAAAAAAATACCGAAAAACAAAAAAAAAAAATTAATTGCGCTTGATAAATTGACACAACGGATGAACGATAATTGATAATCGATAAACGATATAGCTTTTAAAAGTTGCTCGCACTTTGTTGGGCGCCAAACTATTCGTCCTGCTGATGAAGTCCAGCTTCTATGGACACTTTGTTGCCGGCGAGAATCGCCACACGATTGTTCCCGCCCTCGAGAGGTGCCCGAAAATTGATCAATTTCTATATAAATACTAAATACTACATGTGTTAATCATCCCAAACTATCCAATTATATAATCATTGAACTAACTCCAGTTAATTAACCCATATGTGGCATGTGGCATGTTTTTTTTCCGTTTACGTTTCCCTTGTTTTTCGTCGAGATTTGTTTTCCTCCATCAAATCTCAATCCACTTCCCAGCGCACAAAAAAACTGTTTAACAACAACAATAACAACAGCAGTAACAACAACAACATATACATGTACATTGTACACTTCAACACTAAGCAACAAATAAAATGTTTCTCTTGCCTAAAACATCCCATTTTCCCCTAGCTTTTTTTTTTATTTATAATTTTTTTGGATTTTTTTATACCCATGCAGATTGATTTTTTATATTTTTTTAATGGAGTTGCAACAAAGTAGTTATAATAAATATTATTGATCAGACATCTGTCCGTCTAAAATACTATATCTTTTACATAGTGTTGAGTCTTAAGATATTTCAACATAACTCTCTTAAATTGAAATTTCATGAAAAAAATAGATTTGTATCTAAATTAAATAAACTTGAATGTAGATTTAATATTCAGAATTGCTCAGTATTGATAAAGTTATGAAACCTTAAAAGTAAAGGATGCAGAATTAAATGTAATAAGTTCTTTTTATACTATTTATTTTACAAAAAGTAAAATAAAAGTGAAATCGAAATTCTTTGGAGAGAATCCCAAAATATATTGCCTTAAAAGTAGTATTTCCTATTTTCTTCGAATATATTTACGTAGACTTTGTTTATATTAAATTTTTTTTTTTTAATATATTATTCTCTGCAAGGGTATTAAATCCTCGGTGTGTTAAAGATATTCCTTTTTACTTGTTTCCGTTTTTGATGTTGCATTACGCCTTTATCATTTGGCCGCATTTCGTTTTCGCACTAATTTATTGGTCTTTTCATTGCGCTTTCTGGCAGACTTCGCTCGTTTGGCGTTAAGCCGATTCTCGATTATTCCGTCGAAGAGGATATTACCCAGGAGGAGGCTGAGAAGCGTGAAGTTGAGTACGTATATATTGATATCGAAATCGATCGAACTTATCGTTTCATTCCATTGAATTTCCTTGTTTTTTCTTCTTACAGGTCTTCCGTTTCAAGTGCCGGTGATAACACTAAGGACGCTGGCGCCTTGCCCCAATATCATGTGGATAAATCGTTCGCGGATCGTCGTTATAAGGTGAGCAGTGCTCGCACCTATTTCTATCTGAACGAGGCAACCTGTGAGCGTAACATGGAGACATTTATCAAGTGTCTGGAGGCTGTTTCGGGTATGTCTCCCCTCCATTTGTCCACCAACCCTCCAACCACCTACCCTTCAAATATATAATCAATTCTATTACTAATATTTATTCAAATGCATGTGCATTCCCAATGCACCCTGTGTTCAATTTATGTCTGCACAAATTTTTTTTTTTTTTTTTTTTTGTTTCAAGATTTTTTTTAAATTGATTGTTGCTTATTTTCTCTTAAATGTTTTTGCATACTTTGTGGGGGGGGGGGGGGGGGGGTTATACCGTGGGTTGAGTGGGTCTAATAAATGTCATTGCTATCGAGCTAAAAGTGAAAGTTAGAAACGTACGAAAATCGAACGACTATGATTGATTGCATGAAAGATAGATAGCGTTTTTTATAGGCAGTCGATAAATTTGGTTATCGATTGTAAGATAGTGATAACGTTTTGTTAAAACGCTTTCTGGCATGATTTTATTTACGACTTCCGATACGTATTGTAAATATTATGTTATCGATATACACAAAATTGCGATAACTTTGTTCATTTGATTATAATTTTGATTAATTTTTCTCTCGAATGCATTTCTTTTTCACAACCATTTTGAAAACAATGTGCAAAACCGACGGCGCCTCAAAAAAATTAAACTAACCTATAAACGATAACCGATTAACGATAACCACTCAACGCAACTAACAAAACTAATTAATATGGAAATGGCATCCGAAAATAACCTAAAAAATGCCAATTCATCCCATTTATCGAAATTAAACGATTAACCGCAAAATTGCCAAATCTGTGGGTATGTCTGTGTGATATATATGAAATGTGTGTGTTGCCAGACGACGATGCCAAGGAGCCGCGTGCTCTGGCCCAGGGTAAGCCCAAAAAGCCGTTTATCCGTTCATCTAAACGTTCCTCAAAGTCAAAGTCTCATATTTGGCGATAATTTGATTTAATTTGTCGTCGTGTGTTTGCTTTTTTTATTTTAATTTAGTATTTGTTTTTGTTTGTTTCTCGCTTACCTTAGTTTAGTCTATGCTTTATTGTGTAAACTGTGTGTGTGTCGACGTATCGATTGCATGCCTATCGAGTATCGTGTATCGAGCGACAAAAACGACTTATATTTGCTTTCTGCCTTGCTTTTGCCCCGTTTAGCTTTTGCCTTGTCTCCTTCCCGCTTTTCCCTCGCCTCTCTCATGTCACATTCAGTCACTCACTTACCTTTCAAAATGCTTCTCATTTCCGAATCCAACAACAACAACAACGATAACGATATACAGGCGCCACCTTTGGAACTGGCATCACAGCTATTAAATTAACCGCCTTGGGCCGTCCACAGTTGCTGGTAAGTTATCTCTCTTTTCCCCTATCCCTCTCTCTCTCTCTTTCCTCTACAGTGTTGCCATTTCAGCTATTATATAGCTAGATTGCCAGATAATTTTTGTATACCGAAGAAATTCAAAATAAAAAAATATACAGTCGAACTTCCCTAACTCGAATCACCATTATTCAAAGAAAAGTTTCGATTTATGGAGTTTTTCGACTTAAAAAGATCTTTTTCTTAAGTTACTTAATTTTACTGTCACTCATTTAGCTCGAGTTAGAGAGAAATTCGAGTTATGGAAGTTCAACTGTAATAATATATAAATATATATTTTTCCAATTAGGAAACTTTTACGGATTGCGTAAGAGCCTATCGATGATTGTATATCGATTATTTTTTTATGATAAGCTTAATTTGAAAAAATTCATTTTATATGTACATATATATTTTAAAAGCTATATCTAGCTTTTATTTTATTTCTGACATTATTGGCAACATTCCCCTCTTCCCCTCTCTGTGTCTCTGTCAGTCTATATTTAGCTTTACAGTTAATTGCATTCCTCTTTCTTTTTTTTTGTTCATCTATTTTTATAGCTGCAACTATCCGAGGTCATAATGCGCACACGTAAATACATGGAGGCACTTGTCGGCGGTCAGGGCAATGTTCTGACCCACCACAAGACCATTAAGGATCTCGAGCAGTATTACGCTTGCATTGGAGACAACAAGGACGTCCAAACGTTCTTAAAGAATGTTACATCGGACAAGGAGGGGTAAGTTCTAAAATTCTTTTTAAGACTATTTAATGAAATGAGTAAAAGAAACTTTCGAAAATATTAGCTTTTACGTTTCTGCGATCCTACGACGAGTTTAAAAAACAATCAAATTTGAATAAATTGTCGTGATGCATACGAATGAAGGTAACCTGAACCAAAAATTGTCTCTTTCTTTTGTTTTTATAAATTTAAATCGTATTTTTAGTTATAAATAATTTGCCAATAAATTGAGTTTAAAAACTTAGCTTTGGAGTTAGTCAGAATATATAGCGGAGCTTTCAGCGATCTGGCAACACTTAACGTTGTTGTGCATTATTAAGTTAATAATCAATAAATTAATTAGTTCTGCTCTTTATTTTTCTTTTCTCTCAGAATATTGCATCTGTTTCCCTGGTCCGGCATCGTGGATGAGGATTCGCAGTTGAGCGATACATTTCGCGTGCCCGATCCAATAACGGGCCAAATGCGTCGCCTGATCTCACAGATTTCACCCAAAGAGGAGGAGATGTTTAGAAACATGATCCGTCGTCTAAACACAATTGTTAAGGTACAACAAATATAATCTATAATCTATCGCGAGATCTTTAATAAATGACTGATTTTCGAATCCTTTTCATTTTTCAGACTGCCGCTGATTTGGATGTACGCATTATGATTGATGCAGAGCAAACTTATTTCCAGCCAGCGATCTCTCGCATTACCCTCGAGATGATGCGAAAGTACAACAAGGAAAAGGCCATAGTATTCAATACCTATCAATGCTATTTGCGCGAGGCCTTCCATGAGGTAAGACATTGTATACCCTGTAATTGGAGGATATTTTAAGCACATACGGGAACAAATTGTGATGGGGTATCCTGAAAGCGGGTTATGCTTTTATTTTGAATTTTTAACACAAAAATGGTTTTCAACTCGATTTAAATAAAATAAAACTTGTAATAATTCAATTTAATTCAATTTCCTATCTAATAGTCAACTAATTTATTCTTCGATTTACAGGTGGTCACAGATCTGGAGCAGGCAAAGCGTCAGAATTTCTACTTTGGCGCCAAGCTGGTGAGAGGAGCCTACATGGATCAGGAGCGTGCCCGTGCCCAGGCCTTGGGCTATGCCGATCCCGTGAATCCCAATTATGAGGCAACCACGGATATGTATCACAAGACACTCACCGAATGCCTGCGTCGCATCAAGGTGAGTTTCCATTTAAAAATTGAAAATTTAATTTGAATGCATTCATATCGATTGACAGGTGCTTAAGGATGTCGGTGACGATGCCAGAAAGATTGGCATCATGGTGGCCTCGCACAATGAGGATACGGTGCGTTTTGCCATTGAGAATATGAAATCCATTGGCATCTCGCCGGAGGATAAGGTCATTTGCTTTGGCCAATTGTTGGGCATGTGTGATTACATCACCTTCCCGCTGGGTGAGTGTTTTAGTGGCTCAAATGCGATTGTCTATCATTTGTAATTGCAATTCAATCAATTAATAATTCATGTTATAGGTCAGGCTGGTTACTCCGCCTACAAGTACATACCGTATGGACCCGTTGAGGAGGTGTTGCCCTATTTGTCCCGTCGCGCCCAGGAGAACAAGGGTGTGCTCAAGAAGATCAAGAAGGAGAAACGTCTGCTGGCCGCTGAGATACGACGTCGTCTATTTCGCGGCCAGCTCTTCTACAAGCCCAAGGGCAACTATGTGCCCATCTAAGCGACGAGCACCACAAACAATTGATCCAAAACAAATCTGACACGACAGAGAGAAAGAGAGACAAAGGAGGAGAAGAAGGAAACAACCAACGGAGACATCCGATAGAGTCGGAGTCGCAGTCGGTTTGGAGTTTAGACTACAATTTTTTATTTAATGTTTTCTGTTCGATTCTAAATGTTTTAACGTTAAAAAATGCGTTTATATATTATAGAATATATATATATATATATAAAAAGTCGACGCATTTGTCAAGCGAAGATAAAGAAGATAAAAATGGCAGAAATGCAAAAGGAAACGAAACAAACATTTAATTAATTATAGACAAGAAGAAAAGTTTTGCGTGTCATTTCAAAAAAAAAAAAAAAACAAGAAAAAAAACAAAATAAATAAAGCCAAAAAACCAAATGATTATATACAATTCACAATGGCAAATAGATGAGAAATTAATAATAATAATAACAAGAATAATAATGATTAATGATAGTAATGATAGCGAAGCAAAAACACACATTTTTAGCAACTAAATCGTTAGAATAAAACGCAAAATGTTTATATATAACTATATATATATACATGTATAGTATGTGACTGCATTTGAGTCCATTGAAATTGTTCAGCTTCTCGTTTAAACTTTTGTTGTGCGTGTGTGTGTTGTTGTAGGGAAAGAAACGAAAATAGGAGATAACAGTTCTGTTAATTTTCCAACCAAAATTTCCTCATTATGTGTGATCTTTATTATATATATATTATATGTATATTATTGTTTCCTTAAGCATTATAATAACTATTTAGAATACAGTCTCATTCTTTGTTTCTGTTTCTGATCCTGTTCCTTCTCAAGATATATATGTATATGTATATTGCCACCCAGGGATACACCTAAAAAACCTAATCTAAAAGTTTTATTATTATTATTATGATTATGATTATTATGGTAAAATAGAAATTGTACTGTGTTTTTAGACAAGAAATATTTATCACACTACAGTTATAAAGCTCTCCTCATTCTCGAATCTCTACATGTTTCGTTCAGTGTGCCTATCGTCTATCGATCAATTTGATATAGCGCGTTGTGTATCGAAAAACTTTCATGTTTTCATTTTCTTATCCAACAAATTTACAGTTGAACTTGCTATTTGTAATTCAATATACAAAAATCGAAAAATTAAAACTAAAAAAAATTATACATTGCATATGTAATAAACGATAATAAATCAATGAGAATCAATTGTATGAATGTTAACTATTTCAATGACAATAATAAAATGTTAAAAAATTAAAAATATTGCAGCTATTTCATGGACATTAAAATTCAAGTGAAATATTCCATATATAGTACATTTTTGTAGACTTTTATGAAGAAAAGTTACATAATGCTTGACAAAATCATAATACCTGCTGTTAGGGCATAAAGTTGCGTGAATTTAAAAGAGATCCATATACGACAGAGAGAGTGTGAGAGAGCAACTCTTTCTAGATGATATTTGTAAATATGTACACCCTGTACTTGACATTTACAAAGAGTCTATTAAGTTTGTCAAGTGCGTAACAGGCAGAAGTATATAAATAAAATACAACAGAAAGGGGATAATAAAACAACATATCATATTAAGTTAATGATTGCCACAATTTACTTATATATTGGATTAACTTGTTTGCAGTTCAAACTATTTGTTGAATTAAGTCAGAAAAGAAATGCGAGTATATCAGATTCAATTAAAAAAAATCATAAAAAATATTAGAGACGAAATTTTTGTAAATATTTTGTTGCAGTCACTATTAGTTTTGTTTGGAAATACTTTTTGCGTCAAAACAATTTATGTTCAAATCCGAGAATAACAGTTTCAAAAGTAGAGTTTTTCAAAAATTCTAAATTGTCAATGGGTTAAAAAAGTTTTGTATCAAGCAAACGGAATTTAAAAGACCTATCCATTAATGCCAAAATTTACATAAGGTAAGTTCAAATTATGAGTAGATTTAAGCTTTGTCACAATAAATATGCCGACCAGTGCAAGTTTTTGATATTATAAATCTGATGATTTCCAGCAGCTGCAATAATTGAGTTGATGTTTCTAAACTGGGATGACAATTGATCAAGTCCAATTTACGCAAATGCCACCAATTCCTCAAGTGAATATAATCAGAGCTACCATAAGGGTTAATGTCGTTTAGATTTGAAAAAAGTTTTGCCAGTATTTGTATGACTCGATTCGATTACTGGTAGTTTAAAAAATCGTCGTGGTCATCGAACTCTTCGCCATCGTAGATCGAATCCAATTCGTATTTTAGAGGTCTCATTTTTGGGAACTTGTAGTCTATCCATAATTTCAGTGTATCCGTAGTTTGGTCTGATTGGGTTTCTGGGTTTTCCCCAATTCTAGCAACAAATGTTGGGCCAGTTATCTTCTCTTTCATTTTAGATGCCCCAGAGCGTTAAATTTTAATTTAATTTTTTATTTTAAATATATTTATATTTTTTAGTTTAAAAGTTAATTTTAAATTAATTGTTGTGTCGGCTGCTTTAAGCCTGACAATAAATAAATAAAAAAAATAAATTAATTATTGCTCGATAAAATAATCTCAGCTATATTGTGTGAAAATTTCATCTTTCTAGGTTTACCCGTTTGGCCTTAACGTTGATATGTCAGTGAGTGAGTGAGTCAGTACAAAGAGTTTTTTATACATAGATGAAAGATCAACTTCTTAGAAGCTAAGAATCTAAATTTTACAAAAATAGAAAAGTCGTGGGATTTTCTTTGACATCTGAGGCTTTTTACGTAACACAAGTGGTTTAAGTTAATTTTTTACAATCTTGCTGTTATCTAAAGTCATTTGAAGATTGCAACAAAGTTTTGGTTGCACATTCAACTTACCCAATTAAAGAAAACTAAATAAAATTTACTGTCGAGCTGTCCATCATTCTTATCGGAAACATAAATCCTAAAAAGAAATTCTCAGGTTTCGAGTACTATAAAAGCTCGAAAGTTTCTTCCGATTGTCATTACTTCTTCAACTTTAAAGCTCAACATGGCTCAATTAAAGTGGCAGCTGATTTTCTGGCTTTGTATTATGCCAAAAATACTATATCGAAGCCCAGTCCACAATGGAGCAACGCATTGTAAATGGATTCCCTGCGGTCGCCAAGCAATTTCCATATCAAGTATTTATTAGAGAACGTCCATTTGTTAATTTTTATGACCGTTGTGGTGGCGTAATTATTTCCAAAAGAAATATCCTTACAGCAGCTCATTGAATAACGAATAATATGTAAGTCAAGAATTATATTTGATATAGATATACTTGAATAACAGTCCACTGTACCCATTAAGTTAGGACTACAATATTTACTTTGGAGACAATAATCAAGAGACGAGTCAGCAACAAATGATAGTAAGTCGAACGAATGTTGTGGTGCATCCAGAGTGGGACTTGAGTCAACACATCAATGATATAGCCCTGATTAAATTGCCAGTCGATTTGCAATTTAATGCGTATATTCAACCTGCCAGGTTACCAGCTCCAAGCCAAAGTTATGATAATAAAAATGCCGTTGTCTCTGGTTGGGGAAAAACCAATATATGTAGGTATGTTCCAGAAAAATATTCAATTAAGTTATTAACTAGACTATTCATATTTATAAACAGTCAATGAATTTTACTCACATCATCTGTTGTATATTGATGTAACCGTTCTACCAACTGATGAGTGTAAACCTCTTGTGAATCATGATCTTCCACATTTGGTATTCTCATCATCGTGGATTTGTTCAAAGCCCAGTAAAAGTAGTCCATGCGTTGGGGACTCTGGTGGCCCATTGGCCATAAAGAATGCTGATGGTAGTAGCACCTTAATCGGTCTGGTATCGTTTGGAATGGATCATATGTGTACGATTAATAAACCCGGTTTTTTTACTCGAGTTTCATCCTTTTTGCAGTGGATCAAACAATACGAATAATCAAATTGAATTGCTTTTATCTATTCCTTCTTTAAATTGTTGATAATATTAATAAAAACGAGTTTGCTATTTCAAACACGATGGTCAGTTTGGATTTATTTCAATTTATATCAAAAAGAAAAACATATTTTTCTTTTGGAATTGAATTAAATAAAGAAATTCTTAAAAATCTAAAAATCGTTACAGCATTGATGGCCAGTGTTGCCAGACGTACTGATGTAGTCAATTTCTTAAAAAATAAGTAGCTTCTATTTCTATAGCTAAAATAAATTATTTATTTGTTATTTTCTATTTGAATAACTAATCAACATAGTGATTCAATTAAAAAGTAACTTTTTTTATCATATTCTATGCTAGTAACGATAGTTAATCGATATCAACGACATACTCGACAGAATCTTGACACTTATCGAATATGGAGCAGCTGTGATCAGCTGATCAAAATATTTTCAAGGAATCCCTCTAATAGCTTTTTATGTTATTTATTTAAAATTTATTAAAATTATTTAAAAATATTCAATATTTAAATCATTACATTTTTGGTTTGAATTTGTTAAGTAATATTTTTATTTTTACTAAATAGTATTATTTTCATAAATATTTGAAAATTACGTTTTGTAAGTATTTAGTCTTCGGTAATAAAATTTTATCATTTTCCTATCGATTTCATCGATTTTAAATAGCTCAAACGAGACGTTTAACTTGGGATGCTTGCTTGAGATATACATAAATGAATCTGACGCTCAATTTCGTCAGTTTTATGGCAATGCAGGCTCAGAGCGATTATTTGAGCTGAAATGAAGGCCACTGTTTAATATGTTTAAGATCTTCTGAGATGGACAACGGGCGACAGTTTGCCAAAGTTAAAAATGGGAGCCTCGCTAATATCTAGTCGCTTAAGTTGTCGCAGAGTCGTAATAAGCTCTTGTAATTCTTCGGTTCTGATCACATACTCATTCACATCATTTAAGGTCACTTAAATCAAGTTTATTGATTTTCCGGGTCAAAGTAATTTGTTCAATGTCCTCTGGACGCAAAATAATTCGACGACTAAAACTTAAAGGTTCAACAGAAAATATTCTTACGGTTGGCCAAACACTCTAGCATCTTAAATTGTTTAGTGCTCATGGCGTTTTCTTAAACTGACAGATCTTCCAGAATCTGGAATGCCGATTTAAGTGAATTGAAATCGGGACAACCCCAATACTGGGACGTGTGCAGTTTACTCAATTTCGAAAACTTTCGAAAACAGCGTAATTCAGTGATCGCATTACAGGAAACTTGTATTCCCGGTGTGACGTCCCACAGATGCAGACGTTGCACAGTTGAGCTGATGCTGCTCAGGAAATCTCGCAACAGTTCTTCATTCTTATCGAAGACTTCCCATCGGCTTGACCACAAAACAAAGCTCAGCTGATGTTGCCAATTGTAGCGGAGGCTGCAGATCCACCGTTTTGCTTTTGCATCTGTTTTGATTGCTTCGAAAAGATTTAATTGATCATTAAAGTCTAACTTCTTTACTATAAGCAATAGGCAATCATCGTTCAGAATATTCATCTTGATAAACGAGTTGATCTCTTACTATTTCAAAACGAAAACATGTGTTTTTTAAACCACTGTGTGTATATCGTTATCGGTATCGAGAGCACAACCAGTGCAGCCAAAATTTTCAGGGCTGCAATAGCTAACATTTTTAAAAGGAGAAATTATATAGCCTAGTTGATATTGACATTGCACATTGCTGTTATTTTAGTGTTATGTATCATTTGCAGTATTCGCCATTCACATGAAATAGCTTGAAAATAAATCATCAGATATAAAATAGCCGAGGTATGTTAACTAACAGAAAATCAAATGACGTTAAATTCAAATTTCTTTTCTGTAAGATAAATAGGTATATTAGTTAGTTACAGTAGTTTAAGGAAATACTGCAGGATATGCTGAAAATCCAAACTTGTTACCAAGTAGGCGACTGAAACGGACGTTAAAATTCAACTTTAATGTTTTGCTTTTAGCAAGTATATATTTAAATTTAAAAATATCTATTTAATCTTAATGTTGATCATATGTTTTATTATTTAGGTTAAACACATATATTTTTTTTTTTTAAACACAGACAAAATATTATACAGTGCTGAAAAAACCCGAGGAACAACCGGCGACTGTGTAGTTGTAAAATATAAATTATTAAATTATATTATTATTATACTAAGTATAATTAAAATTAATAGATTCCTTAATAAATAAAAATATTGTACATTCTCTATATATCTGGCAATTTTACTCCTATTTTAAGAATAAAAGAATCTCAAAGCTGGAATGGATTTATTTTAAGATGGCGCATTAGAAAAAAATTACTGGAAATAAATACCAGGCAAACAGAACTCACGGTCGATAGAGCAAAATATTTAAATTTACCTGTCGCTCAAGTTCTGTTTTGTTCGCCTGGTTTTGGCTTTTCTAGGCATCGCAGATTGGTGTATGTGTGTATGTATGTACAGAAATCAGCAGCAAGTAAGAATTTCATTTGAGCGACATTTTTATTTTTTTTTTAATTTAAAACTTTATTCTTGGAATTCTATCCTTATGGGCTTATAAAATTTGACAGTAATTTCAATAAATTTTACGCCAAAATATATTTTCAATAGTTATCAAACACCTTATTTAGACATTGAAAAAACGAGCCTAAGAGTTCTAAGCTTATTGATAATTTCCATAACTTGCGTAGCTACTGAGCTGCCGCTCCCGTATGCGTCGCTGCTGCGATTGTTAGCTGTTTTTCCGCTGTTAGGCGAACAGAAATGCACATTAACGCAATGCAAACATATGAATGTGTTGGTGCCGACCGCTGGTCTAAATCCTCACCAACGGTTTTCTGTTAAACATGTAGTTAACCTATAGCTGTCCTGGGCGTGTTCCACTCTTCCTGTTCATAGTAGTCGCCTTTCGAGCCCATGCTTTCGTCACTAGCGTGGACTGTCGTGCACAGTGATTTACGAGTACCTTGCACAGCATTCAAGGTAGTTGAAATGTTTGTTAATGCGATTAAGAATTATTAACTGATTTGATTATTTCCGTATTTGCATTAAATGGGTGAACAAGGAATAAACCTAAAACTAATAGCTTAGGTGAACATTTGTGTAAAGACGCATTGGCATTAAACCAAATCCACGCATCCATTTACCGTTGACAGTTTTATGCCAAATCTACAAAATAATAAATTTTTAATTAAATAAATTTTAATTTTTTTTTATCAAATTGGGTATGTTTGGCATTCTGAAAGCATTTATTTGAACTGTTGCAGTGTCAATGACACTTATCGATATACACATTGTATATTTATATCGATTGCTATTTTGAACTTTTGACGGTTATTTGTGAAGAGGTTGAAGATCCCAGCCGACGATCGGTGAAAGTTTGCGACGTTTTTTTGTATGACTTGTGTGCGAATGAATCGTTGAGTCAGCCTCAGACGCCAGAAGCCACAGGAATGCCACATTATAAACAAGAACGAAAAATTCCAAAAAAAAAAAAAAAAAAAAAAAAAAACAGGCGCCAATCGACAGTGGCAACAAAATGAAATGAAAAACGTGATAAGCGGCAGCCGGTCATAAAAAAACCAAAGCACATGTATGCATGTGTGTGTATCAATTAACAATTAAAGTATTTCACAAAAATTATTTATATGCGTATATACTAAACGCATAATATAATTAAGTACTCAATGAACCGCAGGGAAGTCGTCGCAAGCAACAGCAACAACAAACAAAAAGAAAGCCTATCATCGACCCAACGAAGCTGAGATTCCCTTTTATTTTTAAAAATATTTAATTTATTTGAAAAACAAAAAATTTTCTTGAAACATAAATTTGTTTGTAACTGAACTAAATTTTAAACACATTTTTTCAAAGCACTAATGTAAGTATATACACACATTTTAAATTTGAATGCAGTATACATTTTTTGACAAATCTGAAAATGCCATCTCCCTGGGCAAGGGTATATTATAAAGCTGCCAAACAGGCAGCTGGCGATAAGCCGGAATGGGCGCGAAAAGGTGCGATATATATTGCCATATGCCTTACGCCATATACCATGCATTGGACAAGGTCAAGTTGTTGGCAGCTTAGCTCGGATCGGCTCAGCTGACGACAATCTCGATAAGCCGTCACACGGGCTTTCGGGTTTCAATTTTGATAACAAAACAGTATAAAACATTGACGTTTTCACAGAATCAACAGCACTTGCGATCTTACATCCCAATTGACAACAAATCTTCGAACGCTCTCTCTTTACTTTGAGAAAATTACATAAATCGATAACGATAACAAACATGTCGCACTTTAACATTGTCGCTGTCTTTGTTTGCGCCGCTCTCTTTGTGCTCTGCCAGCAGCAAGCAGAGGCAGCCATTGCACGCGTTAACCACAGCAATCCTTGTAAGTACATACAAATAAACATACAAACAAAAATAAATATATGCAAATGCAAATTGATATTCATTTAGCACATCCGGGCAAGTGTGTTTTGACCTCCGATGTGATAATGTCGCCTGGACAAGAAGGCAAGGCGCCCAATCATCCATGTGCTGGCGTTACCTGCTTGGACAATGGATATGCTGAGTATCGCACCTGTGCCGCGGTGGCGCCACCTAAGGGCTGCAAGCAGCGTGACTTCGTCAACACGAATCGCAGTTATCCTGAGTGCTGTGAGCGCGCTTACGATTGCACCAAGCTCATTTAAACGAAGAGCCGTTTGTTATCGCTATCGTTTTAAAAACTGATAGGAGCTGCTTTTGATTTGCAGTCGTTCGTTTTTTTTTTTGTTTGTTTGTTTTTATTTATTTTGTATACACTACAACATAACAATTAAAATGTAAACGCTTAGCAATATTTTTAAATAATTTAATAAAATCGTTAACAGAAAATACATATGCATCTATGTATGGTTGTTTGTATTGCATATTTCTTGCTTTTCGTTTATTCTCTGCCTTTACGGTTGATTCACTCACTACTACACTACTCTATTACATCCGTATTGATGTATGCACATGTGTGTATGTATGTTTGTCGGTGAACTTGCGACAATTTAAAAATTGTTTTATATATGTATGTATGCATGTAAGTGTGTATGTACATAAGTAAAGCTAGCATAATATATATTTTTGTATGTATATATACATATATATATGCATATATAGTTCATAGCAGTTCAACTAAATCCGAAATCTTGTACATACTCTGAATTTTTATGATGTGAAGCAGATTAAAGAATAAAACGAACCGAAAAAAAAAATGTATATGTATGTGAAAAGGAACAACAACAATCGAAGCTCAACGATTGATGATTACACTTTCTTTGATACGTACATACATATGTATGTTTATAGTTTTGTTTTGCTCATTTTCGTTTGTGGGCGTGTGTGTGCGTATGTTTATATGTGCATGTGTGTGTGTGTTGGATTTGTATTTGTGCGCGTATTGCGTGGGCTTCTTTCCGATTAATTTTTCCTATCGACTGAGATTGTTAATGTAGAGCGCATGGAGTTCGGTGCGCGGAGTATTCTCGAACAGGGCAGCACGATTCTGTCCCTCTCCCTTCTTCACCCAATGGCCATAGACGCGGAAGGCGCAGCCGTCGATAACCTGCAAGGAAACAATTTTAAGTGTGGTGAGTTTCGACCAGGAATTTAAATTTAATTAACATTTTAAAACTTTATTTAATTTAGATCAAAAATGAAAAATTAGTTTACATTAATTTTCATGAGAAAGTTTAATGCCTTTATTGTAGTATTTTCATTTCACCGACGATTTTCACTCTTATTTTCGAGTGCTAGTTGTATGGTGAATTTATTATAGGTAGCGTATTCGCTTCACCTCGATTCTTATTTTCATTCAACACAATGGGAGCGATAGAGTAAGAAGTAAATATCCATTCTCTTCGCTCCACTAAGTTCGCAGAAAATTAAGGCCCAAAAATGAGGCGGTGGTCGGTAAATACGCCACCTTATAATAATTTCACGAGGCATGCTGCCGCGTACTCACCTTGCGCAGCACCTTGACGCGATAAGGATCACGTATGGCATCCTCAATATGTAGGGGCTCCGCAGTATAACGCAGGCGTCGTATTCTAATGACAGCACGTATCACCAATATGGCAAATTGGAACTTTTTGCGCGCATTGAAGCGACTCTGTTTCCTCAGCTAAATACACGAAAACAAAACGGAAATTAGTTTAAAAATTTATTGCTGTTTTTGCAAAGATTATTATTTTTTTTAGGGGTTTTAATTTTTATCCATTCGCCGTGGGATTAGTGTGGTTAAAGTGGTTCAAATGTGTTAAAAGCTCTTTGATACAACACATGTGTGTGTTTTTTTTATTTAGTATTTATTTGGTTTTGGATTAAATACCATACATTTCACATGGGCAACACAATTTGCGATTTAAACAATGACGCTGTGTTTCTGTGTGTGTGTGTGTGTGTGGTAGTGTGTGGTAGTGTGTGTGTGTGCGTGTTTATCAAAGAGAGAGAGCGTAAGAGAGGCTTATGCTATTAATTGCATGCTGTTATGCATGTTGTGAGATCGTTAATAGAGTTTTGCGTTCATCCTTTCTTGGCTTTTAGCTGTGTCTGTGACTGTGTTAGTGTGTGTGTGTGTGGTGGGTTTGGTTTTCAAAGCGAAAGCAAATAAACACAATAACAGGACAGAAAACTTTCAGTGTTAATTTTAATTTCGAGTGTGTGGGTGAGTGAGCGAGAGAAAGAGAGAGTGCGTATGGCACTCAAGGACAACACCCACACATATACAATATGCATATACATGTAACTTACGCACAATATATATGTAAATATAGAATTGTTTTTAATTTAGATTAACTATATGTATGTATACGGTAATATAAAATGTAACTAATATGTTTTGCTCAGATTTTTCTTTGGTTTACTCACAAGGGAGTCTCCACAACACCGACTTATAGACACACATCCTATAAGGGCGTTGAGACTCTGACAATATTGAGAACATGACACACAAAACAAAACGTGTATATCAATCAAAATCATACAGAGGAGAAATTAAGAACAAAACGAAAAACATCGTCAGTGAATCGGTAAGCGTAATTTGTTTTTTGTTTTAAATCAAATGTATGTGTATATCTATATGGTATGTTTGTATGTATGTATATTGGTTTATTAACTCAACGAATATAAACAATTAGGCATGCAGGTACACAAATACAACAAGTCAAGGATATAACGAATCAGGTGTGGTGAATTTAATATTGTAAGAGCGAGAGATAGGAGAGTGGTGAGCGTTAACTACAGGAATAGAGCATAATGATTAGTGGTGATATGTACAATACATACTACAAAAGTTATCGGCAAAAGCGATACTTATCGATACACAAATCGTCCAGATAACCCAAAAATAAGATATTTAAATGTTTATCAACTAAATACTACAAAGGTGCATATAATACAAACAGTTTGTTTATTGTATCAAATTGTACGACTAGAAAGAGCTATAAAGAATTAATAGTAATAAGTTAATAAATAAATTAAATTTTTCAAGCTAAGCATTAAATGGTCCATGTACCAGGGTAAAAAAGGGGCAAAGAGAAAGAGAGAAACAAAGAGAGTTTAATACCACTGTTGCCATTTTAGAAAATGTATTGTTAGTTTTAAATTTTTTGTTTTAAAGTTTATTAAATTCAAGAATAACACTAAATACATATTTTTCTTTGTTTATGGTACTTTTCAACGGTCAAAATTCTGGCAACACTGTTTAATACCCTGTTACATGGAATACAATTAAAGTGAATGAATGAATGTTGAGTTGAAATGTAAATGTTTTCGAGTGTGCCTTAACGCCGCTGTCACAGTGTGTGTGTGTGTGTGTGTATGTGTATGTGTAAGAGTGTGTGGTGGCTTCATCTGTGAGTGATGTGATGCATTTTGGCGCTAATCAAATCAACTAAAAAGCAACTAAAAGTGTCATCGATAAATCAATAGTTAAGCAATAGTTTAGAAAATGTTCAAAACTAGATACGTGATAAAAATCATATAAATACAAAACAAAAGGAGAAACCTGCCTGCACTGATGAATACAATAATGAATGTTTTGCGTTTGCATTTGCCGCACTCTCATAATTATTGTTATCGTTATTGTTATCGCCGCCTGCTGGCTGCAACTCTCTTAATGCTGATGTCGTATGCTGTTGTTGTTGCTGTTGTTGATGCAATTGTTGTTGTTGATAGTAAACGGTTGCCGTTAGCGTCATGGATGAGGTAAAGTTGTTGTTGTTGTTGCTGGACGTTGCTGTTGTTTTTGCTGCTTCCGGTGAATAATGAGGATACTGCGGCGGCTGTTGCCTTTCCGTATCCGGCGTAATGGCTACAGCAACATCACGTAATCGATTCGATGAATACGAACTCTGAGGCGCACTTGTATAATATATATACGACGATCCGCCGCTGTTCAATTGGCTATAACAAAATTGTGGCGGATTTAGATTTTGACTTGAGCTCGGACTCGAATTTGCGTCTGCATAATTGAGGTATTGTCCGGCCATATTTAAATGTTGCCGGGCCGCAGGCGGATGGCGCGTCATCGTTAAATCGCCCATTAGTACCTAATTTGACATGTATCGAATTGATCGGTTTATCGAAAGAGAGAGGGGGGCATAAAGAGAGCGCAAATTGCAAATGGCAAACGACAGTCGGCAAAATTGGCAGAGGCAGATGCGGCGCGTCGGCAGAGAGAAAGAAGAATCGAAAATAATTGTAAATATTGTTAAGGTTTATATGAATGTATATAACAAAAATCCACGTAAAAAACATAATTCATTATTATATATATTTACAAATCTAAACTTAAAATCAAATGAAACTAGTTGTCTATTTTATATGCACGAAAAGAAAATCAAGAATCAAAAAATATTTAACAAAAATCTACAAAATATATGATAATATAATATGAATAAATAAACCTTAGTTTAAAGTTATCTTAAATCAAAAATGGAAATAAATGCTTGTTCCTAAATTGAATGTTCTCTTTTATATGCACCCTTTTGTGCATACAAACCATTTTCAACAAATAACTGATAATATACATACAAAAATAAATAAACCTAAGCTTAAAATCAACAAATAAATGCCTGATCTTAATTTAACTTAAGTTCTGCCTTAAAATAAATGTCTGCTCTTAAATGGAATTCTCTCTTTTATATGCACCTTTATTTGTTATGCTCTTGCTGCGCACACATGCAGTTATGCTGCACACATACAAATACATAAATAGGAATGGTAATTCATTATAGTATGCTAGACAGAGATGGCATGC
This sequence comes from Drosophila limbata, assembly GCA_963924055.1. Classification (NCBI taxonomy): domain Eukaryota; kingdom Metazoa; phylum Arthropoda; class Insecta; order Diptera; family Drosophilidae; genus Drosophila; species Drosophila limbata. The sequence continues at coordinate 27,083,112 of OZ001351.1, forward strand.
ATGCACACGAGCTTTGACTATTGTTTTTGATAATTTTTTTGAAGCTTGAGTTGAAGTTCGGATGTTGTCTGCTTGTGTTATTGTTATTATTGGTTATTGTTATCGCGGGAAGACAAATCAACATCAAATTAGACAAGCAAGGAGTTTATGTATAGAGTAAGTACAGTAGAGATTCATGTATAGCGAACGATTGACGCAATCAACAGCAAATTGTATTAAAAGAAAAATAATTATTAGGAAATGAAGTAATTATAATACTAGACAGAATGCGTATTGAATGTATTTTTATATTATTGTTTTTTTTTTTTAAGGTTATGCATGGACAAAATGCCCAACTTTTTATATGTAATAGACGAGCACAAGCACGAACTAGGCTATACACACATACATACATGGTGTTAAAAATATTAGATATGTTGAGAGCAGATCCAGATTATAGATCCAAATATCGGATCAGAACAAAATGCAACACATGTATGTGATTTGTATTGTTTATTATTAATATTGATATTATTGTTGTTATAGAGTGTTTTGTAGTCGGTGTTAGTCCAAACATAATTCGTTACCAGTGCGATTTCAGTGATGCGACTCATTCTTCTGGACTTGGTCGAGAGGCTGCGCTTGAGGCCATCAATGTTTTGCTCGAACAACTACATTTAGTCGTTACAAATATATATATTCGATAAGTTCGATATTCGTTTTTTAAATTTTATTGTCATATTTAGTATTTTTTTTGTTTTGTTTTAAGTAAACGTATTTTATATGTAAGAAAAAGAGAAAAATTACGTATATATTGTATAATAATAATAAATTCTTAAGGAAACAACAAAAATATTAATAAAAATGAAAACATAATAATAATAGTAATAGAGTGTGGGAAAAAATTAAGAATAGTTTAAGATATGCTACAAAAAAAAAATAAGCTCAAAATTAGCAGGTAGATTTGTTTCTAGTTAAAAACAGGAAAATTTATAGATTGAAATTGTGAATATGATTTTTTTTTCAGGTGCATTACAAGAGTTCAATTGGGTGGATCATATATATGTGTATATATATAGATATAGAAAAAAGCAGTTAATTGGCTAGCGGGAATGTGAGTCACATTTGTGTAGAGTTCCGTGTAATTTGTCTGTGTTTTTTAGGGACCTGTCTATAAAACGACTATAAGTCGATTTCAATTAACTTTTCAACTCGTGTGTGGGAACTTAATAATACCAAATAGTTATATATGTATATATATTGTGTAGACCTGAACTCGACTATAATACGTTATATGATCGTATTTAATATACCTAGGGGATCGGGTAATTTTTATAAGACCGTCACTTACCATTTGATTGAAGAATGGATGTCTTAATACTTCCTTGACGGTGATACGCTGCGCTGGATCAACGACTAGACATTTGCGTATCAAATCTTTGGGATCCTCTGTAGAAAAAACATGAAATAATATATGTATATATCTTTTACTCTTGATCAGTTTCACCATAGACTTACCTGAAATATCGGCCCACTCGGGCGAGGTAAAACTGTATTTACCCTCCATAATATTACGCAGCATTACCATCTGCTTGCGATGCCAAAAAGGCGGACAGCCGACAAGCAAGGTGAACATAATGACACCACAGGCCCAGCTAAAAAAAATTGGATAAGACTATAGATCAATCGTCAATGGGATATTTCCGAGTCTTACATGTCCACTTCCTGGGAATAGCCTGGAGAACCCTCGAACATGTTGCACTTGAGTGTCTCCGGAGCCAGATAACCCGGCGTGCCGCACAGATCTGTATGAAATAGAAAGAGACAAATATATGAGTCAGTATTTTAAGTGAAATCCATTGTAACTCTGCAAATTTTTGAGTTAGATTGCTGAACTTTGGTTTCCAATTTCAAAACAATAAAATAAATTCAATATCAAGACTTTCAAAAGGATGTTAAGGAAATTTTAGTCAGTAGTAAAGTGCGACCTATCGCAACTCTGGAAATGCTTGGGCGATACTCCTGAAATTTGGGATGGAAATTGATGATCGCAAAACAAATAAATTGCCAAAACTTTATATAAATTACTATGAAAATTTCTATTAGTAGAAAAGAAAGAGATGTTAAAGCGAAGTTAAGGTTAAAGTGAGACTCTGGAAATACTTCAGCTAGACTGCTGGAATTTGTCTTGAAAAGTAATGACAACAAAACAAACGTAATCCCAAAACTTCTAACAAAGGTATTACAGAAATTGGATAGAATATCTACCTGTAAGTTTCTCGCCATCAAGCAGCTGCCTGGCAAAACCAAAGTCTGTGATCTTTACGTTGTGATTCTCGTCGAGCAATATGTTCTCCGGCTTTAGATCGCGATGGACAATGCTCTTTGCGTGTATATATTCGACACCCTCGAATATCTGTCGCATTATGGTGCGGGTTTTCTTCTCGGACAGTGTTACCACCGATGTTAGATAGTCAAAGAGTTCGCCTTTGGGGCACAGCTCAAAGACGAGAAATACAAATGCATCTGATTCAAAGACGTCCTGTAAATCAACTGAAAATTAAAATAAAATAAATATATTGATTGATTGTGTTATACGCATTAACTGTTATACTGTTCTACTGTTGTACACTCACTTATATAGGGGTGGCCCATCACTTGGCGTAAAATTGAGATTTCCTGTCTGGTTGCCTCGAGCATATGATATGGATTCGTTTCGCCAGATTCCGTTGTGGCACCAAGATCAATGATCTTTGCGGCAAACTCTTTGCCCGTCTCCTTCTCGATGCAACGTCGCACCGTCGAACTGATGCCCCTGTGGAATGTTAAATGCAATTTATTTAGTAAAGTTAAGATTTAAGGTTAAAGATTTTGAAAAAAATTAAATCGAAAAAATGTGAATATCCTCTACAAGGTTGTAAGAAAATATTACGCGTATAAACGAGAAAATTACAGATATTCTATATTTGAATAAGTTTTTAAATTTTCATTTCTTTTGTTTTAAAAAACATTCAACTGAACTCTTCTTATTTTGATTCAAATAACTTCAGCTTTTAGTTTTCAATTTGTTCTATAAAAATTAACTTTTACAGTTCCTAATTATTTCCATAGCTGACACACTGTTTTTTCATGTTCAGCTTATCAAATGTGGATTACACTGCACTTACAGGTTTATTAACTAGTATTTACCTACTGTAAACTAACCAAATATCTATCCCTATCCCATTTGCTCTATCTTCATTTAGCTATCTATCCATTTTCTGAAGTTCAACTCAAGGTTGATCTTGAGTCGTTGACAGTTCACACGTCTCCACTTTATGCCCCATTGTCCATATTCGGCTTTGAGTCATAGCTCAGTTAGGCAACCCATTCAAAAATTAATAAACAAAAGTTTACAATTCTGCAAGCTCGGCATAAAGACAACGATAACAACATTAAATATGTAATACTCGGATCGAGGTATTTATTTTCGAGCACAGGTCGAAACCACAAATGCCCTCTCGATGCATCCATACTTCATCTTTCCTTAAACAGAAAAGTTCATTCTTTAAGAACATGCCATCTTCTAGGGAGTTTCATCTCTTTTGCTATAAAATATTAAATTTTAATCTTTCATTTCAGTATAGGCAATAAACAATAATTCTGTCGAAAACTCATTAAAAAAGTGAAGTAGTTCTAGTTCTTAGTTCCGGTTTAAAAAATTAACAAAACATTAATTTTGAAAACCTCTAAAGAAGAAATTGCCTAACAAATATTTAAGAATGTTTTATGTCCATTTTAAAATCAGGTACAAAATTTATATGAATTTCTATATTTTTCCCAGGATAAACAAAAAAAAAAAACCATTGAAACCATTTGAAGAAAAAGTTTTCCAACAAATATCTTAGTTAAAAATATCTTAGATACCACTTTAAAATCAATAATCACTAATAAAATGCCTAACAATTAGATCAATTTAAGATAGTACTGTTAAAAAAGTTACATAGCTATTATTTTTTACTATTTACTCTTTGTACTTATTATTATATTTGTAGAAAAATACTTAATTTTTAATAAGAAATAGTTTTTAGGATTAACACTTAGGTTATTTAGCTAAGTAAGTTGTTGTGTAAATTGGGTAGAATTCTATCCTTACCAATAAAAATCATTTAAAAATCTGGACATCTACATATTTGACAACTCAAGCCATAAATGATCGCTATAAACTGTTACTAATTTTACGATAAGCCCACAATGTTGCACATGAAGTTGGCTACGGGTGAATATCTCATGAATTCCAGCTAAATTGAAATTCTAGCCAAATTTTAGCTAAATTTACAGTAAGTTTCAAATTTTTCTGTGTAACTTTTTACAAGTTCATGAAATTCTTTGATTTTGTTGTTTTCAAAAAGGTCAATGAAATTTGTGGTGTCTTTTGCTGAGGTTTCCCTGACATTTAATATTAGTTATGAGAAGCTAGAAAATTACGCCGTAGCATAAAATAAAACCATTGGATAAGGCTTAGCTATTTAATTGGCAATTTGGTATTTAAGTTTGTTTTATATGGTTGAAGTTCGTATGCTAACTATAAAACGACTTGAAGATGATGAAGGTGTCAGACTCTATAACAACTTTAATCAGTGTCGCCAAGTTAAGCTAATTTAATGATAGATCTATCATATTTTCAATTTTTTTTTAAGTTCTGGAGAAACACTAACTCTTTTATTATATGTATCTTATACACATATTTATAGTGTCGACAAAATTTGACCGTTAAAAAAACAGATGTGGAAGATACAAAAATATTCTAAAAAGGCTAAACTTAAATGCTCTTAGATAACAAAAAAAAAAACATTTCTGCTTTTCTCATTTTCTTTATATTTGTGAATTGCTAAAAAGGACACGTTTGCAGTAATGCAATTTTCGTTAAGCGGTATTCTTTTACCTGCCCAAAATTTCCTTGGGTTCATATTTGGCATAGAATCCCTTGGCCGCATCCTTGTCGGGCAGCAGATCATCTTCCTCGTCCTTGGCCATTATATCCAGTGAAATTTTGGCGGCGTTCTCAGCAACGTCCGCAGCGACAGCGACGCAAGCAGCGGCAGCGCGTCTTGTTGCTTCAGTTCGATTCTCTCTGTTTTTCTATCTCTTAAAGAATGTTGTACTTGTTGTTGGTGATGTTGCTGATATTATTGTCGTTATTAAATGTAATCCAAATCCACAGTTTTGTGTCCACAAAGAATACAACAATGCTTCCCCCTCCACTTGGTCTCTCTCCTTCGCCCTCAGTATTTTTCCTTAGCGTGTTGCTATTTTTATAAACGACGCGACTTGAGGCGACGCGACGCGACACGATCAATGCACGAATTAAATCTGTTTCGTTATGCGCCGACAACGTTGCGACTGGGGGCCGTGTTCTCTGCCTCCTCTCTCTTTCCCCCACGGCCTGCTGCCTCAGTATTAGTTGTTGTTGTATTTTAATTACCAACAAATCGTCAAAGTCGCCGTCGCTGCTGTTGTGCCGGTGTTTTGCAGCTCTCGCTGGTGTAAGAAGCAATTGTTGTTGTTACTGCTGTGGAAGTTAAATGTGGGCTGCTGCTGCTCTCTCATTCCCACTCTCTCATTCGTTCACACTCAGCTGTTGTTACGGCTGCCTCTGCTGCTGATTTAATTAATAGCGAATGCCAACTACAACAAATCGATTTAAACACAGAAAAAAATCAAATGAAATGAAATAGAATTAGCATTCGCGTTCGCTATTCACAATATATCGCAGATAGTAGTACTTATGAATGATTACACAACGCGTGGCCCAATAAATGGGCGACAAATGCGTTTCCAACTTTATCACATTTGTAATTACACTCTCCCACACACACAAGCTCCCCTCTCTTCACTCACTCTCACGCTCACTAACTATCTCTATCTCTCACTATCTTTATTTTTGGCTGTTTGTTTTGATCTGTTTAATGCACATTTTACTAGTACTGAGACTTAATCGAAATCGAAATTCAAACTCGAATTCGATCGCTGCTTTTCCCTTGTAGCCGCAGTCGGCGTCGCAGTCGCTGTTTTGCTTGCGTGTATGTTGTTGTCTCGCAGGTGGATTTCAATTGCGTTTATCGTTTATCTTTTGCATTCATTTTTCTTAGTTTCTGTTTTTGGAAAAATTGGAGGCGCGGTTTCATCAAGCACATGTGTCATTCACAATCATACACATTGAGGTGCAGTTTATCGCGGTTTGTTCTCCTTTTCTAGCACACAACACAACACAGACGGACGGAGGGCAGAACAGACAGACGTCGACGCACTGTCTCCGCCTCTAGCGGGTACATTTCAATGTCAACTAAGGTTAAAAGAAATACTCTTCAACGAAGGAAGTTTGCATTTTGCATTTGCACATACACCAGGCGAACTGTTAGCTGCTGCTTGCGTCTTGTTGAAACGATTCGGGCATAACTTTCCGTTTTAATTTACACAAATTAAATATGTCAAAAAACAAAGTCGCTGTATTTTGGACTAATTTTACGACAAAAACATCGAGTGAAACATCGATGTCATCGATGCTTGCAAAACATCGGAACCATCGGTGTTTGGTAAGCCACTATCGAATGTTTTTATTCAACAAAAAATCAGCAATCCTCATAATAACGTCCCTCTACAATATAGGAAATAATGAATTTCAAAATATTATGAGAAATATGTTAACTAGAATCCCTTTTACAGATGAGATTTACAGATTTAAAAACCGTTTCCAAAAAATTGGTTGTCTTCAGCAAACATCGAAACATTGGGGACAACCAGCACACACACCTCTAAAAAAAATGCATTGATCAGCTGATTGCATTGGCAAAAAAAGGGTGGCAACGGTACAATTTTTGACAATATTTAACATTTTTTAGAAAAGTTGTTAAATATCAACATTGCTTTTTTTTAAATAAATATTGAAGCCAAAACTTTGAGACTTTCACAGGAGTTTTGTTATATTTAGGGTATACTGAAACTCTGATATTTGTGTTATTTTATAAAGTGATATATTTTATAATGACAACAAACACACAGAAATAAGATTAAAAATGTTTTAACTCGAATTTTGTATACATACCCCAGGGTATGTTTGTTGTGATAATCTTTTTTCTGTGTGTTTGTTGTCATTACAAAATATATCACTTTATAAGATAACACAAATATCAGAGCTTCTGAATACCTTAAATGTTTTCGATTATATATATTTTTTTTTACAAATTCATTAATTTGTTCAACACGCAAAGGCTGACGTGCCCCGAACCAATTTAAAAATGAACTTTTTTTTACAGAATTTATATTTTTTTCTGGTTTTTTGAATTGCACTTGAATTATCATTATTGAATTATTTAAATTCAAATTAAAATTTTAAAAAATTACAAAAAAAAACACACTGAAAGTTGCAACTATGTGGCAACTTTGGCCCATGTGGTGGTAGTGGCAGTGGTGGCAACGCAAAACCAAATTTCGAATTTGGATGGAGAACTTAATTATACACTCCCCCACTCCAGGGGGGGGCCTGGAGGGCTATCAAACTCATAAAATTCATAGAAATTATACCCTGTATTTGATCTTATTTATAATTTATTTGGCTTCATTAAATACAGTTTATTGCTAAATTAACTAAAATAAATTCACAATTTAAATTTCGCGCCGCTCATTTTAGGATCCGGAGCCGGCGTTGATGAAATCGTTCACAATGGGTTCGATTGAATTACTATACTCACCAAAATGAGCGACGAATTTTCTCGTTCTATTGTTCGTTCAATTTGTTTGCTCGAGTCCTGGCGCGTGGTAACTTTACAAACCCATAGGTGGCGCATTTATATTTCCAAAAACAGACAAAAGGTGGCTCACTAAATAAGGACGACAGCATTGGTTATTTACTGACCAATAAAATTCAAAGTTTAAACTATTGAGTTACTCCACCATCGATGCTTGTCCTGCTCTATTTGAATTTTGTCATTTGCTTTTTTTTATTTGACATACACATATGTATATATTTGTATCATGATATGGAATACAATTGTAAAAAATATTAAATAGACGCTAATGTATGTATGTAATAATTACGAGGCAAATGTTTACATTTTTCTTTTCTTTTAATGAAACGGATAGTCTTGTTGAGGGTGGGTTTCTTAAGAGCGGGAATAGGGGGATTTTACAAAAAACGTTGTTTTGTTAATTTTGTTTGCTTAATGCTTATGGTTTTATTAATACTCCACAACGGGGCCTGATGTGGCTTTTAATTTACCAGTGGCTCAACCTCGGTGTTTACAATTAGATTTTTACTTTTCTTTTTTGTTGTTTCTCTTTTAAAGTACACAATCATAAGTAAGTATATTTGTTAAATATATAGTATTGTATAGACGTACTAAAAAAAAGTGTAGATACTGATGTAAATATATGTATGAAATCCAAATGCAAATGCACTTGACACAAAATACAAATACAATTACAATAATAATAATAATATATAGTAGTATTTATGTATATATTATAATAATATGTAATATGTAAATATTTATATATATATAAAAAAAAAAGGTTTGCAAAACTTTCTGTTGTTGTACACATCTCGTATTTTTGTGTTAGCCCTACAACTTACAAATAATATCTATAAATATATATGTATATATATAGATAAATCATTTAGATCAGTATCATGTATACAGCAAGGGGAATGGTGGAATGGGGGGGGGGAGAGGATTGCGAGTTCCATTCAGTACAATAAATCAGTTTTTTGGGTACCCTCGCTATAGACAATTCCGGATGACAGATGGTAATCCTCCTCTTCCTCCTCCACTTGGACGCCCCCAGAGGCATCACTTTCCCTCTCTCCCTTGATGAGTCCCTCTCCTATGCCGACAATGCTGCCATTGCCATTGCCATTAAAGGAGGCGCCACCATTGGATGTTGCAGTTACTGCATTGCCGCCATTGCTGCTTCCGTTTCCACTTCCGCTTCCGCTATCGGGCGTCGTGTACCGGGTAACGCCCAGCTGGAAGAGACTGTCCATGGGGGAGGCCTTGACGGGCGTATAAAAGCCCAAGGCCGTTGAGCCTGCAATTTGAATTATGTTAAGTAAGATTAATAAAATTAAAAAAACACAAATTTAATTTCGAATTTTGGTTAGTACAAGAATTTAGTAAAGCACACAACGTAACAGTGTTGGTTAATGTGCAACAAAATTGAGATATTGAAATTTGAATAATGAGTCTACTAATTGGGGGTTAGTTACCTTAATAAGTTAATATGAATTGGCGGATTAGTTTTTGGTTTTTGGATTGGATTTGTTGTTAACCATCACCAGAAGCTCAGCAGCGGTGCATAGTTTGTTTAGATTGGTGGAGATTGATTGGCTGCTTGTCGCTATTGTTCTTTTCTTCATCTTTTTATTTTCTTTTTACAAATTTTCACATGGTTTATTTTTATTCTTTCTTGTTCTTGTATCGATTTGTCGTTATGATCATTTCAAATTATTATGGGTTATAGGTTTCAATATAGATAATATTTCAAAAGTATTTTGCTTAGTTGTCTGTTATTTAGATTTAAATAATATCTGCAAAAGAAATTAGTAAAACACAAAAAAGAGTGAGAACAAAAGAGTTTTTTTGGAAAAACGAGAACGAGAAAAATACAAAAGATAAAATGAAAAATATCGCATTTAGTATAAATATGTAGTATATAACAAGAATATATATAGAGTAGTAGAAAAAAAGAGTCAGCTATTTTACAGCTACAACTACAACTACAGTTAAAGATAAAGACAAAGATACAGGTAAAATTACAGATACAAATACAACTCAAGATACAGTCACAGTTACATTACAATTTTGTCATTCAATTCGTTTTTAGTTCTAAGTGTTAAGCACAGCCAACTTAATAAGCTTACGGAGTTGCCAGATCGCTCTACGTATTAACAGCTATGTGAAAGAGTTGTTGAAGCTATACCAATAAAAAGCTTGACATTAAAAATTACAACGGTACAGCTATTTACATAAGTGTGTGTGAGTGTAGTGAAGGGGTGCGGGGATTACTGCTTTCGATTTGATGTCAATATTAACTTAATAAGCAGAGGCATAACATTTGAGATCAACTGTACACCAAAGGCCAAAACGAAAACCGAGTAACAAGTAGCGATTAACGAGTAACAAGAAATCATGATGTAGGGAAATTAGAGTTTACGAGTAGCTAGAACTCTTCAATGGGATAATTGGGAAAAATACCATAACGAGTGACAAGTAGAGTGAAAAAAAACACTTCATCGATGGAATTGAGGACAATAACATAGCCAGCACAAAGTAACGAATAACGACAACTGAAGATTGGGGAAATTAGCGAGAGTCAAGTATCGAGAGCTCATGGGGTAGATGGGACTAGAACTATTGCTAGTACGTGTAAGAGAATAACTCTTTAGGTATAATTAGCGTCAGATCAATAGTGAATTTATGTTGTGTGCAATAAGAGCTTATTGGGATTTTAGGGTCAGTACAATGGCAATTAGCGAGAAACAATAATTCGTGATTGAGGTATTTACAATCAATACCATAGCAAGTAACGAGTAGCGAGATTGGGGTAATATGGGCAAGTACCAAAGCGAATAACGAGAATTCAAGGGTATTTGGGGCCAGTACCATAGTGTGTTTAAAGTAACGAGTAGCGAGTAACAAAATATCCATATTGGGGTAATTAGGGCCCGAAAAAAGCGAACGCAGGAGTTAATTGGGGCCAGTACCATAGCGAGTAATGAGTTGGAGGTAACGAGAACTCAATATTAGTTTAATTAGGGCCAGTACCATAGCATGTTTAAAGTAACTAATAGCGAGTAACGAGTAGCTCACACATTATTTATTGAGGAGACGGAGTACTTTAACAAAATGAATTATTTTTTGCCTACGTTTCGTTGACATATATAGACAGGAGTTGTACGAAGTAACGAGTTAAGCAGCTTTGTTGAGGAGTTTTGGAGTTCTGCGACGTAACTTGACGAACCGAAGGATCACACATAGTAGAGCGTATTGCCTGGAATGCGAGCCTGCAGCAATGCTGTGGAGGCATTGGGTAGAGATAGCGACGAGTAGGAAGAGGAGGACGAGGAGGAGGGCGACAATACGATGTTGGCATTGGGCAAACTAGCGCGACGGAGGCTCAGCGAGTTGTTGGAGTTGCTGGCGGAATAAGATGAGCTGTTGCTCCATTTAGCGCTTGTTGTTGTTGTTGTGGAAGTTGCTCTGATAACTGTTGTTGTTGTGGTAGTATGATATTTACTCTGCGGTAGCGAGGAAGAGGAAGAGCAGAAGGAAGCAGCCTTGCGTGACAGTTGCTGTTGAAGTTGTTGTTGCTTTGGTAGCACTGGTTGCTGCACTGCATCATTTTGCAGAAAGCAAGCATACTGTGGCTTCAATAGAACCGATGCTTTACGGCGACGTTGCAGGTTCACTGATCCTGCGTCTTCCTTGATCTGTTGTTGTTGTTGCTGCTGTTGTTGTTTCTGTTGCTTGTGTGGCAGTTGTTGCGCTTGTTGCAACATAATACTCTTCCCTAAACTTGGGTAATCTGCAAAATATACGCGTGATTTGCTTTTTTATAAACTCAGAAAAAGAAATCACCCTCATTGTGGATTGTATTGTGTGATCTGTATGTGCAATGGGACACAGGGGGCGGGCCGATCTATAGATAGCATATTTATAAATATATATAAAGTTTGTTTTTTTGCGGATTAGGGAGCTGGCTGCTTGAGCTTGCACCCACCTGATGAGCTGAATTAGTTTGCGAAAATTTTGAAACAGTTGCCTGCCGTGTGGCGATAACATTTGCCACGACTGTTGCAACTTTGGCCAACAGCAACAGCTGCTGTCGTTGCAATAACTTGCAGCCCTGGCACTTAACCTGTCCCTACTCATGGTTGCATTTCTCACAAAAACGGAGGCAGTGGCAATTGTAGCAGAGGCAGAGGCTGTGGCAGAGTCTGTGGCAGCGACATCAAAATTGTGGGCGCTGTGCTTAATCGCTATGTTAACTGTAACAGTGGCGTTTTCTGTAAAGTGCAAAGATTTTTGTTGTTGTGTTCGTAAACTGGCTGGCAACGCTTTTCCAGCGGGCATGCAAAATGCTGATTGTTATGAGCAGGGATGCTAAGTGAGAGCGCATGTATTATAAATATTTGTATTTGTTGAATTTGGTTGGCAACGCTGTTCAATTGGCATACAAATGCTATTTGATATCGAGTTATGTAAGGAGGCTGAGTGTGCATGTGTCTGTTTATTATTTAAGGATTGTTATTGGCAACGCTCTTCAGCAGGCATGCAAATGCTAGTTGATATGAAAGTGTATTAAAAAGGTGTTGAGTGTGTGAGTGAGTTTGTGTTAATGTTGTTGTTGCATGACTAAAAAAAACCCCCGCAAAAGTGTTAAACGATAACAATGAGGATACAACTCAAGAGCACAGCATAACTACGAATAGTTTTTTTGAAAAGACAACAGAAACAGAGATAAGGAAGATCGATATGGAAAGACAGACGTAAAAGGAGTGTGTGTGTGGTATAGTTGATAAAGTAGATTGAGTGTGTGACGGGCAGACAGGCAAAGATCTAAATGTGCGCACATTTAAGCCATGCTCTTAAAAGGCACACATAGATATGTATGTATGTATATGTATGTATGTCCGTGTGATTGTATTGTCACTTACCTAGTGGTAAATTCCCCAGCATGGCGCTGGTCGCTGACGTTTTATGCGACGTCGCTGCCGACGCTGACGTTGACGAGGATGTTGTGGATGTTGGAAGCTCAATTATTTCATCAACAGTCACATGATGATGTTGCTGCTGCTGTTCTTGTTGCTGATGGTGCTGCAATATTAACTGCTCTTCGTAGAGTAGCTGATGATGTTTATTAACATTGCCATAAGGATCGGCATATGGTGGGTCGTCAATAGTCTGCGATGCCTCGGAGGGATATTCAAACGTTGACGTTAACGTATCGTTGAATTGTACGCGGAACTGTATATAAAACAATCACAAAAATACGAACAACGATATTAGAAAAAAATGAAAACAATAACAAAGCCTGTCCCCATATCTGTCAAATTGATGAAACGCACCGAAAACCCCCCACCCTCCATTCGTCCTCTCACAGTCCACACAGTGTTGACTAGAAACCCCACATAAGCCACTTATAATGCATCTTGATTAATAGCAGCGACTGAATAAATAAATAAGTAATGATAACGCACAAGGAAATGACAATAAAAAAATAAATACAAACCAAAACCCAAAAGCAAACTTAAATACAGCAGCTAACTAGTTGATCAACTAACAAAATACCCTCTAGCGGAACATTTATCGAAAATTTTTTATATCAATTGGTTGAATAAGCTGTGCAATTCCCATGCAATTGCTTATTGACATAAAAGGATATTGTAAAGATTTTAGTTGGCTACGCTGATCAGCAGGCAATCAAATGCTACTCGACATGTAAGTGTCTCAAAGATAATCATAGCCCGTGTTGCCATTTCCTCTGCTTAATAACATGTCAGATATGTTAAGTTAAAAGCTTACTAACATGTCAACATGTTAACATGACTTAATCTGTAAAGAACGTTTATCGAAAGAAGATAAACAAAAAAGCTGAATGAAATGAAAGTGGCTCAAATTAAGATTGTCTTTTGATTATTCTTGCCCTTAATTGCAAAAACCAGCGCAAAAATTTGACAAAATTAAAACAAAAAAAATCTGCAAACAAAGAGATACAATATAATCACTGTTAATTGCTGTTGTTGCTAACATTTTGATTTTTTTTTTTTGCTTTGTTTTGTTTTGGCAGTAATTAAAATACCAAATGAAACAAATGAAAGTGAAATGTGGGTCACATTTCTCTTAATAGATATACCCTCTGTAGTTAAAAACGATTTAAGTCTAGGGGAAACTTCAAAACTATGCTGGATACCTATCGTTATCATTATTGGTCGGTCGCTTCGGTCAAGCATAATTTGGTATCTGAAACTGAAATTGATAAGAATCGATTCCAAGTTTCATTACAATAATGCCACATAGAATTTTTTTCTTATTTATTTATTTATTTTTTTTTTTTTTTTATTATTTAAAGTCACCGACCATATGAAGACGGCAACCAATTGGAAGCCTACTCATACAACAAACTAATCTTATCTTATCCTTTGCAAACAAAAACAGAATTTGAAAAAATGAAAATACAAAAAAAAAGAACCTACACTATCTACGAAAGTATTTTTGTACAACCCCATAACATGAGTGTGGGAATTAGTCACGGCTTTATAGTATACGGTACTATATACTATACAATATGTGCGACATAAATGTTCCCGAAATGAAATTGAAGTTAGTCATCTGTTATTTATTGAGGTCAAGCCAGATGCATTTCCTGATTCATTTCCGGATATTGTAAAATGAATGTACTTACTGATGAATCTTTGGCTTTTTGTCGAATGCTGGACTTGCCATCGATCACAATATTCGCATTCTCGAATTCCACATCGCATGGTGATGGCGGACACATGGAGTAGTCATCATAATCGGTATCTGTCGATGTCTCCACCGATAAATCGCCCAGCAACACGAAGCCAGGCTCATTTGGCTGCAACAAAAACAAAAAGGAAAATATGGATAAGCATTAAGGTTAAACGGGATAAGTGAAAACAAAGCGCATCGATCGACCCTCCGAGAGAGAGAGAGAGTGAGTGAGAGAGAGTGAGACAGAGAGTGGTATAAGGAGGTCGCTCTGAATCACAGCTGTCCCATTTCTCGCCATGTCAGACACAGAACCTAATGAACGGCATATACCAACAACAAAAGATAATAAAGTTCATGCAAAGATAACAACAACAAAAGCACAAAAAAAAACTTAAACACAAAGAGACCTCGACAAGAACAACAAACAACACAAGGCAAAAGCGACCGACCAGAATTGTACATCAAAAAAGAATTGACAAAATTGAGCTCAGTGCCGGAGAGCGGCAAAACAAGAAATAACAAAAAAAAAAAAAAAAAACAAATACAAAAAAGCACAAAACGGGTTTTCCAGCGTCTGTGGCCAACCAGCAGCAACATACAGTCGCTCTCAGCATAATTGGACCAGTACAACATTTTTGACTATTTGTTTTTGTTTTTATGGCCTAATTAAAATAAAAATAAAAGAATATTGAACTGTTTTGCACATGTTTTAAAATTAAATTTTATTTTACATTAACAAATAAAACTTGTTTTGGCTTTTCAAAAAGTGTTGTAGATTAATAGGTTTTGATTGTTCAAAATAGAAAACTACGGTATAACATTTATTTTAAAATAAAAGTCTCTAAGACATTAATTAACAAATCTGTGTTCAACATTTTCCTTACATCTCCTAACGAACAAAACTTAAACTCATTTACAATTAGTACATGCAGTTGGTCAAATAACCTGGGAGCTACTGTAGACTGAGCGACGGACAGAGAGCTTGCGCGCTTGTTAGCTTTTTGCACAAGTCAAGAACGACCGAGAGAGATAGAGAGCAGGCTTTGTTTTACCAAGAGTAAAACAGCGACAGAGCAGCGCAGCGTTTTTATTCAACATGGCTGCGCCAAAACAGCTGTGCACTCAATGCGCCGCCTGCCTAACCGCTCCCCACACACCGCAAGCAACTTCACCACATTTCACCACTAACTCCAGTACTACTCTCCCACCCCCCACGGCGCGGACCAATACTGCATCAGTCAGAATATCTTTGTCTGCCTCAGCCTATGTACATAAACATTTATTTAAGTATATATGTATATACATACAGCTATATACAAACAGTCATCAAAAAAAGTATTGGCAATTATGCTGTGTCGAAAAGAAAGTTAAAATTTTTTTGAAACGAGCTTAAAACATTAATAATTATTTTTATTTTATTAATATATTTTCTATAATTCATGTTGACTAGTGTCCACACTTTTGTCACTATGAATATACGGCTTCTTGTTATTAATAAATCAAATAAAAAATTATCTAAAAACAGTACCTTAATTGAAATAATTGGATTAAATAGGGAAATATTCATCAGCTATAAAACAAATATATGTTTGCGACTAAATTGACAATAACTATAGAGATCATCAAGTTGCCAATACTTTTGTCCAAGACTGTAAGTACATAAATATGTCTTAATATATCAGCAGCAGGAAGCAAAGAACAACGAAGAAATATCGTAATATGGTAGATACAAAAATCATGCATATGTGTGTGTCTGAGAAGTGTGTACACATAAGAACTGGTTTTTGCAATGCAATCGCAGTTGAGAGAACACAGGGACAGTGAAAGAGGAATTTCCCAATCGAAAAAGCAGCCAACATGTTTTTTTAATATACATAATAGTAAACAAAGCAACTGGAATAAATTCTTCATACACATATGTACTATGTATGTACTTATTGTATGCGTACACATATGTGTGTACATTTGCATGCATTCAAAAATTAATCATACATTTGCATAATTTGCATTGATCGATTTATCGACAGTGCATTTTGCAAGCCTTTTAAAGATGATCTCAAACAGAGCATGCAATTTATACACAAACGCACACGCATACAACATGAACATGTATGGTTACTTCCATTGGGGCGACGCGTCACACTCTCTCACACTCTTACACATTTAGAAGGTCACGCGGAAAGCATTGTGAGTGAGAGCGCGTCACGAATAAAGCGAGCGATCACATAAAAGGAATTGAATTTCACAGCTCTTTCTTTATTTCATGGCGATTATTATTATCATTATTGACTAACTAATAAAAGTGATTGATTATGTAAAGCATCTGCCTTTAAACGATCATAACGACCATGGGAAAAAAACAGTACAAAGTTTGACATTCTTAACGTTTTGGTTGCTTTTGTTGAACTTTCCAAAACTGTGCTCTCCCTCTCTCTCTCTTTCTAATTTGCGCTCTCTCTGTTGGTGGGCGCTTTGTTTCGTATTTGTTTATATGGAAGCAACCAAATTTGTGTATTTGAGGCCCTGGTAATAGATATATATGTGTGTGTAAGGGGGGCTTGCGAAGATTAAGAAGAAAATATAAAATATTCATAATAAAAAAAATAATCATGAATAATGCGCAAAGGCGCCACATTCCGTGCATAGCGCAGCAGTGGTTAATATGCATGTATGTAAGTAGTCGAAGGGTGGGGGAGCTGTGTTTGCTGTCTGATAAGAAATGAAAGAAACACACACACACTTTCATACAGTAAACAGCTGGTCACAAGGGTGAGGTGAATATTGAATATAATATAACAACAAAAGGTTGTTACTTACCTTTGGCAGTTCCCGCTTCCTTCTGTAGATCACAACATCGCTTTCAATATAATCGGGCACCTCCTTGGTGCTCTTGGAAAAGTTAAACACCATGGAGGTGTTGTTGTCCGCATTGCCAATAGCATTGCCGCCAATTGTCGCGTTGCCACCTGTTGTTGTTGGCGGCCGACGTTTACGCAAATGTGGCCAGATTGGCGAGATGCCGCTGCTACCAACGGCTGAGGCAGCAGCGTCCGTTTCGCTCGCATCCTTGTTGGTGTGTGTGTTTATCACGGTATCCAGACTAGTGATGCTGCTGCTCTCAGCAGCGGCGACGGCAGCAGCCAGGGCTGCGTCTGCGGCCAGGGCCGTTGATTTTTTCATTTCATTAATGCGATTCTTTTCAATTTCGCGACTTGTTAATGGGGTTCCGGAGCCGGAACCAGCTGCCTGATTCAGAAGCGGTCGAATGACACCAATTTGTTTTGTTGTTGTCGTCGTTGTTGTTGTTGTTGTTGTTAATACGATATCGTTGTTTGGCTTTTTTATTTTGTTATTAATGCTTGAAACAACGTGCGCGTTCTCTTGCAAAGCAGCCGCGAATGAACGTTGAACGTTTCCTCCTGCTGCTGCGGTCGCTACTGCTGCTGCTGGCGTTGCCTCATCCATTGGCAGCGCTGCATGCGTTAACTTATCGCCCGCCGCGCCCATTTTATCGCCATTGCAAACATCGTCGCCGTTGTCGCCGCCTTCATCGTTGTCGTCGGCAATGTCGACGTCACTATCGTTCACTTCGTTGTTGTCTTCGTCGTCGTTCTCAACGCAGTCGTCGTTGTCGTCTGCTGCCTGCGATCGTTTATCGCTGACTAAGCGCTCTGTTCCACCCCCAACCGCAGCCCCTGCAACTGCGCCACCCACTTCAGTCTGTGCCGCCGTCGGCGTCACTGCCGTCTCCAGCTGCATGCGTCCCAGCATTTTGCTCAATGTAGAAACCGGCGATTCAAATGTCTCCAATTGTCTTGGTATAATATCCGGCACAGCATTGCCAAACGACGGCGGCGCACGCTGCTTGCAGAGCGGCGTCGATGCGGCGAGCGCTGGACCTTGTACTGTTAGTCCTGCTGCTGCTCCGCCTGCTCCACCTATTAATCCTGCTGCTCCACCTGTTGTTACTCCTCCCCCTAATTTGTTATTACCTGGCTTTTGCTCTGCAATTATCGATTTATAGCTGGCAACTTTACTGGCAACGCCGCCAACGCCGTTGCTGCGCTGCGCAGCGCGTGGACGTCGATTGGCGCTGGCTTCAAACATTTTTAGCGTTTGTTTAACCAAATCTGGCGGCGGACGCTCCGTATCATCAATAATGGAGGTGAGACGCTTGGGGGGTGCAGCATCGGTGCCGCTATGCAGACGCTCTCTGGCATTGTGAATTTTATCCTCAATGGTCACGACGCTAGCTGTTGCAGAGGCAGCGGCTGCGCTGCTTGTTGTATTAGTACTTGTTGTTGTTGCTTGATAGCTAGCACGTTGCGTGTTCCAAGGCGACTTTTCGCAGAGCAGTGCTTCAACAGAGCGTGCACGCTTCATCACCTCATTGCCGCGTTTAAAATGACGCGAGCGTGTACCGTTAACTGCTGCCTGCTGCGACGACGGCGACTGCAAATGTTGCTGCTGATCCTGCTGTGTCTGCTTCTGTCGCAGCTGCTGCTGCTGTTGTACAACACTGACACTTTTAATATAACCACTTGCAATCGCTGTTGGCTTTACTCCCAAAATGGGCGGCGGAGCTGCGCTGCTGCTGCGTTGTGCAGCATTGCTGCTGACAACAACGCCAACGCCACTGCCACCGCCGATGACTGCAACAGCTGCTGTGGGTGTTGTGACAACATTATTCAATTCTTCTTCATCCTCATCGTTGCGATCGAGCAGCGTATTAAGGCTGGTGGAACGTTGCAGTCGCTGCTGCTGACTCTGCTGACGCGTTTCACAGCGCAGCGCGAGACTGAGGTAGCGACAGCGCAGCTTGGATACAATGCCGGGTCCATAGCTTAAATCCTCGCTGTTATCCGTATGCAAGGCAGCGACGCCAACGTCGACGGCAACATCAACGTCTGTTGCTTCAGCATTTTGCTTCACATTATGATGATGATTGAGGTGATGATGATGATGACGTTGTTGGCCATTTTGTGTTGTTGTCTTTTTCATTTCTTGCATGGCGACCATTGTAGTTTTTACCGCTACTTTTGTGGGCGACGCGGCCGTTTGGCGTTCCAATTGTTGTTGTTGATGTTGATTTTGTATAAACTTGTTGCTCTGCAATTTATCAGATATTTTCGATTTACAACTTTTATTATCAATCGTTGTTGTTGCTGCTGTAATTGGCGTAATATTATTGTTGAAATTTATTGGCGTTGAGTTGATCGCTGCCGTTGTTGCTGCTTCAGCACCAACGCTCTGGCCAAGTTTGCATTTCGTTTGCAACTGATTTGCTGACGACGACGATGTCGCCGTTTGTTTCACATTTGCTCCGCTGTTACTGCCGCTGCCGCCGTCGCTGCCACTACTACCACCACTACCACTCTCAGTGGTGTTGTTGTTGCTATTGCTGCCAAGCGCTGTTAATGCTCCAGTTGTCGCTGTGCCAGTTTCAACTTCACCACTTGCGCGAGAGCGTTTACGATTATGGCTGCTATTCAACATGCTATTATTCACCTCAACGTCACGCTCTCCGAACTCAGCGCGCTCTCGCTCTCTGGTATCCAAATTAAGAATCTCTTGCTCCTTGCCAGTTGATTGACTTCTTGTATTAAATAAACTTGATCGCTGCTTTGGTATTGGTGCTGCTGCCGACGCTGCTGCCGACGTTTCTGTTGAAAAGACCGTGGTGAAGTCTTTGCCTTGTTGTTGCTGTTGTTGTTGTTGTGTACTTTGGGCTGATGCTGATGATGCTGGAATCGTATGATGACCTCCAGCTCCAATAAAACATTTCTCAGACTTTTCCTCTGCTGTTGTACAAGTCTTTAATGTTGTTGTTTGGCTTACATTTCGTTTTAGTAATTGTTGTTGTTGACTAGTTAGTGTTGTTGCAGTTACAGTGGCGTCAGTCGCACCTGAGTCTGAAAAAGAGAAGTTGCAAGAAACGAGAAACGCACGAAAAAGACAAAAACTATGTGAAATGTTCAACTGTCAATAACGAAATATTTAGTCAATAACACAATACGAGAGTAATAATAGACATGCCTCTAAACACAGTTGACTAATTGTCAATTGATAAAAGTTCAGTTTGATAAGAAAGTCAAAGCGACAAAAACAACCCTGTTTTTGTTTTTGTGAGTGTGTGTCATGTAATCGATAGTCGATATCATAACAGCAGTGTGCGTATTGGGCTGACAGGTGAAATAACAGTAAACGAAACAGCTGTCGATAATTATTTATTTTTTATTACTGCTTGAATTAACGTGGCTAATTAAACAGCTGAATTCGCAACTTATTCAACTCAGCACATTTGCGATTTCATGAATCGATATCGATACCACACACACACACACACACACACAGAAATACTTCAGGTGTATTGCCTGGTTGATTAATGAAGCGATCTTTGTTTTGTTGTGTTTCTTTCTTTCACGCAGATTGATATCGCTGTGAAAAGTCCATGTAAACTGGTTCGAAAGGTAGAATGCACAAAATATTTTTGTTCTGGCTTAAGACCGAGAATGAAATACCTGTGAACCGGTTCAAAAGCGATCACTACTTACGCGTTGAAAAATCTTGGAATTATGGTATCAAAATCAATTAGGTTTAATCAGAAAATTATATTTGATATACGTACATCGTTATATTTATATTTATTTTTTTCACAATTGCAATTCGGAAAAAGATATATTTTCAAATTGATACTTAAGATACATTTCCAGTTAAATTTTGCATATATGGAAATATATATGGAAACTTTGTGAACTAAACAAAAAAGGTTTGTCACCCTATAAACCGTTTCGAAGGCATTCTGATAATAATGATATTGGCCAAGTTTAAAAGAGTCGAAACTCAAGAACTAGTTGCATAAGCAAAATAAACTCACCTGCAGGTTCAGTGAAAGCCATGCAACTGCTGCTGCTGCTATCAGCTGCGGACGTTGGTGAGCTGGCGGCTGCATTTGTACGTGCCACATTTGTCTTGCGTCGCTGTATCAAATCCTTCTTCCACTGCGGCATGTCCGGCAGGAATCCAGCACCGCTGCCGCCCAGTGGTGTCGTTGCCGGTGACATGACCGTCTCAGCTGCAGCGACTCCTGCGCCTGGCCCAGTTCCCGTTCCCGTTCCAGCTGCAGCTCCGGCATCCGCAGTAAGATGCAACGAGGGTCGCTTCTGCTGCTGTTGCTCCAGTGAAGACATTTTTGGCTAGCGACGTTAACGCTGCAAGTTGCATTATGTGTGTTTAGAGCATGTTAATCATCTATCTTATCGATTTCCATTCCAAATATAAGCCAAACAAAAAAAACAAAAAACAAAATAAGGCACGTCTTGACCCAAACGCACTACCAATGAGACTGAAGCGCTGCCTTGGCTTGCACTGCCGACATCACTGCCAGACAAACAGACAAAGGGTGCCACATTGCGGGCCTAGACGAAGCATTACCTCAATTGCCCATTGCCCGTTAACTTTCCATCTCGCTAGTTTTTGGCATAAATTTTAAATTCAAATTTTATCGCCTACATCATCATTTTGGCACTGCTATGATTTCTCTCTCTTAAAATTGTTCAAAAACTAATCACTGGAATCTTCAGGAATCATAATATAATAAGTTAAATAAAAGTAATTTTTCAATGAAAGAGGTAAGATAAAAACCTCTTAATCTGTGTTAAAATTATAAAATAGTAATATAAAAACCTCTTAATCTGTGTTAAAATTATAAAATAGTAATTACGATTCAATGCTTTATTTCGAAATCATAATATTATTCTAATTTTCTGATTCCTGAAGAAAAATATAAATTATTTGTACTTTTAATTTTACTAATTTTTCTATACATTTTTTATTTAAAAATAAAATTTTTGAAAATAACCTTTCTAATAAAAATAGTAATTATATTTTAGGATTTAATAAGATTTTGATTATGATTTCTAAATTTATTGAGTATTTCAAAAACTTTTTATAAAGATCAAACAAAATAAAGTTAAAAGTAATAAGGATTTATTTTTAACATTTTTCATAATTTTTTTTTTTTTTATTTAAAAGCAAGAGTTTTTTCTACAAATTCAAAATAAGTAAATCTTGTATTTTATCTATTAATCTTGATTGTAGAGCATACACAAGTCGACTTAACGGCTCTTGTTCTTTATCTTTCATTTTTGTTAATTGGATTAACCGTTGTTGTTTTCTTTTTCAATAAAAACCACCTCAATATTTGCACATTGTGCTAAAGAAGAGGAAGCAGAAGCAGAAACATAAGAATGTGCCAAATATGAAGACATATAAAAATGCAAGTGAATTACTTTTCATTTCATTTCGTTCATTTGTGTTTTTTTCGACGTTTATTTTCGCACTATCAGTTAATGATCGAGGATACAGCTATTCGAAAGAGCGAGCGAGATACCGATACGAAGAGAGAGAGTGCCAAATTGAGAGCTCAGCTTTAATCATAGTTTTAATATTGTGTGCTGATGTGCGTGTGTGAGTGTATCTCTGTGCGGGCATGCAGGGTTGCAGAGTGTAGAGGAGAAAGGGCTGCAAATTGCAGACGAAGCATAAAATAAACAAGCGTCGACGCTGCGCCGCTGCTGCTGCGCTGTGCACATTATCGATTTTTACAAGCTGCAAGAACTTTTGAGCTACACGAAACACACATACATATATAAAAAAAATCCACACACACAATGGTTAATAAATATGCAAATGTATGAAAAAGCACCCAAGTCTGACAAAGTTGGGAAAGTGTGTAAAACAAAAAGCGCACATTAATGATTGTTGTTGGAGGGGACAGGGAAATGCTTAATAAATAATTGGCAACCTATTTTCTTCATTTTTTTCTTTTTTTTTGTTTGTCAATTGGACTAAGCGTGGCTTTAGCGTCCCAAGGCGGATTTGCATTTAGAATCCTAATCAAGAGCCGGGAGTGTCTTGTGTTTATATACACCATACACACACATTCACATATACCACAAGCAGGCAAAAACATAAACATTTTGTTTGCATGTAAGTTTCTTACTTTTGGGTTCAATTCAAGCGATGGTATTTAGCTTGTATTTTTGCACATAAGTCTTATAGTTGTCTGCATCGATATTATTAACACATAAGTCTGTCGAAAATTTGTATTTACGTACGCGCACTTTCTTTACACTGTCTGTATCCACGGTTGCCACTTAAAAAAATCAGATTGAGCCAAAAAAAAAAACAGAGCCAAATTCAGTAAAAAATCATGTGGCAACCTTGGCTAAGCTTGGAAAAAAAGTGGCAGCCATTAGGCTCCACGGATAAGTCAATTTCCAGATTTAACTTAACTGTAAAAATCTAGTTAAATTTTGAATTTGCTTAATTTTGAAACAAGAATTTTGAAAATTGCACTCGAAGTTTTGTTGAACTTTTCTCGAATTTTAAAGATTTCTTTTTAGAATTTCTTACTTCACCACGCGAAGGGTGTCGTACACCAAACCAATTTTAAAATAAACTTTATTATTTTATAAATTTTACAATTTCCTTGGTTTTTTTAATTTGTAAGAAGAAATTTTTAAAACAATTTTTCTTTACCAATTTTCTATTCGATATTTTTTTTTCTATTCGTTCTTTTACAGAGTTGCTTTTTCAAGCGATGTTTCGATATTTTTCAGTGTTACACAGTTTCAATTTATGTCCAAAATTATTGTTACTGAAGCCAATCATGAGAAAAAAGAGCCAATTCGAAAAAAGTGTCGAAAAAAGTGTTCTTGCACACACCTCTAGTGCGCATTAAGAGACAATTCTTGCAACCTTGCGGCAGCCTTGGCTCTCAAAACAAAGTGGCAGCTTTCAGGCCAAATAAAACTCAATTTTTCCAATTTTAAAAAAATTATTTTAATTTTGTTATTTGGCTTATTTTTAAACTAGAATTTTTAAACTTTTACAGGAACTTTTATCCAGCTCCAGCCCCCGAATTGTGACAAACTCGCAACATTCACAATCACAGATATTTTATCTGATGTTTAATTCAAGTTTTGTAATAAATTGTAAAATATATTTAAAATTTGCATAAATTTATCAGCTCGCGCTTTCTGTTTACATCGTCTGTCACTTAACAGCATGTTAGCTTAAATTGGTAAATGTTATCGACATGCATAGCTGCCAATAAATTTTCCAGCCCTGAACAAATCCTGCATTTGTTTGTTTTTGTGTGTTGTTTTTTTTCTCAACTGAAATCGTGTTCGTCATGAGCATCAATTGGATTAAAATAACCGATCGGTGAGTGAAAATTGTAGTTCCAATTGTTGCTCATACAATGAAGACTTTTCAATTTGTCGTTTTAAGTGCACGCGAAGGCATCAAAATCATCAATGCTTTGCCCTATGAGACATTTACCACAGTTTTGCTCTATGTGCATCGCCAGATGAGCCCGACGAGTACTGCAACTGGTGGAGGAGGGGGAGGGGGAAGCGGTGGTAGTAGTGGAGGTGGTTTATCAGGATTAACGGGCGGTAGTTCAACGACGGCGACAACAACGGTGGGCACTAGCGTCACAACAACTGAGAGAACCAGAACCGGAACCAGCACGGAGACAAGTCAGACGAGCAGTGAACCAGAATATACGCTGGAGGAGCTGGAGCGCTTGGTGGGCGTGGCACGTGCCGATTTCTTGCTGTTGATCAAAACATTTTCATACATCTTGCGACGCATCTCGACGTTCATCATTAAACCGAGTCTGTTGCAGCGAGAATTGCGGGAGAAACTCCAACTGCAGGATGAGGCCAAGATCGATGCCATTTTACGGCTGTGGGTGCGACAAACGACGCCCATGATGAACAATTTGGCCAGCGAGCGTTACGAATCAAATGTCATTGAGGATATGGCCTGGAAATTAAATGTTGAGATCGCTTCCCACTGTCAGCAGCGTGAGAAGACCGCGTTGGCGGTGCTACAGCTGAAAACTGGAGCTGGCGAGGACATTAATTTTGAGATGACTCAGACGGAGCTGCTGCACTTGTTTAATCAATTCGAGCACATACAATCTGAGCTAGACGCAACGCTGGCCAACATGAAAGGCACCAACGAGAAACTCTCCAATTAGTGTTATTTATCTTGCCTTAATTTACTCATTTTTGTTTTGCGTAATTGTAAGTGCAGGCTGTTTGTAAGATATGTATATTTAATTGTTATAAAATCATTTTTCTTTAGTAATGGTTTGCGATTTCTAAAAATTCAAATAAGCCGCCGTCTTAATCGATGTTAAGCTTATCGATATTTATTGCGATAACCGATAACCGTCTGTAGAAGTCGGCCAATGTTAAGCGTTTAATACGCTGTTAACGTTAAGAGTCACTGGTGCTCGTCAATAAAACTCAATAACTGAAAATTCAAGTGATATTGTACCGACTATTCATATGTAGCGTTACCACTACGGCGGCAGCAGCCCGATCTCGCAACGACGCATCGGCGAAAACAGATCACTATTCTACTAGCGATCTTCTGAACCAATTCAGTGATTCTTGAGCGAACGACACAGACACACGAATCGACATTAATATTTAGTTGATAGAATAAGATGTAATAAAAAAGGATATTTCTACAGATATGTATATTGTTTCTGAGGAGGGCGGCAAAGAGCTTAATCGAAGTTCGCTGTTATCGATGACAGTTTCTGAAGTCCGACATGATTTGAAAAATAACTGAAACCGCAATTAAATACATTTTGTTGACATCTGCGTTTTTAATATGCAATTTTCATTTTTCATTCATAATTCTACTGATAAACATTACAAATAATTATTACAATGATATAGATGTGTGTATTTGTTTTATAAGTATATATTTTTTATGCATATGTATTCCATTCATATATTGTTTGTCGTATATATTTATATATGTGTATATATGTATGTTCAAGTCAAGCACATGTAAGTGTATGCGTTTTCTACTAGACAATTTGCAGACTTGTTAGTTACTTTTTGCATATGTATATACTGGGTATGTAAGTGTGTGTATATATATATATATAATTATGGTTAAGGATGTTGGTTTTAGGTGGAAAGGGGGAGGGTTCTTTTGTTTCGTTGTATTGCTTCTGTTAACTAAATCTAAAAGCATTCTATTGCACATTTCACAAATTGCTGGCAAATTAATTTGACTACATTTTCTCTATTGCCAAACTGTTATTTCTAAACAGTTCGTTTAAGTTCTTTGCTACTGTCATACATATGTACTGTTATACTCTATATCTGTGTTTGTGTATTGTATTATTTTGGCACCTGCTCAATCTTAATCAGCATTTATTTTATTAAACTATTTGTTTTTTTTTTAATTTTACTTATTCAAAAAAATTAAGATTTAATATTATTATTTTTATTGTTGTAATGTAAATGATTATCGCCTTACAAAATGCGTTGGTCATTGTTGTTGGTTGATGTTGTGCTGGTGTTGTTGTCGGTGTACAGTTCTGTTATATTCGCTATATGAGTTCTGTTAACACTTAACAGCGCTTTGAGCATTAACAGTTCTGTGCGCTGTTAATCATTTCGTAACGTATATTCAAAATAAAAATTCCGAATTGCAACTGAAGATAAAACACAAAATTATTCTTTTTCTTTAAATAAAATTATATTAACTATGTAGAAACATTATTAAAGGAGCACATACATTCACAAAATTACACACATATACAAAGATTCTGTTCATATATTTAGATATATATAGTAAATAGATATAGTATATTATAAAAAAAACGGGTGAAATCGACTACAAATTAAATGTTTTCCTGTTAAAACTATGTAACTGAATTATTGCATTTTTTACATACATTTTACGTATGTATATGTACATATGTATGTGTTTATGTATATATAATATATAGATTTATGATCTCAAGCATTATTACTCTTTAGTTATTTTTACGCCCCAATATCGGGCATATATATACCCTATATGTACAAACATAAGGTATATAGTATATATAGTATATGTATATAAAAAAATCATTTAGCGCTCATTTTTTTTTTCTCCTTTTTCATTCAGTTTTCAACTAACATTTAGTGTACAAAAATTGGAAGATATATACGTATATATATTAATATATAGTATATTGCGTATATATTTTAATATATATATATATTATATAACATTACAAAAAATTGTGGCTAGCAATAAAAATATGTTTAGATTGACAATCAGTTATAATAACGGTAGTATCAGTATTATAGCAGCGATTACAAATTACAATACAAATATTACAAATACAAATACAGGATTGGAACTTTAGTAGTTATTCTAATTTTATACGATTTACAATCGTGCAGAGGTTATTACAATTTTATCAGCAGCAAGACCCCCTCGATCCCATAGTTATTATATGTATATTTCTGATTATGTTTGAAATAAATCTTGATCAAAGCCCAGTAACAACTCGGCTATCATATGCTAGCCAAGTTTTATTTAAATTTGACTTTTATAACATATAACCGCCATAGGAACATTGGAACAATCGGTCGTAAAATTAGTTTTTGTATGGAAAATATTTTTATTTTTAAATCAATCAATCAAACTTAGGTAATGCCAATTATAGCTTTTCGTACAGATCCTGGATATTGATAGGAAAATAGTTTTTGTTTAATAACCAGATTCGTTATTGGAGATATTTCGATGCAGCTTTATAAATCCGATTATTAGTTAATGCTACAGTTAAATTGGAGCAAATTCGACCGAAAATCGCTGCTGTATAGAAATCCTCTGCAAAAGTTTGTAAACTTCGGAATGCCGAAGATTCTTCGCGTTTTATGATATTTGTGTGTGTATTTTTAAGAAATACTTGTCATATATATGTATAAGTATGTATATATGCATAGCAATATTTTTAATTACTGAGCATCCAATCCATTCGAGAGTTTCGTATAGTATATAGATATACGATATACGTAATTTAGTATACGATAAACGATATACGATATATGATGTATCAAGTATAATATCAAGCGTTGCTTTTCGAGTTCACTTAAGTAAATTTAAATGTGTGTTTTGTTTTTGACACATGGTGTTGCTTCATCTTCTTAACGGGGGGATTTCACCGGGGGGATTCACAAATCTACATGCCCGATTCCGCGATGCCCTCGTCATCTGCAAGTAGTTGACTCTATTAATAAAATTGTTAAAATTGTTGAAAAAATTTATTATAAACATGCAACAACATTAAATAGAACTTAAAACAAAATTATAATAAAAAAGCTGCCACAAGTGGCATGCAGCACACAAATGCGACAGAGAGCGTGAGAAAGAGACAGAGAGAGAGAGAAAGTATGATGCGTGAATTGTTCATTAAATCTTTACAAAACCTATGAGTTTAAAATTTCATTTTTTTTTTTTTCATTTTTCATAAAATTCTGATTTTTTAAACAAATAATATAAATTTAAGATTTTTGTCAATCTGTAATTTTATTATTTTAACTTGATTTTAAAACGGTTGAAAAAAATTAATTATTAAATATGATGAAATTGTTTGTACTTTAAAAAGTTGGGAATCTCTCTGTAAAATAATTTAATTTTTGTTTTGGGTTTTTTGTATTTATTGCATGTACATTTAATACAATCAAAATTAAAAATAAAAAGTTATTTGTCAACTTTTGTTATTTAACTGTACAGCAATTCCAATTTAAATTTGAATTATAACTTCATACACCCCTGCAAGCATTTCGAAGTTCATTTTTACAATAATCACCTTCCTGAGTCTTTTTCGGGTCGTTGAAATGATTAGAAAAAGATTCCTTTTATGCGCGACTCGACAAAGATTGTAAAATAAGTCGTAAATTACTGATAAATGCTCTCAAAATATGATTCATTCGATTCGATTGAAATATTACTCGAAAAAGAGTCGTTTATTGTCAGAAAATCGAGCTACAAAAGACTCTTCTACAACTGTCGCGGTTAACCTACCGATTTCTCCCGACAACAGTAACATTTATGATCAGAACAAGAGCGCAATTATGCTTATTTTGATCCGAAAGGGGACTCGAAAAAGACTCAAATTTGTTCAGAAATTTCATAAAATGCTGGAAGGGACTTTTTATTTGGATAGATTTAGTTTCAAGTTTGTTGATCAAAATTAATAAAAAAAAAAAAATAATAATTTTTGCAAAATTATATAAGAAAAATCGAAGCTGTTTTCTATGGACTTTTTGAACAATTCGCGGGGAGTGAAAGTTTTACAAACCCATGAATGGATTGGCATAAATAATTCCACCGCCGCCGCCGTTGCCGCTGCCGTTGCCGTTGCCAGCTGGATCGGCAGCAGCTGGAACACCAGCAGCTGGAACAACACCATTAACACCATTGACAACTCCAACACCATTGATTGAATTATTACCAGCACCGTGAATTAAAGCAGATGATGTTGGAGCTAGTGTCGAAGCGACGACTGTTGTTGATTTGCCGAGCTTGGTTTGATGATGATGCTGATGCTGATGCTGATGCTGATGATGATGCTGATGCTGATGATGATAACTGTTATCGCCATCGCCAATTAGAGTGGCAATATCATCATCGCGTGTGTTGCAACTGCTGCCCAGCAATTGATCGTAGCAACTGACATCGGTGCTAATCACATCCACCTCAATGTCATCATCGTCCTTCTCGAGACTGTTGCGATTGCTGCCACCGAGGGAACTGTGCAGGGCATGGGAATCCTCATAGCTGCCACCGCCGCTATCATCGTTGGCATTGTTCGACTTGGCATCGATGTGCGTCTCGAATTCATCATGCATATAGAGCTCAACATCTTCCTCGATCTCCTCCTCCATCTCCTCCTCCTCCTCCTCCTCCTCCTCGATCTCCTCCTCTTCCAGTTGCAGTTCCAGCTCCTCACCGACCTCAACTCCCAGCTCAACTTCGAGTAAGGAACGACGTCGAAAAACTTCATCTTCCACAATTTCCGATTGTTGTGGTTGTTGCTGTTGTTGTTGTGGCAAAATCATCACATCCTCTTCGGCAAAACTGAGACGAACATTGGCGCGACTCGCACGTGTGCTGCTGCCACCAGTTGCGGCACTAGCGTAACCACCATTTGTAATCAACTCATGACTGAGACTGTTTTTAATATCGCACGACGAGGCGCTAAATGTAATCAACTGCGATTTACGTCTATGCTGCAAGGTGGTATAACCATTTGCTGGCAAGGATGTTGTCATATTGTTGTTGTTGTTGTTGCTGCCCATTCCCGTTGTTCCCAGATCCTGTTTCTTCACATCGATCATATCGATAATGCTGTTGCCCTCCTTGCAGATCATTGAACTTGGCTTGTTGTCAACCAGAACAATAACCACCGAATTGTTGTTATCACTCTGATTGACAACCGAATGTCATCTATCCGCTAGCTCCGAATTGCCGCCCGCTCCGGCGCCAAAAGAGCTCATCGAATTGGAGCCCAATCCGAGGCCATTGGCTCCACTGGCGCCATTGGCTCCAAAAGATGCCACATGGGCACTGAAACTGCTCGTCAGCGGCTGTTGATCATCGTGGATAATTGCCGCATTCTCATCATCGATGGCCTCCGCTTCGTCCTGTTGCAGTCGATGGTGATCCTCAATGGTGGCGATGATGGCGCCTCCTTCTTCGCCTTTTCCACATTCCACATTCCACAGTGTGTGTGTGTGCGATGTGTGCGTGTGTGTGTGTGTGTGTGTGTGTGTGCATGTGTGTGTGTGTGTATATGTGAGTTAGAAGAAGAGTTTTTTTTTTTGCAATTTGTTGTTGTTAGTTAAAATTGAAAACCCATCACCGAATTGTTTTAGGGAATTGGAATTAGTTGCATTTTTTCTGTATTTTATTTTATTTTATTTTATTTTTTTTCTTTTGCAAACAAGGCAGGCCCAGCACCAGGCAACAATTTTGATTGTGAGGAGAGTGGCTAAGGGAAGGGGCGGGGGCGGGGGTGGGGGAGAGTAAGGGTAACTCAATGTACATAAACATACCTTCAAAGCCCTCATTGTCGTCCATTACACGGGCGGGACCCACAATGTTCTCCTTGCCCTCCAGCACCGCCAACAGGCACTGATGTATGCAAATATATTGCTGCTCCGTTTGCACCATCCAAACGCGCTCTAAATTTAACAACAATTATTAAAAAATTAATAGAGGAAATATCTATATAAAAAAAAAATAAGGGACACCCTAATATACAGTCTGTAAAGATTACTTTACACGCCCATAAAATTCAAAATTTTGACTTTTTTATAAGAAAATAATAGTTTATTATGTATATTTAGAAAGGTCATTTAAATTCCTATCGAATGTTGCAAAACTTTCCTTAACCCATTAGGTACCCATTGAAAATTTTGAATTTTTGTAAAAGTCCATATTTTGATGCAAAAAAATTCTTTAAACAATTCTAAGAGTGACAGCAAAACACATTTTTTCAAAAAAACTCTTCGCTATTATTTTTTATAACTTTTTGAGAAATTATTTTAATACATAGAAATATATTGAAAGTTTGATTTCAAACAAGTTTTTCGAGCTGTGATTTTGAGCTTTGATATATAATTTGAAAAAGAGAGCCAGAAACAATATAAATATATTGTGGAACAAAATGTTGCGTGCGACAGTTATTCAAATTAAATTAAAAAGAAAACTTCTTAATAAATTAAAAAAAAAAAACATTTTTCAGATAACTCAATGCATTACATTTTAAAATTAATTCCATCAAAATATTCGTTCTCGTTTGGCCGAAATCAGTGTTAAAACTGGTCGCCAAATAAACTACTTCTGTTTGAGTCTCAGCGAATGCCTTGGTTTTTTTTTAATTATCTTGAAATCGAACAATTGCCCAAAATCAGTCTTAGCGCCAATAACAGTGCTAATCAAACCTATAAGTTTCCCCTTTTGTCACAATAAAAAAATGTTTTGGCATACGCTTTATTTCACTTTGAATGCGTACGAATGTCGCATTCGACATTACAGAATTACCCATATTTATATATATCGCAATCATCAAAGTGCAAGTGAATAATAAACTATATTGCTTAGATTCGATTAAAACCCTGCGAATCGTAAACTTAAAATATAAGTATCGTCCACAAGGATATAAAAAAAGCATATTTAAGGTTTTCAAGTTGGTTCACTGCCAATTTGTAAGTGCAATGATAATAATTGATGTTCAGTTCTAATAACTCTATATCAGCGGTGGGCACGCATGGGCTCCGGGAGCTAACAGCTGCTCCCTACTGTATTTCTGTTAGATTTCCATATGCGAACTCGATGGGAGTACAAACCTTTGCGCATGGCATAGACAATGCCAAAGATGTCCACATAGTCGGACGTGTTGATCTGCTGCAGAATGCGATCCAATGTGATGAAGGTGCCCGATCTGCCAACGCCAGCGCTGCAGTGCACCAAAATTGGACGCTGCTCGGCACCGATGCGATCGCGAAAGGCTCGCACGAATCTCACCAGCGTCTGTGGCGGATTCGGTACACCAAAGTCTGGCCAGGTGATGAAATGGAAGTGACGCAATATTCGCTGCTCACTGCCCTAAAAGTCGCAGGAGCAAAATAAAGAGAGATAGATAAAATATAAGAGGCATAAATTAAGAGATCAGTCTTAACTATATGGGGAATTTTTCAAGTATTGAATTTGATCTACGATCAGATGGAATACAAGAAGTGATCAGTGATATATAAGAGAGATAAGCTCGAAATTAAAATTTAAAAGCGAATTCAATTGGATGTAATGAAGAAACGAGGAATCAGTTGCATTTAGAAACAAATTAACGATGGGTCTCAATAGTGAGTTAAGAATTCGAGTTAATTAAATCGATTTCCATGAAAAACCGACAACTCACTAGAGTTTGTTGAGCGTAGTTAATTTCCAGCATTAAATTCAGCTATTTATGACTGAAGTTGGCCAAATTTTAAAACTTGAGATTTTGAATTTTTGAAAAAAGTGCCCCTTAAAAATCGATGCATTGAGACAAAAAATGATTTGAACGAAATTTATTGAATTTAAATGCAAAATGAAACCATGAGCAAAATACCATTGCTTGGAAATCAGATCAGTTTTGGCCGTTTTGAGTTTGAAGTTGGTCTGATTTTCGACCTAGCAACTTTACAAGTCAAAGTTTACGCAAATACTTTGTAACAACGTTTTCCTTATTTGGAAAAACTCGACAACTCAACTTATATCGACAACTCAATTCATTTTTAGTTGAATTTAACATTTTCATATTGAACCGACGGTTCCTCATAGTTGAAATTTCTTATTTATGATTTCTAATTTTTTCTACACAATTTTTGATTTCCCAATTTTGGTGTATCTAATTTTGGATTCCTAATAACTGTATTCCTAATTTCGGATTCTTAATTTTTGATTCCCAATTTTTGTTCGGAATTTTCGTATTCTGAGTAATATTTTTCGACATTCCTATATAGAATCTGAGCCGACAGTTTGGATTTACATCGCAAGAAATGAACAATAACAAGACTCAGGGGGATATAAAGAAGTGCAGTTGGGGAAGAAGGACAGCTAGAGATGAGCAGAGGGAAAGAGGAAAGCTGTTAAAGCATGGTCCGACATTCGATTTCCGATTTCCGACTTCCGATATCCGATTTTTGACTTACCCGACACAACATGAACTCGGTCATCACCCAGTCGGCGTAGTGGCTGTCGTTGAGTATTTGCACCTTGATGTCGCCATAGAAGACCGGCACCGTATCGTTTGGCCAATATTGATCGCACTTTTCGCGCCCCTTCTCGAAGCAGCGGGTCAACATGACAATGGCACGTGAATTGCTCTCCCAGCACATGCGCCAGAAGTCATCCCGGGTGGAGTGTAGAGGTCCCTGGGTCACAATGAATTCACGCGGCGAATTGTGACCCGGCACATAGTTGGCATTAACATAATCAGAGCCCTCATCGTCATCGACGGGTTGCAGCTTGAAGCGTGAGTGATCGTAGGGTAGAATGTTGGTGAAACGATTCTTGGGACGATTACAGGGTAGATCAGCAAAGGTGCACGGCTGATCGCGACCCACATGCTTCAGTTCCTCAAATTCCTCGCTGAAACGGAAATCCGAATCGGCGGACATGAGACGATAATGCTCAGCAAAATTCTTAATCAATATCGGGCGATTCTGTTCAATCACACTGTCCGGCAGGGACATATTGTCATTGGCCCTCGAGTCCTTTGTAGTCTTTCGACAATTGTTGCGGCGACGCTTGTAGAACATCAACGTCACCAGCAGCACCAAAATAATCGTCATTGGCACCGTTATAGCCACAATCAGCGAGGTATTGTCCTGATCTGTGAAGGCACAAGGCGTACAAGGCGTTAAGGAAGGAAATTCAATTAGTTGACCAAGGGGATAAGGGTGACCTTACACGAGTTCCCCATACTTTTGTGAGATTTACAAAAAAAATATACAAGTATATATAAAAGTACTGAGAATAAAGTCTAAAGAAACCAAACGCAGGAAATCATAAATTATGCTTTTAAACAAAACCTTTAATTATTTTTCTCTTTTCCAATTATTTCACCCCATGTTCATTTTTTATTATTCATTTTTGTTATTTTCCTAATTTTGTTTTCTTTACAGTTATCGAAAATTTTCTAGTTTGGTTTTCCCCAATTGTATTTCCCAATTTTGGTGTTCTTCTTCTTTCCTAAGTTTCTTTTATATAGAAAGTTGTGGAACTGTCAGTATTAATTGTCGAAACTCTCATATTGAATCAAAATAAACAAATTAAAATATTTTTCAATTGCTATTTTAAATAAGATATTTTATATGTTGGTTTTTCCTACTTTTTGTCTTTCCAATATTATTATATGTATATAATATTCCCATTTTTAGTATCCCAATTTTAAAATTGTTTGCTTCCTAGTTTTGTATTCCTTATTTGAATTTTAAAAAATTTGCTAAATCTTGGTATTATTTATGGAAATTCATATAGGGGAACGTCTTAGCATAAAAGCAGAGTTTGTTAAACAAAGTTTTGATGAAACAACGTCTTACCAGGTGAGCTCAGCAGTTCTACAAAAACGATTATAGAACGTGCAACAGGCAAGACATAAATGGTATTTTCGAAAAGTTAGTTAAACAGATTACGAGACCAAGTTTTGGTCATAAGACTCACCTGTCTGTATGGGAAAACTGTAAGCGGTATCCGTGAATTTGTCGGGTCCGGTAAAGGCGCGAACTTTGACGCGATATGTAGTGCCCGATTTTAAGGGTCCATTGCAATAGCCGATCTTATGATTATCACAATTCTCGGTGCCGATGGTAAAGTCCTCGACCGAGCGATTCTCAAAGGGATAGTAGGGATCGATGACCTGGTAGGGCAACCAAGTGTTGTATGATTGCACATCCAACCAACTGGGCATTTCCAATCCCGAGGCATTCTTGGCATCATCCTCGGCCACAATGATCGTGTACATGCGCACCTGTCCATTCTGATCGGAGAAATAGTTCTTTCGGAATCGGATTTGTATGGTCGATGAGCTGCGATAGACTTCGGTGGGCACCACTTGGGTAGCTGGACGCGGTGGTGCCAAAATCGGCATCGTTTGCTTATACTCTCGCTCCGGGCCGTAACCGATCGCCGTCTTGGCTTGTATTTTAAATACATACGTCTCGCCGGGTTTGAGATTTTTGATAACGCCAAAGGATTCTTCGGAATCAAAGTCTTGCATGCCCGCATCCGTCATATTATTGATGTTGGTGTAGGCAATCGAGAACTGCCTGATTACGCCATTTGCCTCACTCGAGGGCAACGACCATTCGAAATTTATCTCACTCGGTTGCACATCCATGGGATGGAAGCGTTCGACACGGCCCGGTACCGCCTCGTTGGTCGTAAAGCTCGCCGAAAGCGGTGCACTACTCCGTAAAACCGATGACTCGGTGCCCGATCTTACGACGACCGTGAAAGTATAGTTCCGATGGGGTCGCAGATCATTGATCGTTATCTCGTTGCGAGTCGTCATGTTTTGGGCCAGCAAATTGTCCGCCGTCAAATAGGCAATATCAAAGTCATTATATTCACCCTTGGGTAAATCCCAGCGCAATGAAATTTCCGTATCTGTGATATTTGTGGCATGCAGTTGAGTTATTGGCTCCGGATATAAACGATCCTGTCGCTGAATGGGCAAACTGGCAACTCCGCCGCTCACCGTCCACACGGTGATGTTGTAGAGACGACCCGGAACTAATCCCGTGAATGTCACCTTACGATCCGTATCATTCGCCAACTTCTCCTTGTCCTTGATCTCAGCATCGCCCAGCGAGAAACGATAGATATCGAATTTGGATGACGATTGCGGTGTCGGTGTATAGCTCAATGTGATCGTATCCCTTTCATCCTCCTTCTCGCCATTGGCCACCACAACGTCCGACTGTATTAGGGGCATTGTGCGTGGATACAGACTCGTTATGCCCGATTGTATGCCATACGAGGTCGTCTGTATATCGAACTTGTACTGCAGACCAGGCATCAAATCTCCAATTAGCACACGCACCGTCGACAGATCGTCAGCTGGTTAAAGGGGAAGAGGCAAGGGAAAGACAGGCAGAAAGTTACGTGATTAGAAACCATTGAAATTAGTATAATCGACATTTTGCAGACTATCCTGTTCTATTATAAGCTCGACGTTCTAACTTAGCTTA
The DNA here is from genome assembly GCA_963924055.1 of Drosophila limbata. Lineage (NCBI taxonomy): Eukaryota > Metazoa > Arthropoda > Insecta > Diptera > Drosophilidae > Drosophila > Drosophila limbata. The sequence continues at coordinate 27,120,199 of OZ001351.1, forward strand.
GACATCGCTTTCTTTCTGGTTCATTTAGCCATTCATCACAACATTTTCATCTTAAATCCTCCCCTCAGTCTCTTCGCTTCCCCGCTAGACTCTTCTATGATAGACTCGACCCTAATTACTCTTCTTGTTGTACTTTTGAGTCTGTTGGTAAACCAGACTTGTCTCTGAGTCATTCTTTCTTTCTTTTTAAGTTAGAACCTTCTTTCTTAAGGTTCAGTCTCTATTGATACAATCTAATTTCTTTACATATTCTTCATCTTAGACACTTTCTTTCTGATATTAGACTGTTCTATTATAGTTTCAGCACCGTTTAGTTCCTGTTAGCCTATTCTACTTGTTCTTTGAGATAATCTTCTCTTCTTCTAAGGCTAGAATCTTCTCGCTTTAAGACCCATTTTCATAGCCTAACCTTCCTTCGCCTAAATGAGTCTTCTGCCATAAACTCGATTCTTTTAAATCAACTGGCTTACCCGACTTGTTCTCCGACACGTTCTTGGTCTGTACACGACTGGGATTATCACTGGGCCACCACTTGAGGATGTAGGACTCGACACGTCCTTCGGGCTTGGGCCACTCGAGTGTGATGTTGCGCGAGTCGACAAGTTGAATGATATTGGAAACCGGATTCGGCGGTACCGTTGTGTTCACCTCCTGGGGATTTGGACTCTCGACACCGAAGCTAACCGTATTCACCTGAATCGTATACTTTTCACCCTTTGTCATGTCCGTGATATCGGCCTCAGTGGATCTCACGCTGGGCAATCGCACCCATTGCTGTTCACTATCCGTGCGATAACGTATGGAATACTCGGTAAATTCGCCACTCTCCGGTGGCGACCAATGCACAAGAACGGAATTACTGCGCACCGTTTCAATGGTCATGTTCCTAGGAGGATTGGGAACTGCAACAGCAGGAATAAATATGAATTACTAAATTAAATTATTATTCAAGAGTTTGAAATACTTACAGACTGCCTGGAAATAGGCATGAGGTTCACTTCTCAGCTCGTGACTAACAGCAAACACTTTGAGCTCATAGCCAGCACCCGGCTGGAGATTCTTGATAACCAAGCGTGATTCCTTCGTGATAAGAGTGCGTACCTCGCTGGTGCCGTTGCGGGAGTAAAGCACCTCGTACTGTTCCTGCTTGGAATTAACATCGCTCTTCCAGCTAATGTTGAGGCCCATGCGTATGCTCTTCAGATCCTCAATGATCGGCGAAGAGGGTCGTGTCACAACAAAGATGCTCGTCTCATTCGATTCCATTTTCTTGGAGACCGCCTGAACGGACAGCGAATAATTGCGACCTGGTAAGAGGCTTTCCAAGGTAAAGCGTGTGCGCTCCGTGGTTAAAGTGCTCGTATCGCCATTGAACGTCTCCAGCTCGTGGTAGCTAAGCAGGCAAGTAAACGAGATTAGAGTGACTTGAGCATGGCTTGTTAGATCACTTCGATTGGGGGCTAACTTGCTTGATCAACTAGGAGGTTGGGTAATTGGGATTGGGGAACTTAGAAAACAGGGTAAGCGGTTAGATCAATTGGAAAGTGGGATCAATAGGCTTGGGGATAATTGGTTAGGTCACTTAGAATCAAAGGTAGTTCTTAGATCAATGAGGAAAGGGACTAGTCAGAGTTGGGGGAACTGGATACATAGTTACTCTTGGCAAAACTAGTTAGATCACTTAGTACACTGAAAAAAAGACCACTTTCTAAAATCAAGAACATTCATCTTAAATGTTTTGTTCTTGAAATAAGAATATTTTAAGACCAAATTACTAAAACTAAGAATTTTAATCTTGAAAATCGTAAGTTCTTAATATAAGAATAAAATTTTTAAATTTAAATATTTTGTTCTTAAAATAAGACCATTTAAAGACCAAATTACTAAAACTAAGAACATTATTCTAAAATATCTTAAAAATAAAGAATAAAATAAGAACAAAAATCTTAAAATTTTGCCACTTTTTTAGACTTAGAATTCACAACTGGTTCTGGCGTCTCAAAGATGACACTAGGCTTGGATTTAGTCAGCACAACGGTACTGATGATAGAGATTGGCATCTCTTGCAACAGCTGTATACCGAGTTATGCTCCTTGCGTTCTGCAAGTGTTTTGTGTGTTGTTTTTTAGTGTCTTATCGACATTAATAGAGCTCAAGTTAACTTAAAAACTACTTCATTCTTTTTAAAATGTTAAGAAGCTTAATCTTCATTTTAGATTTTTTGTGTTGAGTATTTAAAACTTTTTTGTCTATAAATAAGAACATAATCTTAAAAAAATAAAAAGTTTTATTCTTATACTAAGATTTGTGGTCTTGAAAATGTAAGAACTTATGATCTTAAAAAGGAGAACTTGGTCTTAATTGAAATGTTCTTAGAATAAAGATGTGTTTACTTCAAGATTTTCATGTTCTCGACGCATTTTTTAGACCAAAGTTCTTAGTTCTGTGACCAAAATCTTGATTTTAGATCCATTTTTTTATCAGTGTAATAGGGATTAGGGTAAATGATTCAATCACTTAGGAAAGGGGTAAATAGTTAGATTTGTTAGGAGTTCGGATAACTAGGATGCGGTCTAATTAGGATTGGGGGTAGTTAGATTGGATAGATCAATTACAACGAGTTGCATCACTTATTTATGGGCTAGGTCCATATGGATTAGGGTGGTTATATAAATTATTCTTGGGGTTAAGTGGTTAGATCACTTCAAACTGGATGTACCCAATCAGGTACTTAGGATTGGGTGTAATTTGGATTGGCAGTAACTGATTAGAACGCTTTGGAAAGAGGTCAAATAAAATACATTTTTCTAGGGGTTAACTGTTGCTCCCAGTGCTCTATCCGTTGTTTGGGTAAGTGGCGACAACATATATTACATAAATTATTATTGTGGCTAACTTATTAGCAACTTACACAATGCGATACTCATCTTGGGTGCTGGCTGCGTCCGCCTCCCAGGTGATGATCATGGTGTTGGTTTTGTCATCATTGAAGCTCCGCAAATTGCGCACGGGCAGAGGACGCAACGTGACATCGCCAGTGGCTGGCCAGGATGTGACCTTCCCGGACACCGTCTTCACAATCACATTGAAGGTCTTGCCCGGCTCGGCAATGTCACGGAAATCGAAGTATGCAATCGGTTCATTGCTTCGTGCAACTGTCGATTGACGGCGCGTCGTTGCCACCGACACTTGATATTTATCGAATTCGGAAACGCCCTTGGGGGCCTCCCAAAGCACCCGAAACGAATTGGATGTGATGAAATCCTTGTCGAATGTCACATTTAATGGTCGTAACGGCACCGTTCGATATTGTGCTGTCGTTGGCAACGATATCTCATCCTCGGACATTGTCTGCACCGATATATTGTAGGCACGTCCCGGCACAAGACCTTTGAATGCCGCCTGCGCCGGACCCGGAGGCTCTCCCTCCTTCTCCACATAAAGCACACTGTCATTTGCATCTGGTGGCTCGATGGACACTTTGTAATGGGTGTAAATACCCGCCGGATACGGAGGTTGCCACAGCACCAACAGCGTTGTCTCATTGCGGAACCACACTATGAATTTCCCAGGCGTGTTGGGTTCTGTTTTCCGTCACAATCATCATCACCATGTGAAAGAAAGAAGTAAAGAAGATAATAGCCGAAAATACGACCAAATTGGATGTTTTCTTGTATTAGCTCACATTTTGATCAAGTATGGGGTATATGAAAGTCTATACAATTTATATGAATGATATTTATTTTTCAGTTCATGCAGTTAAAAATGAAAATAAAAATATATACATATTGAAATTTGTTTTTAGTTTTGCTAAGTTAAGCAAAAGAGTTGAACTAACAGATGTACCTCCTCTAAGGTCAGTTTACGCCTACATTAAATGGTATTTACATTTGCTTTCAAGTTCTTGGAGTGTAAATTGGAATGCACATTTTCAGTTCCTTAAAGTTCAGTCTTTTGTTTGGGTTCTAGTCCCTAGACCTTTTTCAATTGATTCTTTCTCCTTTTTTGAGGCATCAATTAAATAAAATTTTCATTGAATTTCTGCAAGGGCTTCATGTTAATATATAAATCTAAGCAATGAATCTAAAAAATTTTCCTTTGAATTTTCCTATAACATTAGGAACATCTTATTTTTGTTATTTTGTTTTATTTTTATTTATTTATTTATTTAACATCGTAGTGCTACAAGTTGTAATAAACTTATGATTATGGCACTAATGTTTCTCCGCCTTTCCTCATTCTGTTTTCGAACGCTTCTACCGCAGCCAACTTAATGCCTGCATTAAATTTGCAGAGTGTTGCCAGATTTCAAAATAAATAAAGGGACCGTATTTTACAGCAAAAAAAAATGCATTTCATGCCATTAAAGTTGCGGAATAGGATTGCAATGACAACTCTCGTGTCCAATAAGGATTTAAATGGATAGAAGGATATTTGTTTGAGTAATCGGACTTTGTTGTGGTTGTAAATGCAAATAGCGTGCGCAATGTGGATTGAGGTTGAGGTTAAGGCTGTCGGGGAATAAAGACTAGTTGGGGGAAAGTGCAAGGGGTCATTTTTTGCGAAATTTTTGGCCTGCTAAAATGAATTTGGCTCTTTGCCAGCGGTCAAGTTGGCTTGGGGTGCTAGGTCAGGGTTGCAACCACCCAAAATGGGTTGGGGAATGTTAGTAATTTAAAAAGGAAAAAAGAAATCACAAAAATACTACACCATATTTTGTGGCATGCAACGCAATTGTAGATGATATCAAACTCAAAAATTCGTGGTATTACATTACCTCTCAAAATTTTAATATCCAGCAATTCTTTATGCCGCGTCCTTCGACCTTTTTTTTTTTGGTATTGTTTTAATTTTTTTTTTTTTTAGTTACAATTACAAGAGATGCACAAAAAATTAAGTGGGTAAAGAACAGAGAATGATATTGTTGTTGTTTTTATTAGTTACAAGTACCGCCACCAATAGAGTAAAAAGCGGGAATATCCATTCCAAATTAGGGTAGGAAAAAACTCACTTGTGGTAAAGTTGCGACTCGTATAGGCCACAGATTCCTTGCCGTCGTAAATGGTATAGGCCTGCACCTGATATGTGGCGCCCGGTGTCAGTTCCTTGACACTGTGCTGGAATGTGTTATCGTTGACCTGAAAGGTGCGATTATAGCTGCTCGATGCCTCCGATAGGCCCAGCACCTTGATCTTAAATGCCGTATAACTGCCTTGAGTGGGCGGTGACCATAAAATTATTGCATTTTTGCCGCTGCGCACCTGCACGGATAAATTTGAAGGTGGATCGGGTGCTGCAAAAAAAAAAAGATATATTAATTTAAAATAATTAAAAAAATTATATTGCATCGGCCGGGAATCGAACCCGGGCCGCCCGCGTGGCAGGCGAGCATTCTACCACTGAACCACCGATGCTTGTTGGAGATGGGTGCGCTAAAAGCACTCACGTTATTGGCTTTCAAGCTCAATCTTTATTTTGCTCTCTGCCAACCGCTCTCTCAGTTTGTATGTTTGCCTTTTTTGCCTGTGTCTATTTTTAGCTACGCGACATGTTTAACGCTTGTATCTCTCGCTTTATCTCTTTCACGCTGCTGCTGCTGCGCAGCTAGTTTTTTGTTGTTGTTTTTGCACGATCTGTGCAGCCATTTTTCACTTTCTACTTTTGACAGTCCAAAAACAAATAAAAAGAGTGAGAGTACGTGAGTGAGAGAGTAGGAAAGAGAGGCAAAAAGATGACTTTTGCAAAATGTTAAAATTAATAACACATAAATTACAGTTTAATACGATTTTGCATCGGTTGAAGTTGGGAAACTTTTATGTCTGTGTATGCGCGACACATACAAACAGAAATATACATACATTTTGCTTAAATCCAATAACACCCTTAGTAGATTTATAGACGTGAACTGGTCAGTTTGCTGCGCAGGTGTGAACCAGGCTTATTCAACCACCCAACCAAGGTAAATATTTGGTAACAAAAAAAAAAAATTAAAAAAAGTAAAAATTAAATTTGCATCGGCCGGGAATCGAACCCGGGCCGCCCGCGTGGCAGGCGAGCATTCTACCACTGAACCACCGATGCTCCGTAAAGTCAACATCACATGAAAGCTCAAGCTTCAAGCAATTTCTCCTAACAGTGTCTACAATTATGCTTTTAGCCATATTTATTGACCATCGCAAAAGACGAGACAGAGAAGCATATACAGTTGAACTTCCATAACTCGATCTTCTTTAACTCGAATTTCTTTCTAGCTCGAGCTAAATGAGTGGCAGTAAAATTAATAAACTTAAGAAAAAGAACTATGTAAGTCGAACATCTCCATAACTCGAACCTTTTCTTTGGATTCGATTTAGGGAAGTTCGACTATATATTTTTTATTTAGTTTAGTTGATTTATCCAGTTACTTAGCCTGGCTAAAGCTCTAAGAAAGCTGTCGATCAATTAATCACTATTAGGGGTTTCTGAAACCACTTTTAATTAGATATGACTCATATTATAAAATTGTGTGTTGAAAAATGTTTTGAAGGAATATTCAGCACATTATTTATTCAATTTTGGTAACCTTTTGATAAGAAAATGTAAGGTTAATTAGTTTATTAGAAGTGAGAGCGTAGTTCCACAAGAAAGAGCTTTCAAAGAGCTTACACCTTGGGCCTTAAGAGCATTTTTAGCTAAACTGAAATTTCTTTTGTATTTTTTTTTTTATAGGCAAGGATTGAAATCTATCAAAAGATTTTGGAGAATAATGAAGTTATTTAATCCAAGAAGAGCATTCAATGAGCTTAAAAATACTAATTGAAAATGTAATTCCCCCCCATTGCTGTGCCTGTCATTTTAATCCGACATTAACTGCTCTCGTAGAGCTTTTTTCGCTCAGAGTTGCCACCTGGTAAACTTACCCGTCGTTATGGTCACCGTCCATGTAAGCCAATCATGATGAGTAAAGTTTGTGTAATACAGCCAGAAATTGTATTTAGTGCCGGGCAAAGCGCGGGAAAATTGAATCTCATCGCCAATATCCCGGGAGGCAATCGTTGTATTTGGCTCCGGATAACCAAAGGGCGGACTATAGTCCAGCCGATATGAGGCACCATCGTCTAGGCCCGGATTGTTTGGTATGCTAATGGCCAGATCGGCGCCATGAACGTGCTAAAAAAAAGGAAGAAAAGAAAAAAGGAAAAATATAGTTGCAATTACTCGAATTTATTTACAGTACCCGTAAAAGAAGAGATGGAAAAGGAAAAAGGGGGCGAAAATTCTTGCAAAAAGTGCAATGACATTCACAATAAGCCAACAAAAGTAACAACTGACAATAAAATGGCGCACGGCTGATGATGTCCTTGTTGTCCTTTGGCAGCCTGATGGTGGCAGACGCCAAATATTAACACCGCAAACAATGAACAACTCGCAAATGAAAATCATAATAAAAAAAATACTAGCAAGAAAAAAATATATATTTAGCTCGCTGAAAATTTAATACCCTTGCTTAAAACAACAACAATGTTTTTTTCTGACTAAATCTTAACCTGGAGCTAATGTTTCATATGACAGCTATGTGATATAATAGTCCGATTTTGACCAAATCTATTAAAATTTCTAACAAAACATCAACATTTTGTATGACATTTCTTCAATACTTTAAACTTTCTTTTTCATTTTTATGCATTGCAAATATCATGCCAAAATTAAACTACCCTTTGCAAGGGCATACAAATGCAGAAGAAGCTGGAAAATAATGGATTTGCCTGCACTCTCTAAAGGCAGACATGGCACCTCCCATTCAAGGCCCACACACATTTAAAGGATTAAAATACGAGTCGTGCAACAGGAAAACGCGCGGAAATGCAAGCTCATCCGCTAGGGGGCGTCCCCCAAACGGCTGTGAGGCGCCACAAAAAAATTTTAATTGAAATTTTCTAGTGTTGCTAAGTGCACATAGAGTATGCAATATTACGAGTAGAGTACCATTAGTTGTTTTGTTTTCTGAAAAGCTTTTACGCTTTACAACCGTCAAAATTTGTAATTAAAAGCTTTGCTGATCATTTTGGGAGCAATGAGAGAGAAGAGAAAAGCTTTTATACCATCATTAAGTTGGCTGCGCTTTAACACTCCATACTTTAAAATGGAATTCGTGTTTTAAATCGCATTTCATGATGTGTATTTAAATGGGTGTCGTCTCATGTATTTGTGCATTTCAGTTAATTCTCTTAATTGTCAACAATTTACACTTAACTAACAATTACAATAATTTATTGCAAATTGTTTTGGGAAAAACACTTAAAACTTAACAATTTTCATTTGTTATAATGAATTTGTGTATTTTGGGCTCGTGAAGTGAAATTTAATCAAATCAACAGGACTGTGGGCGGTGGGCTGCGTTCATAAAGTCAGTTTTAATACACACATACACCAAATGGAGAACAAAATGGCGGAACTCGAGTAACGAGCAAAAATGATTGATGAGTAGCTCCAAAAAAAGGCAAAATGTAAATAAAATTACATTTGAATACTTTCATGAGCTGTATAGTTTATGATAATTTATGACCACAAACATTTCTCTTTTTTTCAAACACAAATAAATGATAACATTTTTGCGCATGAACCATGATATACGAGCTGTTTGTACTTCACGTTTCAGAGAAAAGCACGAACACACAATAACACTTGTTACTTGTCATTTTCAAGTTAAGTGCAAGGTCGGTAATACCATAAATTAGAATACCGAGCCCGCCCAGCCTCATAAACATAGAGATAGTTACAGTCTATTAAATAGACTATATTAGATAAAAGCGGACTTAACATTGTAAAGAGTTTACAACATTTAATTATTGACTTACACGCAATTCAATTAGTGAGTACTATTCGATTTACTTCAACGTTTTGCGTTCGTAAACGTTGCACTGGCAGCATCAAATTTTTTATGGATTTAACTTTTTATTTTATTTTTTTTTAATATTATAATATTAAAAGTATTTTCATTTGATCTTTCGCATGGTGCTGCATTCGTAAACGTTGCACTGGCATCAATGGTTTGTCATGATATTTAGAAAACTTATCAATCAGTCAATAAGTTAGTTAGTCAGTGAGCCAATCAGTTAATTACTCACTTACTTTTCACATCTCATACATACATATGTACATAGGTACATACATACATGCATATGCATTGCAATTACAGTTTTCATTGCTGTTTTTTTCTTTCTCTATCTCTTTCTTTCGTTTATTTGTTTTTGCTGCTGTCTGTCATCACATAATCAATTACTTTATGTGCAATGTTACACTTGTTTTTTCTCCTCCTTTTGTTGTGGCGCCAGAGTTTCTACATTTTTCGCAACATTTTTAGCAACATGCTTTTTTTTCTGTTTGCTTTTGTTTTTGCTAAACTGGGCGTTCATTTCAAATGCAATTTATGTTGCGCTTTCGCTTGCACAGACACACACACACAAGCGTGTATACCAAACATACATAAGTAGGTAAAGCAAAAAAAGCTGAAATAAAACTCTACGAAACAACAAGAGCGCAGAGAAAAGAGCAAAAACAGTATGAGTTGTAAGCAGTGCACTGGTTTAAAGCGTGCTGTGTTTGGCGTGCAGACACCTGCTGCCCTCGCCTCTCCCGCTCTCTACCGCTCTCTCCTCTCTTGAACTCACGCTCGCACTCACACTCTTGCAGTCTCGCTTTTGGCTGCATTGCATAATTTGTGCGTTTCTTTTTTTTTTCTTTCATGTTTCGCTTTTTGAGGGCATTACATGATGTTTTGTTGTTGTTTGTGTTTGTTGTTATTTTCGCTGCTGCTGCTGCTGCTGTTTAAGCTCTATCATTAGGCCACTGCTGCTGTGATCAATTATCTTTAGCTAATGATGATAATCACGATAATTAGCACACACACATACACATAAATAAGTATTATGCAATTTCCAATATTTGCAGCAACAACAACGACAACAATGAAGCTAACGATTCTCAGTGATTATAAACTAAAAAACACTTAGTATTTTTTCTTTTTTCTAATTTAATTTAATGATTTTAAAACAAATTAAAATAATAAAAAAAAAACAATAATGAGATCTATTAAGTTTACTTTTACAATGAAAATCAAATAAGCGAATTTTGTTCTTTGTACTTTTTATTTACTTTTATTTTATTGAGTCCAATCTTGTTTTTTTACAAAATAAAATTTGTGTATTTTCAAATTTTTTGTCAAAGTAGCGTCATGAGTGACTGTATTTTGCAAGAGCGAATTATTGACACTATTTTCGCTACCTGTGACTCTGACTCTGGCTGTGACTCACAGTCCGTCGCGTCGCTTGGAATTGGTTCAAGCCTCAACAACAGCAACTACCAGTTTTTGCAAACAAAAAATACCAACAATATATGTATGTATGTATATAAATAACAAGAAAATTAATAACAATTATCAACAAATGTGGCGAGCAACCTTCGCTTTTGGTTTTCGCTTTGGCTTTGGCTTTGACTCGTCCAGGGTCGTCTTGAAATTTATTGAGTATTCGTATCGTGGTCAAATATAAAAGAATAAGAGGAAGTGGAAGTATGTACATATTTATAGGGGAGTACTTTTTATTTTGATCAACTTTTTCTTAAGTGATAAAAAATGTCATTTCTCGTTCCAATCCAACCTATTTTAGTTCATAAACAAATTCTAAGCACTCTTTAAATTGTAAATTTCAGAAGATGAATTAAAATGTCCACAAATACATATTTGTCATTTCTTAACAAGATACAAGAAACAGCATAAAGGTACATAAATATATGGATATACGTACATACATATGTACGATATTTATGCCCCAAGCAATCCGAACTTCAACTCTTGGCTGCTTTTAGCTGAACGGTGACAGCCAAGGCAAACAATGGCTAAGATAAACAAGCGAATAAGCAAACAAACAAACATGTCAGTGCATGCTAAAGTAAACAACAATAAACAAACAATAACCAAACATTATTTGAATAATTAAAGCCCACATAACAATTAAAATCACAAAATTACTCTTATTGTCTGGTTTCTCTTTCTATTTATTTACACAAGTCCAAAAACCAAGTCAAGGGGAGAACGATAGAAGCAAATAGAAACATATCTGATGATATCTGAGACTAGCTGACATATCTAATACCAAAATAGTCAGTTAATAATATACTATAGTAAATAACACAAAATTTCTTAATATTAATGTGGCCAGCTCTAAAAAGTATACTATGGAAATTGACAATTGTGTCAGGATTATTCTAAAGTTATATATTTGCATAAATGTAGTGATATAATAAATATAATTTAAGCATTTTAGACTTAATTTTAGTAACCATTCCTTTATCAGTGTATATTATTAGTTTTCACAAAGTTTCAGTTTCCACAGGGTGTAATGATAGACAAACAAAGCCAGGTAACAAATGCTTATCCTTCTAATATTTATATACGCCATTTGCCAACTGGGATTTGCGAGGTGGCAACAGGTGTATGCTACCTTATATCGTCATATCCATGCCATTTCCAATGAGTAAACAACAAAATGTTGTGTCCCACTCGCACTAACGCTGAATAGACGACATCATTCTTGAGTAAAAGCTCACCCTTTATCGTCCATCTTCATTGCCGCTCTCTCTCTTTGGCTATTCCCATTGCAATTTACAGTTGGCATTGCTCTTTCACCCGCACTTGACTCTTGTATGGGTCGCTCTCTTCTCTCTCTGCTCAGTTGCTACCTGATCAAAAGGCAAACGCGGGCAATTAGCATAAAGCCCGACTGACGGACAGCTTGTAAATGCATTTGTGTGTATGTAATTACGAATGTGTCGCGTGTGTGTGTTGTTGTTGTTGGTGCTGTTGCTGTAGTTAGTAGTTACTAGTTTGTCCTGTTAATGTGTGAAAAGTTGGCTGCAAGTTTCAGGTTGACTGCCTTGACGATGACAGCGAATGCAAATACGTGAGTGAGTGAGTAACTGAATAAGTGTTTGTGTGAGTGAGTGAGTCAGTCAGACTATAAGCTGAGCACAGTTTAGTTGTAAAATATATGTGCATGCATACGTATGTATACACTGATAAAAACAAATGCATTGCATAAATAAATTAAATGAAAAATAAACTTTACGTCCATATTAATTTCTTTATATTAAAACAGAGCTTTAAGTATATACACTTTTAATATAATAAAAATACATTGTACATTTACGTTGTATTTTTCTCTGTGTATATACAAACATATGTATGTGCATGTACCTGTGTATTGCATGTCTGCAGCTTAACAACCACACCCACATACACATGCACAGCCAGCAAGCAGAATTCAGTCAGCCCTCGTTTAATTTATGTTCATTTATTGTAGTTGCTTTGTTTCTTTTCTACTTATTACTGTCGCGTCTGCTGCCTCTGCTGCTGCTACTGTTGCTATTGCTTTTGCTTTATGCTATTCCCCGTGCCTTGCCGCCCTTGCTTCGCTTGTATTTTTTTTTTTTTGGCATGCAATGCACGTTCCTTTCGCATTGCCGCCCACCGTAACCAATAAGCAACAACAACAACAACAACAACAATAACAACAAACAGCTTACCGCACTGAGCTGAGCTTAGTTAAGTTGAGCGCGTCTGTTAAACTGCAGACAACTTAAGTGCGCTCTTTCCTTATTGCGCTCTTTCGCTCTCAGCCAGATCGCTCTCAGCTGTTGCTAAGTATCAGTGTGTGTGTGTGTATGCATATGCGTGACTAGAATTGTTGCTTGTTTGTTTGTTTATTTATTTGTTAATTTTGTTGTTGTCATAACAGCGGCAACTACAATAACACGCACATAAAAGTGCGCGACAAGATAACAAAAACAACAACAACAAAAGCAACTGCAATAGCAACAACAATTACTTTAAAGACAGTGGGCACAGCAATAGCAACAGGAAGCTTAAATTAAATTGAAATTGCTTGTGCGGGTGGAGATATGTACAATGTATGTGTGTGCCTGTGTATGTGTGTGTGTGTGCAGAAATGTTCATTAAAAGCGCATGAATTATTTAAAGTTCGACAAGGAACTAGTTTATTTGTGAACTTGGTTTTTGTATCAAGATTCGTTTTGATTTATATACAGTTAGTCAAGTAGTTGTTTTGCAAAATAAAAAAAAAAACAATTTCTTTGATTTTGCTTTTTTGATTATAGTCAAATCAAAATAACAACAGTCTAACAATTTTTTTAATAAAAACATTTTTCAGCTTGTCAAAACAGTTCTTTGACTTACTGTATACATATTTGAAATCTTACAATAACAAATCAATTATCATAACAAATGAACACTGCAGAATGGAATTGGATACTTAAAGACATACACACTCACACACACACACACACGTAGTAAATGCCAAAGCAGTTGCGGAATTAGAAAATTGCCTCAAGCTGTTTTGAAAGGTTTATCCATCAAATGAGAGAGTGATGAGGAGAGGGAGTTTGTGCATACATATGTTAACAGTTTATTAAAGGGGCTGGAGGTGACAGTGGGAGCGACAGAGTGAGTGAGAGAGTGAGACACGACGACATGACTATACACTTAGGCATGGCAACGCAATTTGCAAAGTGTTGACTACACACACACACACATACATGAGCACACATATCGTTCTTTTACTTCTCCCCCCACGCTCTATTTGCATTGCGAAACTTGCAGTCAAAGTGGAGCAGAGTAAGAGAATTTATTAGTTGCCTTTCACTGCAAATATTGTGACAAATAGGCATATAAAAGAAGCTTGTGACTGCCGGGGGAGAGAAAGAGGCAGATAAAGAGAGCGGGAGAGAGCGAGAGGTAAGAGTGTGTATCCTGTGCGTGACAGCAAGCTTTATGTTTATTTGTGTTTGCGTGCGTATTGCACAGTTGCGACTTAAGTTTTTGTGCTCAATGCACTGAGGCGCCATCTTGTTAATTGCTCTCACTTGCTCTATCCCTCCAACCCACTGCTTCTTACTTCTCCCAATTCTCAACGACTATAAAGATTGAGCCTAGACAATTACAGTGATGGCGCCATCGAGTGTGGCATGTGCACAATGTTTCATTGCATACTTTTCAGATGCTGCAACATGCGGCATGCAACCATGCAAAAGCAAAAGCACTTAACCCCTTTTTGCCGATAATAATTAACAGCGCAATCTTTATGCATATATGCATTTTATTTATCATTTATCGCTAACAATTCGCAAATTGACAGCTTTGCACATGGTGGGGGCGTGGCAGTTGAAGGAGTGCCAGAAATTATCCCTCCCGCCCCCTTTTCACGCCAAAAACGGACTGAAAATTGAAAAGTCATGTATAAATTACAGACTTTGTTTATTTTTGTTTTTCCTATACCCTGCAATTGCATGTATGTATATATTGGGTATATGTGTGCAATGCGAGGGCTCAGTGTTAAATGAAACACAGTTGAACTTCCATAACTCGAACTTCTATAACTTGAATTTCTCTCTAGCTCGAGCTAAATGAGTGGCTGTAAAATTAATAAACATAAGAAAAATAACTCTATAAGTCGAATATCTTCATAACTCGAACTTTTTCTATGGAAGTTCGATTGTAATTACTTGAACAATAAAAATATATAACACAATTTCAATAACATATTTAATTTTAACAGGGTATCTCTTGGTTGTGCCAAGCTGTTTTAATGACTGACTGCCATTGACAGTGGCCCATTCAACATGTCAACTTTTTTTACATATGTACATACATACATGCATACTTACATACTTATGGCAGTGATGAGCTCGACTCGCACACGTCTATTGACTTTTATGTCGCACTGTCCAACTCTGCAAATTTTCCTGCATTATTGAACATTTCGCGCGCGTTCTGTTCACAGACAGCGCGGAAGGAAGAGAGAGAGAGTGAGTGGGAGACAGGAACAGAGATAGACGCCGCTTTAATGTTGAACATTTTCCCCTTCACACATTTTCCCCCCGTATCCTGTCGTTTTTTTTTTTTGTTATTTGTTTTACTTTTTACTTTTCGCTCCTTTGCATTATTTAACATGCTCGTGCAGTCGCGTATTTAAACACCTCACAAACAGAGCATTCAATTTTAATATTTTAACTCGCCATGTTAATTTTCATTCTCATTTTCAGTTTGTTTCCAACAATCAGGTAATAATTGATTAACGAAAATCTTTAAATTTGAGACAAAAATCTTAAAATCTTTCGTTTAAAGATTGCGTGGAAAGCAAAAAGTTCTTAAAAATTTAATTTTGTTTTATTTTTATCTTAAAGTTGTTCTTTTTAATCAAAGTTTTAATTAGTCATTATTATTTTGAATTTTTTAACAATAATAGCTAATATTTAATCAGATCTTTCTTTAATTCTTTGCTTATTTACAAACAATATGAAACATTTTTCATATTCCATTCTTAACAATTTCACATTCTCTTTATTGTGTTTCTATCATCATTTGAATTTTTTGCCATCAATTTGTATGCATTGCACATTTTTTCTTTGACATTTATTGGAATACAGCTTGGATACTATATCATTTTCCATAATAGATTACCATATACTATACCCCTTAAAGCGGAGTTTTCTTTCTCTTTTTTTTGTTTCTTATCTCTCCTGGAGCTGTAACGAGTATTGATTTTCATTGTTGCCAGGCTTTTCTTGCTATATGCAAATGATTTTCTCCCCGGCCTCGGTGCAATCATAAAATACCCATACAATAACTTACCTCCCTCTTCATCTCTATTACCCTTCTCTCTCTCTCTCTCTCTGACAAGCATAATTTATGCATTTTAGAGGAAATGTGTGTGCAGTTATTAGTGGAAAGAGATGGCAACTCTGCATTTGCTGGCGCCTTGCCCAATTTCAGACTTTATGCTAGTCGTAAACTTGAACGCAACTTGAAAGAGAATTTAAGGAACTTAATAAAAGCTGGTTTAAATATCAGGATTTATCAGAAATATCGCATAAAGTTAGATATTCATAGTAGTTTCTATACTAGTACATCAACATTAAAAGATAAAATACTGACCAATTTTTAAAAAGTTTTCCAAAAATAAAAAAGCGACATTTTTCATCCATCAAATTTCGCTCTTGTATTACATATCCTAAGATTTCCGCTTAAGCCATTTGGGAATCGCAAGCAAAACGTAATATTTTTAATGGCCAAGTTAAAAGGCCCCTAATTGGCCATAACAGTTAATTGTAACCGTAATAGCTCCCATAGGCGCTTAAAATACCCAACACAAAATAGTTGAAATCTTTTCTAGCTTAATTAATGATTTATATGGCAATCGTTTCTGAGCACAGAAATGGCTAAGAAATCAAAATGTTAAATAAAGAAGCCATCGTGGGTACGCAACTAAGAGATACCCTGTAGTAAGCTTTGAGTCCTAACCTCTTAAGATTCCTTAAACTACAGGGTATATCAAGCATGACTTATAAATAAAAAATATTTTATTTTAAGCCTATGTACTTATTTTAAGTACGGGAATTCCAACTTTTTTTTTAAGTAAAAAAATTTAAAATGTTATTAATATATTCGGTTTTTCTTTCCAATATTTGTAATATCTTAGTTTCAGGTCGAACCTTGTTTTTAAATGTTACAAACAATTGCACAGAGTGATGCTACGCTCTCCTTGCAGCAGTTACAGGGTATGTGGACAAGAAATCGAAACTCAATTAAGTGAAATGCGAATATGGCTATAAAAGAGAAATACAATTGTTTAGCTGGTTGGCAACATTAATGGCCAGGTTAATGCTTTTGTTGACTGCTTTTGTTTTTGTTTTTTTTTTGTTTATGGCCTTTAGCCGTTTAGTATTTAAACGTTTGCCGTTTGGGCTTTCTTTTTGCTTTTGGCCTGGCTAATAAGCTACTCAAATGTCAGTTGGGATTTTCGAATGATCGTTGTTGTTGTTCTAACCTGGCTAAAACTAATTAAGCCAATGCCAGTTGAGCCACAAGAGCCAGACAAATTAGTCTTTGATGAGGCGAAGAAGGCAGCTGGGGGGAGGGGGGGGGGAGGGAATGATGGACTTGCAACACAAGACGCATTTGCATAACAATTGCAGGACGTGGCACAGTGGGGAAAAACCGCTTGATTCGCTTATATAAATTAAAACATTTCATTATGATTCTTTTTTCAGTTTATGTGATTAAAAATACTTTAAGCATCTTTCCAATAATGTTATTTGATTAATTTTAATGTCTTTATACATTAAGCTTTGGCTTGCAAAGACAACAAATTTTTCAGCATTTACAACGTCAAATCAAAATATATTTTTTATATATCCACCAAATAAAATCAAATAAATTGAATTTTGTTAAAGTTAATGTATTAAAAAAAATTTATTTGCAGTTTTTCTAATATGAAGCCTTAGAATTATTTAATAAGTCCAATTTAAGCAGGTTTTTACAGGATAAAAAAACTTCTTTTTATTTGTTTATTTTTTTTTTAACAAGTTTAAATTTAAAGATGCTTAAAAAAATAAAATTTTATACTAATAAAAATTGTATGAAATTTATAAAACACATTAAAGCAAATTCAGCGTTTTTTTCCACTGTGCGTGGGTTGGAGTTATGGCCAAGTCGTGAGTTTGGTTGCAAGTGCAGCAAACTGCATTAATCCTAATTAATGTGCCATGTTGCAGTTGCCGTTGTTGCATGTGGCAAGCGGTTATGGAGGGAGGGGCTGAGGTAGCTTTCTAACTGACTGCAACATTTTAATTAAGCGCCAGGCGACTTGAAAGGATTCGATTTAAGGCTACAACCAAGAAGGCCCAAAAGCCGACTGCACTTGTAACTGCAACAACAACAACAACGACAACAACAAAAACAACAACAACAACAGCTGGGGCAAGTGCATCTTAGCCCAGAAAACTAGCTGGCAACAAATGCGACCCAAATGCTCGTATTAAAATCATAACTCAGCTTGCAACAAGAAAGTAAATAGCCGCATTCTAAGGCAAGCCGACATTTCAATGCTCTTACTGATTGGCCGTGTTCACCAGAACAAATCGACAACAGAAATCGATGAAATTTGCATGATTATTCTGGTGAAATGCAGTGATTAGCAATCATGATTTCAAATTTTGTGATGTATGATGACTGAAAATTCATCACCAAAATAGTACGCTGAAATTCTGTGATTGTGATGCTTTGTTATCGAACAAACAAAATACATGATTACTGATTGATTAGTTCTGGTGAACACGGCCATTGTTTCTATATAACTATATATATATCTAACAGTCTTCATAATGGTTAGTTTTCATTAACAATTTATAAAAAAGTGTGGCACAAGATTTAAATGGAGTTGGCAGACATTTTATGGAGATATCACTAAACAGCAATTTTTTTAATAAAACTTGATCTAAATATTTTATTTTTTTATAATAATAATATAATAGTCTCAAACACAGAAAAGTTTCCTCACTTATTTTAATAAAACTCATTCAGCAACCGAATCACAGTATCTGTCGTATATTATAAATGACATTTGGGAGTAATTTTAAACTTAGTTGAAGATAAAAACCTTACTGCTTTTGAAAAAAAATGAAGCTTGCCGAAAGTTCCGTTGCGCCCGTTACAAAAAATGGAAGTCTATTTGAAGTTAATGTGCATTCTCAATGTTTTTATATTTTGAAGCTTGCAAATGTATTGTGTTATACCAAAAAACAACTATTATTAAAATACATTTAGTTCTTTGACAGCTTTAGATATTTGCCCCTGGTTTGAAAATTTTCGGACTAACCGATATCCCAAATTTTATTAAAATATCCTTGAAAATCTACAAATTTTTCCAATAAAAACTAAATACATGTTTTAGTAGTCTGATTTGAATAAAATTTAGTCATCAATTTATGAACAGTTATAGCTAAGATTTTTTTATTGTGTTACACGTCACGACAAAGTTGAAATACCCTTTGAAAGGGTATAGAATGCGCCTGTGGCCTTAATTTGTAGGCACTGCGATTACTCATGGCATTTGGCAAATGTTTTTTGCCTGAATGAAAATTATAATAGCAAAATGGAGTGTGCTCAACAGGCGGATACCCCGTGTTATTATAATTAGTTTCAGTTTTTTGATTTGACATTTAAATATTTAATTTGGCATTCATTTCTATTCGTCTCGTCGTTGAAAACTTAGCCTAGATCATAAGTTAGGGGAAATTAATGGGTATTTTAACAAAATTTATCAATTGTTTTTCCACGTTTAAGAAAAAATATTACGAAATGGTTTTAAAACAACGTCTCAGATGAGACGAGAGAAGAAAGAAAAAGAAAGATGATGATGAGATCTCGAAAGTTTCAATGCTAGAGCTATGAAATGAATGTTATCTTGACAAAATCTCACACTTATCAATAACTGACAAATGCTAAAAGTTAAATCTTAGATAACCAAGCACTTTTACTCTAAAAAAAATTGTTTCATTGATGTTATATTTTAAGAGCAGAGACAAATTTCATGTGTTTATAATTAGAAAAAAATACGCTTACAATGAAAATGCTAATGCTGAAAGTGAATGGAAAGAATTAAACCCAATTGAAATTGAAAGCCAGGATGTGTGAGGTACAAAGGCTGTTGGATGAATTGGGGCAGACTTTTCAAAAGTTCAAGGAAATGCGTCGCATTGAGTTGCTGACGGCATTCAATAATGTTCGATGCTGTGAATGTGGCCACAAGTTGCGACTCCGCAATGCCCAAGAAACGGCTTCGAAAAACAGAAAACATTGTGCGACAAATAGACTGATCATGATCATCGCCTGCTTCATATTCCTGCTGCTCATCACCACAATCTTCATCCGTTTGGCAAGGCAATACAATCATTCAACTGCCTTTGGAAGCGGCGGTTGCATCGCCACGATATTCTATGCCTCCAGCGATTGTGAAGTGCACGTCTAGCGACTGTAAATCGACACTAAAAACTCACAAATTTTTAGCAAATGTACAAATATATTTTATAATAATAAATTTTTCAAAATCTTTTGTACTTATCAATCATAAGTTTTTAAAGAGAAACAAGACTTTTATGCAATTTTTAAAATATTGTTCATGTTCTCAAATCTGTTAAGAATGAATCTAAAAAAAATAAAAGAAAAGCAACACCAAGAGTTTTTCTACTATTGATTAAAGTCGGAAGATTTACAATCAAATAAAACTCCAAGATCTTGAAAAGACGTTATACGTTGCAGTGGAGTACTGTCAACTAGAGGTGGAGAACTATTGATAGTCGGCGCCATCGATAGCCGACGATAGTATTTTCAAAACCATCGATAGTCGACGATAGTCTACTATAGTGCTATCAATAGTCGGCAATAGTCCCGGACACAAAAAATACATACATACACTGAAAAAAACTTAATTTTTTGACTTTACATAAGAAAATAATAGCTTTTTATATGTACATATTTGCAAATGCAAGTATTATTTTTTGACGATCAAAGTTTCTCATTGAGCTTGTACGCGTAGCTTTTCTGGCGAATGTTATCAACTGTTTGGACAAGGAAAATAAAAAATATCGTTTATATTTGTATACCCTGTGCCCATTGAAAATGGGCAAAAGAGGGTATATTCGTTTTGTAAAATGTATGTATGTAGCAGGCAGAAGGAGGCATGGCAGCGCCTATAAAGTGAATTTATTTATTTTCATAAATAGATAGAAAATGTGCATGAAACAGTGAGAAAATAATGATCTTTTAGTATTATTGGAAAACAAATTTTCTTGTGAACCGAAACCATACCGGTATTTCAAAACCAAAACATACCAAAACCGGTTCACCGTTACGAAACTTTTAGTTAAAGATTTTGCGTAACCGATAACCTGAAACCAAAATTCGAACATAACCGAAACCGTAACTGAAACCGATATTCGCATCGGTTTTAATCCCTGATATTTTTTCTTAAGACTGTTGATTCAAAAAAGTCAGTACAGTCAAAAGACTTTAAGACTGCAAAAGTTACAGTAGATTGGAAAATGTCAAGAATGATAAGCAGCAAAATATTTGAAAGCTTCTCATGTTGTTACACTTCTTCTTCCTCTCCATCTTCTGCTGCTTTCCTTTTATCAGCTATCATCAGCCACTGAATGTGGCAAGTGCTGCTAAATGGGGTAGTATGAAAGGTATGAAAGGTGAGGGGACGGTAAGGGAGAGAGGGGCTTAGGGGGGTGTTATGGGCTTTTTCCCCATCAAGAATGGGGGCCATGTAAACAGCTTTTGGTTCAACAAACTTCAATTAATGTCGCACGGTTGTCGCTTTTGTTGCTTTTGTTTCGGTTTGTTTGGCTGTGTTTTGCAAAACTAGCAAACTAAAAAAAAAACAAGTGGGAAAGGCTATAGTCGAGCTCCCGACTATAGGATACCCGTTACTTACCTAAATAAATTAAACTTGTGTTTTTATTGCATGCTTTTAGGCACTTTTATTGCTTAAAAGCTTTAATCAGCCAGTACCACCTTTATCTTTGTCCGATCTTGTTGGGATTTAGTAGGATGATAGGTAATAATTATAGCTAACGTTCACCGTTTAAAAAAACCTAATATTTTGAAAACTGTGCGTGTGGTGGATTTTCGCGATTTACGGAGGCGGAAAGGGGCGTGGCTAAATTTTGAAACAAACGACCTGCGTGGGGTTTATAGCAATCTGTGTGCAAAATTCGGTTGCTCTAGCTCTTATAGTCTCTGAGATCTAGGCGCTCACACAGACGGACAGACGGACAGACGGACGGACGGACAGACGGACAGACGGACGGACGGACAGACGGACATGGCTATATCGACTCGGCTGTTGATGCTGATCAAGAATATATATACTTTATAGGGTCGGAGATGCTTCCTTCTCCCTGTTACATACATTGCAACGAATACAATATCCCCTTTTACTTATTTTTAATAAGTAACGGGTATAACAAGAGAAGAGAAAAGAAAAGAGGACAAGAAGACGCAACTTGCAACA
The DNA here is from genome assembly GCA_963924055.1 of Drosophila limbata. Taxonomy (NCBI): domain Eukaryota; kingdom Metazoa; phylum Arthropoda; class Insecta; order Diptera; family Drosophilidae; genus Drosophila; species Drosophila limbata. The sequence continues at coordinate 27,142,110 of OZ001351.1, forward strand.
CTTTCAAGTGTCGGCTGCTGTTGCCTCAATAACGAGCTAACCACCCGCCCCCATCCCTGACCCCACCCTCAAGCTCCCCCTTCCCCCCACCAGTTTCCCTGACACGACACTGTTCCATTCATAAAGAAAATACTGAAAAAAAAGAAAACAAAAAAAAAACGGAATTCAGAAAAACTATTCAGCAAACTAAACGCAACGCCTCAATGAGCTTTGCATGTGGGCGTGGCACCATTACGAGTATGTGTGCCTGCCCCTCCCTCCCTTCCTCCCTCCCACTCCCCCCTTCCTCTTTGAACTTTTCTCCTTCTCCTGCTATGGTTTAGTTTGCGCTGCGCATTTGTTGATTTTTTCCGCTCTTTTTTCAGTTTTTTTTTATATACATATTTAGGCAAATGTTGATTTTAGTTAAAATGTTGCCATAAAACGAGGCTAAGCAGCGGGAAATGGAATGGGGGGGGGGGGGGGGGTGGGGGTGGAGGGAATAACTCTCTGTGTGTGTTTGTTTTTCACTGTTGCACAAACATTTTTGTGTTTAGCGAATTGTAAAGGCATTTTTTTCTCCGATTTGTGTTATTTTCCCTTTGACAAGCATGAGCTTAAAACTGTTTTGAGATTTCAAAATAGCAATTGATCGATTGTAAAGTAATAAATACAAATGTATTGAAAAGCCAGAAAGTATTTTCACATTTATTAAAAGATTTTGTCAAAAATAACCCCAAGGATTCAAAATCATTTTTTTTAAATTTAAACACATATTTCACAATTTTTCGAGAGTGAAAAATGAGATTAGATCTTGAAAATAAATCTCCTTAGCTGGAAAATAGGCTAAAGTTCGTTGGGACAACATCAACAATGACAATACTTTCTTTTTTTTGAGTTTTCTCATAGAAATTTTCAGCTTTTATAAACTGGAACAGCAGGAAAGATAATTATTTTACATACGATTCTATAAATCGAATTATTATGTAAAGGTATTAAGAATTTATAATTAGAAAGATTAAATTGAAAGATAAATGCTAAACTAAAAATCAAATTTAGAAATATTTTCACTAAAAATCCCGAGACTCTTTTTAATATCAGTTAAACATGTATTTTCAAACTATAATTTTTTTAAATTTACTTTTGTTGCTTATTTCTTATTTCTTATTATTCTTCTTCTTATTAATATTTCTTATTTGTCTTATCTTGTAATTTATGCTTTTTTTTTTAACCATTATGTGGATTGATTAAATCATATTCATACATTTTAAATTGCAGTGTATCTGCCTGTCGTTCTTCTTGTTTGTTTCTTATAGCTGGCAAAGTTGCGGGCTTCTTATTTGGACCACAATCCTTTTGGCCACTTTTGGGTGTCGTCCAAGCCAAGTTCAATGCGCCCCAAGGAACTTTTTGTTTAGCCGCATAAACTTGACAAAGTTGCACACAAAAATCTTTCCTCAATTTCCTCTCCCATTCCGCCTTTCTTTTCCCCCCTTGGTTGCTGCTGCTGCGTCGTCTTCTTCTTCTCTTTCGCCTGGCTGCATCCAAAAACTTTACGATTGTGCAGTGTCTGCATCTGAGTCTCTTGCCACTTGCTGTTGCATTTGCCGACTTTTGCCCATTAAGCTGAACAGATGAACAAAAAATAAAATTTCACACAACTTTTTTACGCTCACGTTTTATGGGATATTTCGACTATTAGATGACGCTTGAGTTACCAAATATTATCAGCTCTTAGATTAAGTTGCTAGTATTATTTTAATACCAAACAGTTATTGATGAAATCTGACGTAAATACCTTTGATTCTAAAAATATTAGTGGGATTCCGGTAAACGTTTTAGATTTGGTTTAAATTTCGCAGTCAGCTGTTCACAGCTGCTCCATACATTCTGCTGTAATATCAATATGGAGAACGTTTATATATTTCCTTTTCTTGTCTTTGCGCCCTTTTTTGTATATAGTTGTCAATCGGCTGTTCACGAAATCTAAAACCAATCAGTGTGCAAAAAGGGTCGTTCCGTCAACTGATTTAGATTTGGTTAAAAATAATCTAAACCAAATCTAAAACGCTTACCGGAATCCCATTATTATTTTTTTTACAATAATGTTAAGTATAGTAGAGTTCTTCAAACACTTTAAGCCTGGAGTGTCTAAGCAAGATTTAAATACAAAATTAATTTTTCAATTGAATAGATAACAGTCCTAGATAACAGTCCTAGATAACAGTCTTAATCAACGCCATGTTTCAAAATTAGTATCAAAATGACTTTAATTCACTACAATCAATTTTCAATTCAGTTTTGCACAAAAATTAATTTATTTTTTTATTTTCTTAATTTTCTCAATTCCTCTGGCAAATCATGAAATTCACGCAGGTCTGCCAGAGTTGCCACTGTTTCCGCAAACAATTCAAGTTTTGGCCACAAACAAAATGGCGACCATTTTAGTCTGGGGCGAGACAGAGAAAACGCAGAGAAGATGGGGAGCGAGAGAGAGGAACAATTGTTTGCTATTGTTGTGTTATTGCCACTGGCTATGTGCCACCTGTACGCTGTGAAGTGGCTACTCTACACCCCCCCCGCCATCCCTTCTCTCTCCTTCGCTCTCGCTCTCCTCGTCCCCTCTACGCACACATTCTTTCAAGGACACTTTTTGCTTTCCCTCTGCTTTGTCGCCGCTTCGTTTCCTTTGCCTTTCTTCATATGTATAAATCAAGTTTGGTTTCCTCTTTTTACTTTTCTTAAATTTTTGCTTCTTCTTCTCCTACTGCCATTTCCATTTCTCTTCGTCTTCGTCTTCGTCTTGTGCTTTGATTCCATCTTTCGCATATTTCCCCAGACAATAAAGCGAGGTAAAAGCAAACACTCAACACAGCATTTTCTAGGCTCCCTTTTCCAGGGTTGCAAAATGTGCTAGGTACACAAAACGTATGTGCATTTCTGCCAAAAGCTGTCAGACTAGGATATACCCTGTAACTGATTAGCTTAAAAGTAAGAAACAAATAAAATATAACATTTAAAATTAAAAAACAATTATTACATAAAATAATTCAAATACTCACAATGAAATTAATTGAAAGTTAATATATACAAAAAAAAATAAATAAATAACAGAATATTCTTTTTGAAAATAGAAAATAAAGATTTAAAGAGTTGACTATAAAAATTCAAAGCGCCCAAATTCTTGAAATTCTTATTCGTCTCATAAAGAAATTCAAAAGGAAAGAGTAAAAAATTGAAATAGAAGGAAGTTTACTTGATTCTATCACATTCTGTCAATACTAATTTGAAACTGTCGAAGCTAATGATATCAACAACAGCAATAAAAAAAAGAAGAAGAAATGGAAGATTTGGGGTTAAATCCGTTTTTTATTGCGCTTTTCCTCTTGGTTTTATGGCTGGCCATTAAACCATCAAATTCGCATAGAACTCACATCCATTTGACATTACGTTTCCTCACATCCTAAACATTCTGCTCAGGATTCTTGTTTGTGTTGTTATCCTTTGTTTGGATTGTTGTTGTTGTTGGAGAAAGGGTTGACTTGGCTTTGAAATTGGTTAGAGGGTAGCAAAGAGGGTTGCAGAATTTTGCGAGACGTTTTAACGTATTTTATGATTGATTGATTAGTCAATTAGACGGCAGTTGAGAGAGAACAAATTCAGAGAGAGAACTAGAAATAAATCTCGTTAGTTAGATTAGGGCAATGTTAAGACATAAATGCTGTCGGAAATGTTGCAACTTCTAAAGTTCGTCATGAAGCTAATTGAAAAAGTTAAAAAATAAAAAAAAAACAGTTTATAAAGCACTCAGCGTAATCTTTGTTAACTTTTCGTTTTACTTTTTCTCTCAACTAAACCACCCTACACATTATACTATATAATGCCTATGCCTATTCACAGAATTAAGCATCAAAAGCATATTTGCCAGACATATTTTTCCCCCTCTCAGCATTTTCTTTGCCGGCTAATCAACGCATGAAAATTCAAAGGAAAAACTTTCACTACCAAAACAAAGCAAAAAAAAATTGAGGAGAGAAAAAGTGGAAAAAGTTAAGTTGACTCTTGGTTTACTTTACTTATTTTATATGCGAAGCATTCAAAAATAGTCTATAAATTTTGCTTACAAATTCTTGGACCAAAATTTTGGCGCAAAAAATCACTTTAAATACCCTTGAAAAGGACATTTTAATTTGGTAACGAAAAGATAGAGAGAAAACTCATGCCATTAAAAAAATAACAATATTTTTTGGTTGAATTTTCAAAATCAGTTGTAAGTCAAAAAAAAAATATATTTTGTTTCATGAGATATCTCAAAACAACTCGCAACTTCAGCATTAAATAATAATTTAATGTTTTAAAAATTTTTCAAAATGTCTTGAGGTATTAAAAATTAAACAAATTTATTTGAAATCAAGATATTATAAGTATTATATAGAAGTAAAAGAAACGATTGGTGAAAAACAATGATATTTTTATATGAAGTTTTTAATTTTGCGCCTATTAAATTGTAAGTGGACATTTCTTAAAATAACTTAAAAAACATTTTTAAATTGGACTACTGAATCATAAAACTAAGTATAATAGGTCGCAAATTTATGATGAAACTTTTACCAGTTTTTCAAGATACATATTTTCAAAGAATAAAGAAAATAATTTATTATTTATGAAAAATACTTGATGTTATTTTAAATAAAAACATTTTGAAAAATATGCAGTTATTTTAAAAGGTATCAGGTGTTCGGTATGCCAAAAATAACATTTAATTCTTTTTTCATTTTCTATGTTTGCCCTCTCCAAGTGGGCGGTACCTCACTAAGAGGGTGTTGTGCGGATGCTGTGAATGTCTTTCTGTGACGACCGTCCTTCTTTCCTTCCCACCTCTTAATTTGCCGACAGCAACAGACTGAAAGTGAAGTCGGTTTAGGGTAAATCGTAAATCTCAAATTGTACTGGGTGTTCTTTGTGGCAGAACAAGAGCAAGAGGGGGATTTGTTTTTGTACTCGTATGTGGCAAAGCAACCACCTTCACTTTTGCCAGTTGCCAGTTGCCAGTTGCCTGTTGCTAAAACTAGGAAAAATGACAGTCCAACTTCACACAGGTTTTTCCCCAGCATTTTCGTAGTTTTTTCCTTTGGCGAACACGAATTCAATGCTGGCAAACTCGGCAAAATGTTTTCCTCATACGCCCAAAAAAAAGGTGCATGGAACAGGAATAAAAGCAGACACAACAATATACACACACACTCGACCGGAAGCTGTAGGAAAGCAAAGCGGAAACGAAAAACAGAAAACAAAAAAACATGAATGCGAAAAACCTTTTTCTCAACGACGAAGTCTCGAGACCCTTAAGAATCTTGTGAAATGGAGCAGAAAACACAATTCAAGTTAAATTTATATGAATTAAAGTAACCATGGAGAACAGTTGATTTATTGTTCAAAGACCAAGGACCTTTTAAAGTGACCATGGAGAACATGTTGAAGACAAAACATTAATAAATTGTCTCCAAATGAACCAATTCAAATCAAGCAAACAAATTTTGAGCAAGCAACTTGATAAAGTGACCATGGAGAACTTACACCATTGATTCCCATTTAGATTTAGACAACACAAATTAGCTTAATTCTATTAAAAAGTTTCTTTGTTTTTGATTAAATAAGTGCAATTTGAAAACATTGCTTAAGACTTGTGATCAATCAATTTGTTACGCTGATCGAATTTGAGATATTCTAATTTAGTATTTACATAAACATACAGCTTCATTAAACTAGCATACCCTTTGTCTCCATTTAGTACAGGGTATTTAAATTCCACTTTTACCCAATTCTGGTTTTCAACATGTTTTTTAAAGCGTACTCAAAATGGCAGCCATAAGCAAAAAATGGCAAATGGCGAAACTTTATCAAGTATACGACATGTGTGTAGAAAAGTTGTTGCTGCTGTTGTTGTTATTGTTGTCGCCCATTGTGCAAGTTGTGAAAATACTTTGCGGCTATATAACACAAAAAACTTCATATATGGTAAAGTTGTAAGAAAATGAAAACCGGTAAAAAAAAGAAAAAACTTTCATCTGCAGTTGACGTTGTTGTTGTTGTTGTTGTTGTTGTTGTTATTGTGCCATATCTTGAAGCGACAGCACAAAAAAGTGTCTGACAAAATGTTGGCAATGACAAAAAAAACAACAACAACAACTACAATACAACAACCGTTGCAGACGACAAAAGTAAAAAGCCAAAATGAGAGAATACTGCAAAAGAAGCAGAGAAAATCGACAAATTTCGGCAGATACACACACAGCAGTAAACAAACAGATACATACATACATATGTATGTACATAAGCACACACACACACAGACAAAGGCAACTTCCTGAAGCTGCCGGCGACTTTTTGCTATTTCCCATTATGTATACGCAATGTTGAACAGTGTCGATGCAAAAAGGAAGCAACAACGAGACATGAGAGAGCTCCAAACAAACAGACAAACAAGCGAGACAGAGAGAGAGAGTGAGAGAGAGGGGGGAGGGGAGGGGAGCGCAAGAGAGCAAAAGTGAGAACGACTGAGAAAGAGTGTGGGAAATGGGGAAGCTTTAAATATTGTCGGAATTTGCATTTTGAGGGTTATTATTATTTGTATTATACTGTTGCTGTTGCTGTTCTTCTTCTTCTTCTATTTACTATTATTATTGTTGTTGCCGTTCCATAGTTACGCTGTAAACAGTTGCTCATCCCCCAAAAATAAATTGTCCAACAGCACCAACAACATAAGCATACCCTGTAAATTGAATATGCTATGAATTTGAATTGTATTTAAAACAATTTTATCAGACAAGAAAGCTGAAAAAAAAATACTTCATAAACTCTTAAAATATATTAAAAGGCTTGGCATTTTAAAATATTAGAGAATATTTTAGATAAGAGATATTTTATAGTTATAGCCTATAAACAAAAATATTTTTAAAATTATATTGATGACATAAAAAAGCTTTTAAATAAGTAAAGAATTCTATAATTACATACTTTGAGTTTGCTTATATCCTATAAACTCGAAAATTTTGTATTGTATTTATATTTTTTATTTAATTTCTCCAATCATGCAATATTGTTTTTAATTTAATATTGATTTTTGTAGGCTATTTATTTTTGTGCAAGAAAATTTAATTTCCCATTAAATTTGAATAATAACATACATAGTTTTTTTAAGGGTATCTGTGCGTCATTCTACATGCTTTTTTTTGTAGTTTTTGTTGCTATTTGTCTTTGTTTGCTTTTCTTGAGTGTGTGTCGTTCTTTTTTCCATTCCATTTCATTGTTCGCTGACCCAATTGCAAAAGGCCCCGAAGGAACATTTCATTGATTATCCTGTCCAGGTGTGTCTATGTGTGTATGTGTGTGTGTGAGGGGTGTGAGGGGTGTAAAGGTGTGAGCTGGGTGTGTCTGTCTGTTTGCATAGCATTTACACTGTCCATTTTTAATACTGCATCTGTGCAAAGTGGTTAAATCAAGCGTCACTGATGCAATTAAAACGAGCATCGGACACCAAAAATGGATAGGAAAAGCAGAAAAGGGACAAGGGGACGAAGTAGGGATAACATGGGGCAAACACACTTGTGTCCAGACTCAAAAGCAGACTGGGAAATTGCATGGAAAATTAGCTTTCACTGCGTCCATGGAAACTTTTCAACCCAACGCGCAAATCAGAAGAGCAAAAATTGTAAAAGCGAGAGAAATTTTATTGCTCCTCCTGCGCTTAACTTCTCGTTATTTTGCTCGATTTTAAAATTCAGAAAGACAGCATTTGTAATTCTCGAATTTTTTCATTTTATCATATTATTGCTATGCAAATTGGTTTCAATTTTCGTTGTGCTGCTCGTCTTGCTTCTCTCATCACTTCGGTACCAAATTCTGTTTGTAACTTCTAATATTACTTCTTTCGTCGCTTCTCTTGCCGCTTCTCTCGGCATTTTTACTATCACTTTCCACAACATTTCTTTTTTCAACTCTATTAACACTTTTCCATTTCTCTCAAGAACTCTTTAATTACTTCTCCCAATGTCTCTAACGTCTCTCTACTGTTCTCACTTCTCTTATTTCGCTTTTATTACAACTTCATTCATCTTTCTTTCGATCGCTTCTCTCATCACTTTTTTCAGTACTTCACTGCTTTTCTTATAACTTCTCTAGTCATTCAGCTTATCTCTGTACTCTCAAACGCTTCTCACTTCTAAAATGATCGCAGTTCCATCACTTTTAGGTTCTCTCAATGAATGCTTTTTCTCTTCCCTCATCACTTTTCTCATTACTTTTTTACTCATTTCCCTTCTTGCTTCTCTCATCATTTTCCTAGTCGGTTCTCATCTCATCGCTTATATCAAACGCTTCTCACTTTCCTTAACTTCCATCTTTCCATCACACTTTTCACATTGACTCCTTTCAATCATTGTCGCTTCTCTGAATGCTTCTCTCGCTCTCGCTTTTGTTTCAAGCCGCCCACGACGCCAAGTGTTAACTATCTGTTGCCCCAAAAGGGGGCGTCTAACAGCCACGCCCATTTGTCTGTAACGGAAATGTAGGCAACAACGAGACAACAACAATGAAACGAGACGAGACGATACGGAACGGAACGGGGAGCAACGAGCGAGGGAGAAAGGACAACAGATTGCAGGCAAATGCAATTTCCTCATCGCACAATGCTCGACATTAAGCGACACCTGGCGGTCGACGTCGGCAAATTACAGGAATTGCCAGCACAAAGCGGAAATGTTGAGGCAACTCCTTTGTTTACGACTGCAATGTGAAACCGAATGGAAAACCTCGTTGCAAACAATTTCCATCTGAACCCAAACTCGAACTCAAACTCAAATTCAAAACTCAAACTCAATTTCTTCTCATCCATTGTTGAACTATTGCTGAACCACTAATGACACCGCTAATGAAACACAGTGCGAGGCAATCGCTTAGAGTTGCCAAAAATGGCGTTGCCAAAACTCTTGTCAACTTGTCAACTTGGCCAATTGCCAGCGATTTGTTAGCCAACTCAGCACTGATTACAATAATGAAGCCAACGATAAGCTTCATAATGATGAAACAGTTGATAAACCTGATGATGAACCATTTGATGATGACGATGTTGATGACTTGAAGCCGTCTACAGACATTGAATCAATATGTTGACATAAGTTGAGAAAGTGTCTCTCATTGTCTCATTGCCAGCGACAGCTGAGAATCTGACAGTTTGTGAAAATGTCGTAAATCCAAATCGCTTGTGACGATTGAAAGCAAAAGGAAGACAAAGCTTTGGCAATGTCGTAAAGTCAATTTTCTTCCTTGTTTTGATGTACCCACCCTTTTTATTCACTAAAACCCCCCACTTTATGCATTCTTCTATCATACAACCATTTTTTAAATTTACTCCTAATTTATATTTAAATTTTATTTTTAGTTTTATTTAGAGTTGATCTTGCATTTTGCTTCATTTCTTGAATGTGCCAAAATTGATATTTAAAAGCTTTTCACCTTTTGAAAGCTATAGAATTTATTTGTAAGTCATTAATACACATTTTTTAACTAAAATCAATTGTTTTTTAGTTATCTGTTTTTGATTTTCGAATTTGAATATGTGTGGAATTTCTGCCATTTTTTTGGCTCTGAAATGTCGAAAAAGTTTGAATAAATTTGAAAATTAAAGCATGAAAGTCAATTTAGGGTTTATCATATTGATTTAGCTAATGACAACGTTATTTATTATTTTAAAACTAGCTAAAAACCCGAAATTTAGCTTCTTTTTTGAATAGTTAATTTATGGGAACTTTTAAATTATCGCCCAAACTTAAATTTAAGTGGATTCTCTCATTCTTTTATATATATGCCCCTTAAGTTTTTTATTTGTAAACGTTAAAAAAAGAAAACGTCAAACCTAATATGCTCTCAATTAAAATAGTCTAGAGTATACTGAGATTTCATAATTTCTCTAAGGTTAAGTCAGACCAAAAGGTGCGAAATGTTGAGAGTCTTTCTCATGTTGTCCTTCAATGAAGTCGAATCGCAACGGAAATAAGTCTGAAATAAAGGAGAAGAAGAACAACAACAACAACAAGCAAACAACAACAACAACAACACGAAAGCAACTTGAGATAAGAAGAAAGCAATGTGACAGCTGTCAAAGCACAACGCAGAATTGTGGCATGAAAACGGATGGGGGAAAGGGAGCCCAAACATATAAAGGAACAAGGAATAAGGAAAAGCTAAGCAAGTGGAATGGTCTAAGGGAATGCGGCAAAGAGACAGACAGAAAGAGAGAGCGAGATAGGGAGAGGGAGAGGGAGAGAAATACACGACTTATCAGGGAAACCACCCGAAAATCTTTAAGAACTTTGGGGGAAGCAGCTGCTGTTGCTATAACAACAACAACACCAACAACAATGGTAACTACACTCATGCTGATGATGATGATGATGATTATTATGGGGCAAAACCAGGGGGACAAATGGGGAAGATGGCCGAAGGGGAGTGGAGTGGAGTTTGCTGCAACATAAAGTTGCGTTTAAACGGATTTCGACACTGGCACGAAATTCAATTTAATTAATCAGCGGCAAAAGGGAAAAAACAACCCTCCCAAGAAGACGCAGACCAAAGAAGAACGCAACAGACAAGCTGCTCGACTGTTAGTTGCCCAGTAGTTGTATCTTCGTAAAGTTTTAAAATGGACCTGCAAGGCAGATTACAAAAGTATTGTCAACAAATTTGTTTTAGTTCCTGAGATCTCTATGCTAGAAACATTGTCACAAACCTATAAGCCCTTGTATCCCTGCTGGCTACTGGGCTAAACAGTGCCCCAGGGGCGGAAATAAGTGCGGGAGTGGAAAAAAAGAGGGGGTGACAGCAATGTATTGCCATCTCTTTCTTGTATTTTGATTTCTTTTCAACAACTTTGCTCTACCTGCAAATGCAATTAATCATTCAGTTTTTAGCATTTTGCCTTCTTTCTCCTTATGGTTTATTCTTCTACTTCTTATACAACTTTTTCTTCAAGTTAATTAGCCTTCGAGCAACCCTCGCTTGTCACTCCCATCCTCGTTCGATCATCCAACTCAGATATCATTCGCATCACACACATAATTAGACCAATTTGCATATGGGATTAAAGTGTGACCAGCTAATGGGGTCAGTCTGACCACACCAGACTGTGGTTGACCCTTTTCTTGTGGCTTGGTCACCTCGTCACATTCATCAACTTTAATTGATTGAGTTAACTCGGTTGAGAGAACCTAGATGAAGCTTTACAGATTAATCAATCTTATAAAAAAACCTCTTTACGAGGTAAAAGTCTAGTGCCGAAAACATTTTCATGCCCCAAAATTTCTGATATCCAATTTTGTGACGAAAAATATTAAATTTTACACATGAATTATTAAAAAATAAAATTTTTGTCACTGGCACTTCGCAAAAAAGTACTATTTATTAGGTATGAAAAATTTAGCGCAATGTGCCCAGTGACAAAAATTTTATTTTTTAATAATTCATGTGTAAAATTTAATATTTTTCGTCACAAAATTGGATATCAGAAATTTTGGGGCATGAAAATGTTTTCGGCACTAGACTTTTACCTCGTAAAGAGGTTTTTTTATAAGATATCAGAAATTTTTTAATAAGACATCAGAAATTTTGACAATTGCAATATTTTTTTAAACAATTCAATAATTATATAATTAAGAGAATAAAAAACACATTCAATCAGAGACGTTTCAATATTATATATATTTATAAATATATTTCGATCTTGCTGTAATTGGAATTACAAAATGTTTCATCTGCCGCAAAAAGAATTCACCACTTGCAAGCAGTATCTTTCCACATGCACTGCAAGCAGTGCAAGTAGTGTACATGCAGTAGTATACATGCAGTAGTGTAAAGGTAAATGGTATATTCAATTAACAGGTAATATCTTGCCTAAACGAATTTTGAGAGATAGGTGTTATATGTCAAAAGACGCGGAATTGAATTGACTACAACATACTACATATTTAAAAGTGATTTCTTTTGTAGATTTTTCTTAAATGGAAAAATAAAAATTATTTCACCTGTAGCTGTTTACCTTTTTTCTTAAAAAAAAAACTTTGAAGGTATGCCTAAAAGCCCTTCAAAATACCTTTTAATCGATATATAGATCATATCTGTAGCTTCTATAGTATGGATGCTATGAGGGTTTTAACTTTAGCGGTTTTTAGCGATTTCCCGCTAAATTAGCTATTTTTCGAAAAAGTCGTAGAACAAACGTTTCTATATTTTTGAGCGGGAACAAGTCCTCATTCAAACATTTTAGCTAAATCATCGCTTTGATACTAACAAACAAACAAACAGACATACTGACTTTTCATCTCATTTTCGAAAGGCGACTAAAAATTTCAAAATTAATTATTTTTTGAACCAGTAATCGGATTTCGATGATCGAGATGTCATTCGACGCGTATTTTTGATTAGAATAGTAAAAAATAAAAAAAAAAATCAAAAAGGCCCCAACGGCCCCATTTGCCCCAATCATTTAAATTTTTTCCCTCCCACTTACACCTGTTTATCTCACGAACCAGGTGAGTTTCCAAAAGTCTTAGTATGCACATTTGTAAGTTAAATTGATACCTTTCGATCGGTATATAACTCGACCCGATCGGACGGTCATAGCAAATTTTCCATTCTTCCTGTGTATATATGCTAGTCGCCTTCGCACCCTTCGTGCTGCTTTCGTCACTAGCGCGGACTGCCGTCCGCAGTGATGTGCTTTAATTTGTTTGATTGAAAAAAAAAAATAGTAAAAAAACAAAAGAAAGAGAGAAACTCATTTTCACATATTGGATTAAGGTTTAAAGTTTTTTAAAATGTGCTTTGCCTAAATTTGCCTAAAAATTGATGGTTTTATTTACAAGCTACATGTCAAAAATAGTTACAAAGAAAATGCAAATACACACAAATCAATTTTAGAACCAGTAATTTGCTATTTTACGATTATTTGTAGTACGTAATCTTAATACAGCCCCGACTTGATGCAGTCGCACATTTAACAAGCTGCTAATTTATTTGCCGAGTGATCAATTGACAATTTTGCACGACCCTCGTGCAATTTGCGCTACCTGCCATCCCATCCCATCCCATCCGTCCATCCAATTGTCAGGGTCGCCATGCCATTCCTTTTACCATTTAGCACCTGGGCGCCAGACAAAGCTTAGTCGGGCAGTTGGAATTAGGGAGAATGATAAAGTGAGAGAGGGCAGAAACGTTGGGAGTCAAGAGAAAGAGTAAAAATATGTAGAAATTTTAAAGTTGTGCATGCTCGACCGCCAAATACCCTATTGGGGGATGGCTAATTTTATTCAAAAATTATATGTATAGTAAGGGATCCAAAATAGATATATATACAGGAGTGCCACAGGAATTGCTTTCGCTTGAATTTGACATAATTTTCATGCAAATTTACAGGGATGCCACAGAAATCGCTTTCGCTTAAATTTGACTTAAATTTGTATGAAATTTATGTGAAATTCAAGCGAAAGCAATTCCTGGAGCACCCCTGATACATTTATCTATTGAATCAGACTTAGTTGATAACAGGGCATTATGGAGTTGAGTTTAATACGCAATTTTAAGCAATATCCACTAGATGGCGCCCTTTTTTTGCTCTAAGATCGACATGTTGAAAAAATACAAATATATATTATAATATTCAGCTTTTATATTTTTGAATTTAAGCATTTGAGACTCTTTCTTGGCCGTTCAATTTTTACATTCTAAATACATTTTTTTTTTAATTTAAAATTGTAGTGTAATTTTTTCAATATTTCAATATAAATTTTAAACTTCTAATTTTGTATAAAAATGTGTTTGAAAATGAAAAATAAATGCTAAGACGACTTTCTCAGCCTGTCACATGCAGTTGCACAAAACTATCACGCTTTTATTGTCAGCACTTTTAATGAGTATTCAAAAAAATTAACTGCAGTGCATAAACTATGGCAATAAATCTGTTTTAGGCTACGTGGTCCGAAAGAGAGAGAGAGAGAGAGAGAGAGTGAAAGAGAGAGAAAAGCAGTGGCTGTTGTCGCATTGATAATGTGAATGCACACAGACGGGCACACCTGAGCTGGGTATGTGTGAGTGTGTATGTGTGTGTGTGTGTGTGTGTAAGGGAAGGGAAGGGGAAAGCGTAACGAGTTGAAGGACAGACTGAATACAGTTGAGAACAGAAGCATTTAAAAAGCGGAAATCAGACAGACAACAGAAATAAACCACTATAAAAGAGTGCAAAAGAGAACGAGAAACTGACAGAGAGAGACAGAGAGAGAGGAAGTGAACAGATGATTAAGAAGGGGAGAGGTAAGCTTAGAAGGGGATAGAGACAAGTGCAATGTCGCTAGACAAACAGACAGATAGTTAGAGTTAGAGTTAGAGTTGGAGATAGAGAGAGAGAAAGAGAGAGAGAGAGAGGTAAACACACAGCACTTCTGTGTGTTTGTGTGTGTGTGCCACGCTCCACATTCAATTGGAGTTTTGCCTTTGTGACTCGGAGTTGAAGCCAACGCCTGAGATAATTACTTGCAAAGCGATTTCTCATTGGTAGCGCTTAGTTGAGGTTTATGCGTCAGACAAAACGTGTTAACCAAACCTAAGAATGTTGTCAAAATGCATGATTTAAAGCATATCAATATTTAAATATCAATAACATATTGATTAAAAGTAAAAGTGTTTGATACCGATCGTTTTAACAAAATACAAGACGTTTGCTGATTTGTTATCGATAACTGTATCATTTGCTATCAATAGAACTAGGCAAGCTAAGCAAACATATCGATTAATGTCGCATGTAAAATCGATATTAAAAGTTTTCAAAATTTCAGTAGGCTAAAGTTAACTTCAATAACATTAATGTTATCGATAAACATCGATATATAAGTTAAATTCATGAGAATGACAATCTTTAAGCTCTAAGCTCGCTCAGCGAATGACTTTGGCCTCTGAAGAGAATTAGACACACTTTAGAGTTGTGAATAGGTAATGAATAATGCGAGTACTCATTCCTCTACTCACTTGCACTCGTACACTCAGACAATTCAAATTCTGAAATTCGGCTTTGATTCATCTCTAAAAGGAATGTTTCTTAAATTTAAAACTCTTCCTGTTCAAAATGTAGTATATCATTCTGAAAAGTAGCCCATAATGACAGAAAATGTATTTTGAAAACCAAAAATATTTAAATTAATCTAAGATTAGGAAATTTTATTTCGAATTTTTTAAAAAATTCTAAATTCTAAGACATTTTTTGCTTATTTTAGAAACAATAAATTTAATATCATTTCGTCATAATAATAAAATATTAATTTTATGTCAGATCATTATATTAAAAAAAAAAATATTCCAAAAATTTAATATGTTTTTTTTTTAAATATTTGGAAAATTTTTGGAAAGTAAACAGAAATATTTCTGACAATAAAAAATTTTTCTTAAATAAGGGCAGTTTTTTTCTTTGAGTGTTTGCAAACTCGTACTCGTATTTGTATTTGTATTCGTACTCGTATTTGTATCTGTATTCGTATTCGTATTTGTATTCGTATTCGTATGTGTATTCGTAAATGCTGGGCAGGCATACAAAAAGCACTTGACAACAGAATTGCGGAGTGGCCTTTGTCTCGGCTGTGACAATAAACTTGAATTACGGCCACAAGACATATGCATAAATGCATTCTCTCAGCCTAGCCAGCATAAGTATCTCGTACCAAGCACACACTCTATTTGTGTATCTGCATCTGCATCTATGTATCTGCATGTCAACCTGTATCTTTGCACAATTGTTGTCAGCACTTGTCGGCAATGCAGATGCCGTGATCTCCACGTTAAGCTTACCGCATTGTTCTCCACCTTTTGTAGAAGCCTTAGGCAGATATGTGGTTGGGTAGCTACGACTACAAATACTCTACATCATGTTACGTACCTGTAATGAGCATAAAATAAGCATTAAATAACATTAGTTAGAAATTAAGCCAATTTCATGTGATAAAAGCTTCAATAAGTATTTGGAAAAGAAAATTGAAAGGGGAAGCAAGATTTTTTAAAAGAAATCTTTAGTTTATTTACTCATATTTGATTTATGCAGTAATGTTAGAGCAAAAGATTAATATAAGGAAATTGTATGCATTATGTTATGCTGATTTCCAAAGCTTCTGCAAAGCTTTTAGCTCAACAAAAGCTCCTTAAAGCTCTACTAACTTTCTGAAAATTTCAAAATATGCTTTAAATTTCAAATGTGCTGACAAGTCATCAGTTAATAAAATTTGAAAATAACACAGAAAATTTCGGAGATTTTACGAGAACAAAAGTTAAAAACACTGTCAAGGCAATAAATTGATAGAGAAGAAAGCGAAGAGAAATATGTGGGTGGAGAAAAGAGAAAGAGTGTGCGAGGGGGAAAGGAGATAAAAATAAGGACAGAGAGAAAACAGAAAACAGCTTAATTTGATGTCATGAAGAATTGTTATTGCTGTCATTAAAAATACTAGTAATGTTCGGAGTTCCGAAGCTCGACGTTATTTCCCCCCCTTGGATGATATCAATGTTCAGAGCATTATTAATGTCATTTGTTGTTGCTGTTGTTGCTGTTGTTGTTGTTGCTGTTGTTGTTGTTGCTTGTGATGCATTTAACCCCCGGCACAAATGAAATTAGAGCGCAAACATTTCAATTTTTATGTCGCCTGCCGCAGGAGTCGAAAGAAAAGCGATAGCATTTTCCACACAACGCGGTGGTGGCTGCGGGAGGAATGTGGGGGGAGGAAAATTCGACAGACGGGTGGGTGCATTAACCTTTCATCTAACACCGACTGACACCAGAAAAGTTGAAAAGGTTTTTCTGCATTTCCACGCATCGTACTCATCACCGTCACCTGACCGGCAAAAAAGCAAAGTGACAACTTTGAGCAATGCTAAAAAAGAGAAAAGCTACAACAACAACAACAACAGCAACAATGGCATGAAGAATATCACATCTTTTGAGCTTCTTTCTGGGCGTCACAACTGTTGGCATCTAAATTTTTTTTCCTTTTTTTTTGGCCCAGTACTTAAAGGGAACACAGGCTTATCGGTTTATGACAATGTCTGTTATTGTCATTTCTTTGGCTGCATATAGTTCTACATATGGGCATTTCCACAGAAATGTCAACCGAGGCCAAAAACGTAAAATTGATCAAAAACTCACATCTTGTGAAATTTTCTTCCAAAAATGTATTTAAGTTATTTATTTAAACAATATACGCTAGAATAAATACATTAGGATGAACATATAGATTCTACATTGGAATAAATTCATTTTTTCCATATTTTTGCCTATTTTCTTAAAAATTGACTTTCAAAATGGACCGTTTGTATTCTATCGATAACACTAAGTCAGATAGTAAGATTGTAACATAAACCATTTTAATACATAGAAATATATTGAAAGTTTAATTTAAAATAAGTTTTTCGAGCTGTTTCGATATATAAATTAAAAAAAGGGAGACAGAAACAATAGAAATATGTTGTGGAACAAAATGTCGCGGGCGACATGTCGCGTGCGACAGTGATTCAAATCAAATTAAAAACAAAAGCACTTAATATTTTTAAATCAAACAAAAAACATTTTTAAGATAAATCAATGCATTACATATTAAACTAAATTGCATCAAAATATTCGATCACGTTTTGCCGAAATCAGGGTTAGAACTGGTCGCCGAAAAAACAACTTCTGTTTGAGTCGCTGCGAATGCGTTGGTTTTTTGAAATTATCTTGAAAACGAACAATTCCCAAAAGAAACATTTGCACTCATATGTATAATTATCTCTTTTTATTAAGTCTACAAGTATTTTTTAATTATATAGATTGTTTTGGCTTCTTTTTTAATTTTTAGGTTTCTTGAATTTCTTAAGTAGTTATTTCTATAAGTTTATTTGGATTCTGCAATTTTATCTTATTTATTTATTTATTTTATCAGACTACGAGTACTGGGCATCTAACAATCGAGCAACTCGCTTATAGCGTTCTTACTTGCTTTTTTTATAGTTGCCCTTTTTTATAGTGCGCATCCTTTTTAAGCCCCTTTCTGCATATATACGCAAACACATTTAATATGTTCTCTTTTAGATACCCTCAACACAATGCTAAGGGATTTAGAGGGTATTACAGCATCGAGCAAATCTTAAAAGTCTCTGCAATAATTAATGACAATCTGTCTTTAAATTTGATATATTTGATATAGGAATAGGCCAACTAGTTCAGAATCTATTCTATATATTCTAATGTATTTATCTATCTTTGTCTTTATTTGCATCTAACTGTCAGCATTTATCTATCAGTCTTTTATCTATTTATCATTGCAAATATTACTTTATACTGAAATAATAATATCTTTATTTGTATTGATCTATACATATTTTTTAAACCTTTTTTCTGAATTTAACATCAGTTTCTATTTGAAAATATCAGTTAGTTATTTATCAATGAGTTATTAAAAAAGCTAATTAAAGTTATCTCTCAAAATCTGAACAGATTTATCTTTTAAGGAAGAGAGTTTTCTTGTCAGCACTTTGAATATTAAATCACAGTGTATGTAATGTCAATTAATTTAATTCGCCTTTCAAAATCAAATTATTATTTGAGAACAGCTGGAATTGGCATTTTAAAGTTGCCCTCAACTTGAAGTAGTATTAGAAGATTGAAAAAAACAACGAAAAATGAAAGAGGAACAGGATAGAAAGCAACCCCATTGAAAGCGTTGACAGGCCGTGTTATTGGCATTCGCTGCCCAATCGAATGCCAATCGATAAACAATAATGGCAACTCGATGCCGCCGGCCAGTCAACATTTTTGGGCCAGTCGAAGCCACCCCAAAAGACAGGACACAGGGCAGGACTCTAACGCAGACTGAGGCGGACAGAGAATAGAGACTTCCACTCCTCTCTGTCCACAGTCGCCACCCCTGGGAAACGATGAGAAAAATCGCACAAAAAACGCAGAGAAATGTGTTAAAAATGCAGGCCACAAAAAATAGTGAGGGAGACGTATAAGGAGGTGGGAAAGGAACTGTCCCTGTTGTGATTTTCAAAGTTAGTTGCACATATTTTCCGCTCTAGCCATTAACAAGAAGGAATGCCGCAGTCGAGTCTGCTCGACAGTGAGATACCCGCTAAGCTGATACAAAAAAAGGAAGAATTGGCTCTCGATGAAAACTCTTAGTTTTGAGACAATGCATAAATTTTACAATATATAAAATTTGCATTTAAAAAAAACATTAATTAATATTAAATATATATCAAAATTTTTTGTATCTTCATATAATTAGCACGTTACGAAACTTTTTTAATTGTCAAAAAAAATAAATGTGAAAAAACTTGAAAAATATATATTTAAATGATATCAAAATTTAAAGACAAATGATAATTGTCAGCAATAAAAAAGATATGTGGAAAAACTTAAAAAATATATATTTCTAAAAAAAAAATGTTATCAGAAAAGTACAGACAAATGATAAATGTCAACAAAAAGAAAAGAAAGAAAAATACTTCTTTCAGCCTGTTGCCAACATAGCCAATAAGCTATAACACTCTTTCACCCTTTTCAGTGTAACAAATAAAGCAATAAAAGTTTCTATTGCTGCGACACGTGGCAAAAGAAATTTGTGAGTTGATTTACTCGGCGCAGATCCAACAATTGGTTCAGACATTTAACTCAATTGTGGGCTTAAACGAGTTGCGAATTGCAAGCTGATTTCATAACTGCAACTGCAACTGTTCCTCACTCACTCCCACTTCCACTTCCACTTCCACTGCACTTGTCAGTCGCTGAGACGTCGCTGTTAAGTTGCGGTAAATTCAATTTCCTTTCGGCAACATCTTTCAGTGCACTTTGGCACGTAGTCTCCCTCTTGTAGAATGAGATGTTTATGCAAACAGTTTAGAAATTTCCTCCCCTTTCTCTCTCCTCTGTCTCTCTGTCTCTCTCTCTCTCTCTCTCTCTCTCTCTCTGTGCTAAACGTTTGTTTAACCTCCAGTTACATGCTTCAAAGCTTGCCACCGCGTTGCACATGTAACTGTAACGAGCGGAGATGCAACACTTTGGCCAAATGCCAATCTTCTGCTTCTTCTCCACTTCTCTTCCCCTCTGCAGCTCACCTCAGCTCTTCTACCCTGACCTTAGGGTAATGTCGAGGGGTGCAAAACGTAGCCCAACTATGCATCGGGGAGCCATAAATTACACACCAGGCAGACGATATAATTGCCCTCGAACTCCACGTTGCAGCAATAACAAAATATGGACAGACGTGCACTTGGCAGGACTGCACACTAAATATATCCGAATACATTCGTATTTATAATACGAGTACGAATATAAACTCTGAATCCTTGAAATTTGCACATTACTCAGCGCTGTCAAAGACAGAGACAATCCCTTAAGAACTTCCTGCCAGACACGGGCAAATAATTTATTTAAAATTAACTCCAAACGAAGCACTTGAATTATATTCACCTCGAAAGGCTTTATTCGATTGACGTTTTCTAGGAATCTATTGAACCTATTTGAAAGGTATCGTTTTTAATTAATGTCCCTGCAATTGGTTAAAATCTGTGTTTTTTATTTTCTGCTCTGTAAGAAAAATTATTATTTTTGAATAATCCTTTAAATCCCAGCTAAAAGTCAAGTATTTGCTCTGGTTAATTTTTAACAGTTTTCTTAAAATAAGTTTGTTACTTTTTTTATTCGATATACTATCAAATAAAATTTGAAGAATTATATAGTTTCTGCTTTTGAACCTTTTTTTATAAATCTTCCCATAGGATTTTTAAATGAATTGTCTTATTTTCTTAAAGAAACTTTTTATTTTATTGTTGTTCGCTTGAGATGTAATTAACTGATTTCCTTAAAACTTTTCTAGTGGGATTCTTATTTTACAGAACACAGCTGTACTTCATTTCAGCTCTGTGTGAAGAGTATTTTTAAAATGATCCATCAAATCCTACAGCTTCCTAACCCCACTCGAATCTCAAGTATTTTTAAAGTTGTCTCCCTTAATGAACTTCATTTACGCTCATTTTAATATATTTTAAATATTTTTATTTATATTTTATGTGTATATTTTATAAACATAGAAACGCTTTATTCGCTTGAAATCGCTTGAAGAACTTATTTAAGATTTGAGACTTATTTATCAAATACTTCAACTCTGAAACAATTATTTTCTTTCATCTTCGAGTTTCTTACTCAATTGATTTACAATTTACAACTTTAACTAGTTTCCTTTAGTTCTTAAGATCTTTTGATTTCTGATATCATTGAACAGCATCTAATCATATCATCTAAACTGGACAGCATGAGATGATTGAGTTAGCTTTTGTCTTTGAGGTTTCCGCTTGCATCGCATCAAGGTCAACTTTATTGTGGAAAGGGGGGAATATTTAGTGGCAGAGGGAGGGGAGGGATCACAATTACAGGGGTTGGACTAGCCCAAAGGAGAACTGAACGTCACCCTCCCTCGCGAGATGCGAGACTCTACGATTCGAAATCGGTCATTATGAGTACATGGCACGCATTTCCTGAACTCGTTCTCGTTTCTAATTCTCTTTCTCATTCCAAAGTACTCATTCCGAATTGCGTTTTCGATAGCTCGCTTCTCATTCCCCATGCGAACAGAAACTAATAAGTAAAACTACAAATGAATTCACACCCTGCGAGCATTTTGTGTTCAAATCAACTATTCACAACGAATGTGAGTGTGGGTGCGGTTAAATAAATGAGTACTCATATTTTAGCTGAAACCTTAGAGATGTCAACTTTTAAAATATAAATTTAGTAAAAACAATTATTTATTGATTTTTATAAAAAACAATTTGGTAAAATTTTTTTAAAAAATACTCATTGACTCTCGTATTATAAATTTTTGTAACTTTCAATTTTTATAGCAACATTTGGAAGTAAAAACTGACTGAAACTACCAAAACTAACCTCATTATTTGCCATCCCTTTATAAGTATTAGAGAAACAAACAGCAGCAAATCAAGAGTAAAATTAATATACCCACAATGTATTCATTACTGGAGTGAGTATAGACATGTTATTCATTTAATGAATAATCGATAACTATTGTTTTGAGCTGCATGTCATAACTTTGTATGTTCCATAAGTGAATGCATAACTTATTCATTTCGTTGTGACCCAAGTCTATTCATAAACACTCACACACACACAGATAGATGTCAGAGCTGACAAAATGTCAACTCGTTTGACTGACAGATGCGTTAATATTGCAAAGTTTTTTTTCGATTCTTCCTTAACGCAACGTTGCAGGTGTCAATCAAACGTTAGACTGGCCACACTCCCAATTAGCGATAATCAGCAGCATGAACTCACGTGACTCACGCGCCCATCACTAGGCGCTATGATGATTGATTGGCAGCTGGGAAAAAATAGAACCAAAAGATGAAAGAGCAATCATAATACAGCAGAGTTTCATTTACGCCTCACTTCAGCTGTCGATGACACACAGATCTGGTCACATTGACAATTAGAGATTATGCTTGGGTGAGTCACGCACCCAACTCTAGAGCTGTTTTTGAAAGGCAGATACTCCCTAGATAATTAATATTTTATTTATAAATTAATTACAAATTAACTCAAATTTTCTTGATTTATCAATTTTGTACAATTCAACTATCCACTTTAAGTTTTATTTAATTCATATCTGGTCACATTGCCAATTAGAGATTATGCTTGGATGACTCACGCACCCAACTCTAGAACTGTTTTTAAAGGCAGATACTGCCTAGATAATTAATATTTTATTAAACAATTGTTTCTTATTTTAATTATCCACTTCAAGTTCTACTCAAAACATATCTGGTCACATTGCCAATTAGAAATTAAGCTTCCAAACATCCAACTCTATAACTATTTAGAAGACAGATACGACCTAGATAATTAATATTTTATTAAACAATTGTTTCTTATTTTAATTATCCACTTTGAGTTCTGCTCAAATCATATCTGGTCACACTTGAAATTCGTTAAGACACTTTCGTGCCAGTCGCGTGACTCACGAACCATCTTTAAGCTCTTGCCCTAGGGTCAATATATTGAATTCTTCGCTACGATCAATCCCATAATATTTCAAGTATTTCCCGAGGATTAGGCGGCATTTCAAGTGTTTGATTAAAAGGGCATTAAGCTCACGAATGGCGCCCACAAAGCAAACTAAGACAAAGAAGGGGAATCCGAGATGCTAATGGGAAAACGGTTGCTGAGAAATAGGGGATAAGAAAAGGGAAAGGGGATGGGGATGGACAAGAGGCAAATCAGAAATAATAAAGTCAAGGGGCAATATCCTGTAATCATAACATTTTCAACTTGCACAGACGATGCGGCGACTGCACAGCACGCATTACTGATCGGCGGTATGGGGCCCCAACTAGGCGTGGGCTCCCCAACAACAACAACAGCAACACAAAAACAACAACAACAACAATTGCAATGCGCACTCAATAAATTTCAATTAAGCAAACAACAGCCAGTGCATTTTCCCATTGCAGTTTACTATATTGTTTATAGTTTTCCTTTTGTCTTGCATTCTTTTCTGCCCATACCCTGGCAAGTAACCAAAGAGAGTATATTCAAGTTTTAGACTAATTACAGATTGTAAGAGTTAAAGCTAGGAAATTTGGCATGTATGTTTTCGAAGAGCCCAAATCAGCTAATATTTGCTGAACACTTTTATAGGTCTTTTATTTCTCGAGATAATCTTTATAATCTCAAGGAACTAAGCAAGTGCTAGAGATAGAGGTAGGAAATGTGGCACGTATGTTACTCAAGTCCTCAATTAGCTTAATTTAGTTGAAGACTTTGATAAGTATTTGAATTATCGATATAATCGAATCTACAGCGTATGTACTAGTCGTGCATGCCCCACACTTCTCGCACTCTCACGTCTGTCGTTTTCATTGTGCATAGCACATTGCACATTGCTTTATGTGGCGTTGCGTTGTGGAAATCGATTTCAATTTCTGTTTTTTCATTATTTCCCTGCCCTCGTTTCTTTCTCCCTTCCTTCCTTTGTAAATGCCTTTTTAATATGCTAATTACTGAGGTGTATTTCAAGTAATTGTGAGATTATGAGTGGCTGCCTTCCAAAATGGGGGGCATCTAGTGAGCCAAGAGACTCAGTTCAATTAAAATTTGTGTTTTGCATTTTTTCATAGTAATAAGCCACAACTCAAATTTCTACTAGGTAATTTTTAATTTTAATTTCAATCGAGCTTTGTTAAAGATTAAAGAAAAAACTTAAGCAAAGGTTCTGCTAAAAACTTATTATTTTATTTCAAAAAAATAATAAAAAGTAGTTTCATCACATTTACAACTAGAATTGTTTCATAAATAAAATATACACGAAGATAAATGAAATATGTTGAGATATCTTAAGAAACAAACAAGTTTTTTATACTAAGCAATTCCGTGACTTCGATTTTGACCCACTTACAGGTCGAATTTCGCAAAACGCCGTCTTTTTGCACGATGAAATTATCTCATCTATGTTGTGTAAAAATTTCAGCTTTCTATCTTTTACCGTTTGGGCTACACGTTGTTTCTCAGTCAGGACAAAGAATTTTATATATTACATATAGATAAATTAAATATACTACATCCATAATGTAAGTAAAAGTATATATACATATATATTTATGAGAATTGTTTTACTGCAAAGTTATTACGAATTTAGCAAATTTTTCGGCATGTTTTGTGCTCTCTTTCTTGGCAGTAACAATGTAATTAGTGTGGCATGCACTGAGAGAAATACTTGTGCTTCCCCATTTTATAAAAAAGTGTGTAAATTAATCATTCAACGAGCTATAATTTAATAAATCCGTAAGATATAGAAAACTATAGAGACAAAAACTAACTTTGTCAAATATTGAAACATGGTTTCTTCAAGTGCATAATGTATCTACTATATATGAACATGCATTGTTCGCTATACGCGTGTGTATCTAATGACTTTAATAATGTTGAAGTGGGTGCAAAAATTACCGTCACAAGGGCTGAACTGAATCTCAAAAGCCCGAAAAAATTCCAGAGTCAGGGGAATTTCACCCTTGGTGCCGTCGTGTCTCAAGTCCTCAGTCCATCGTCGACCAAATGCATGATTCATACTACACTTGCAACATTCAACTAAATATTGAGCGACTTTTATGTACACACCGAAATACTTCTCCATATAGACCAGGAACTTACACTACACTACAAACTACACTACTGCATTATATGAAAAGTCACCCCTCGTGTTGGCACGCAGACAGAGTGTGGGAGCAAAGAACAACCAAATTCATGTTCTTTGCTTAAACATTTACAGAGGTTATGTGTTATGAATTGATGAAGAAGTCTCAGATACCCTAGAAACTTTGTATATGTACTCTTTAAAAACAGAATGTTGTTCTCCATTAATTTAATAGACAAAACTTCTAAAACTTCTAAGTTTATTAAAAAATCCATGTGAAAATTGTTGAAATTCAAATATTCCTAAAAATACAGAAAAATCTTGAATATAAAACTGCTTTTTATATCCATGAGAAGGATATTATTTTATTCTTTTTTTTTATATTTTATCAGTGTACAATTGTTTTTTTAAAAGGAAACACTGGAAATCTCAGTTAGAGATAGTTCTACATTTGTTGAAATATATAATATAATAATATGCTATACCAACCTCAAGGCCTCAGCTGCTCCGGCTATAAACCACATTGTAATTTAGGATTAATTTCTAAGCTACAATAATATAAATAAATAATATACTTTAATATACTGTTATAGGAACACTCACTCGAAAAAAGACGTTTCTTTTTCAAATCAAAAACTCATCTCAAAAACTATTTCAGTTATAGTATTTCCCAGATATACATACATACTGATCAAGTTTCATTAGAATCAGAGAGTTTCAATTTAAAAAAAAAAAAAAAGGATTTCTATCCCAATTATAACATAATGAAAGTAGAGCAAAGAGTATTGTTTATTCAGTTTGTCTAAGATAACTTCGACTTTCAACATTCTCTGTTTTTCTTATATGCCGGCTGCTGTGGTGAGAGTTTAGGGAGTTTATTAGGGCTATGAAAATATTGCTTTGCAATTGATTTATGCCTAAAATACTTCCGCAATATGTTATTTAGTTGGCTGTCAACACTTGAAAGCAAGTCGCAGACAAGACACCAAGCAAGCAGCCCATAAATGACAAGTACGAATGCATGGCATACACATAACATACATACATATAACATCAACTTCATTCATTCATTCCTGACTCTCTTACAATCTTACAAAAACCTCTTTCCAAGTGGCGTTTGCCATTTCCGATGTCTCTGCACTTCAAAGTGGTCTTGCTTCATGTTTTCTTCTCATCCATTTCTCGCTTTTTGTTTTTCCTCTACTTTTCTTTTGGCATTTTTTTTTTCTCGCCTTTTTTTGCATTTGATGGCACATTTCCGGCAACGTCTTGTTGTTGATTTTTCGCTCTATTTTTGGGTTGTGGCACACGCATATGGCAGAGACCTCAAACTCAACATATTCGTGCATTTGTCTTTCTAGGAGTTGCAGTGTTGGTGAACGCCTGCAAATACTTGATACTTCTAAAATGCATTTAAAAAAATCGATAATTCGATTTTTGCGGTTGCAGTTTTCAAGCTTCAACTCGATATTTTTTAACGATAAATAGATAACTCGATTTTTGCTCTGTAGAGATGTAAAAATTAATCGAAAAATCGACAACTCGATTTTCCCGAAAGCATAATTCTTTGACGATAAATAAACAACTCGATTTGTATTTTGACGATTTTATCATTTTGATTTAAAACTCGTTTCATATTTGGATTTACTTCAAGGCTTATTTAAGAGATGTAAAAATTAATCGAAAAATCGACAACTCGATTTTCTCGAAAGCGATTTTCAATTACTTTAACTCGATCATTTTTTTGACAACTCGATTTTAACATTTCGATTTAAAACTTGATTAATACTTTGAACTTACAACACTATTCTTACCATGTTTATAATAAAAATGAAACGTTGTCAAATAAATAATTTCCGTAGAATTCTATTACATGATTCCATCAAATTTGTTTTGATAATTTTCAACTCATATAACTTTCTCTCACTCTTTCTCTCTCAGTCTTTATTGCATTCTCTCTGCTTATACGCATAATTAGCTTTTGCATCGAGTTCATTTCTTAAGCAGGCAAGATTTCAATTGCATATTGTGTATCCCTAGTCCAGGGCTGCATTTAACGTAATTGAATTGCTCTGCGTGTGACACTTTTGGACTTTTCAAGAGCCTTGCTCATTGGGGGAGTATCTGTTTTTCTACCCTTGGACAGGGTTTTATTATTTTGTCACGAAACAAATCTACAAAATTTATATATTGTAGTAAATGAGCGATATATTCTTGATCAGGACAATAATGTAGTCATTCCGGATCGGATTACTATGTTGTATAGCTAACATCAGATGAAAACTTCAGTTTTGAATGAAAGTCCTTATAGTTTCTTAAGATATTTTAACAAAATGATTTTTTTTAAATCAATAACATTGATAAAAAAAAATAGACTGATTTTTAAAATCGAGAATATTCGTCTTAAATATTTCATTTTAAAAATAAAACAAAGTAAAAAAAAAAATTGAAAAACCATAAAAATTACCAAATCTGATGGTCTTAAGTACAAACAAGATGTTTTCTCTTTTTTCATTGGACGACAGGTCTTAAAATTAAGTTTGCGGCCATAAATAAAGAAATAAATTTTTAAAATAATATGTAGAAAGTTAAAATTTAAATATTGGTCTTAAAAGGGCATAAAAAGGGTATCAGATCTTCGGCGTGTCGAAGACAACATTCAATTTCTGGTATTATTGCGGCTGCTGTTGACTGTTTCTTTCGGGGCCCATGTGACACGTGCCAATGGTTTGGGGGCGGACTTTATCCGCGACACGCATCTGTGGCCATGGCCTTTGTCCTCTGCGGACGTGCATTTAATTGTCACGGAGTAAAATCCACACCCAAAAAATAAAAACAGAAACAAACCAGACCAGATTAAACCGGGCCAGAACCAGACAAGCCAAACCCAAACCCAAACCCAATCGCAGTTCCAATTTCGGCCTCGCGTCTGTCTGCTTAATTGTTTAAATTCTTTTTTCGTTTTTCTTTTTTTTTTTGCCAGCTTCAAATTAGGCCGCATTTTGCTCTTAATTTATCTGCGGATACGTAAACATAACCGCGTATCTGTATCTGCATTTGTATCTTTGACTTTATCTGCACTGCGCCAGCAGATAAACTTTGATTTTTGATGACAATCTTATTTTTATTCATATTGTCATTAATATTCGCGCTAAAACAATTTAACAATTCTGCAGATTGTGTACAGTTGAGCCTCGCTAGCGTTGAAATAATTTTATAATAAATGGAAAACCTAAAATTAAAATTCTTTTATATCTTCAAAATGACCTTAAATGTCTTAAAATTAAAAGTAAGAAAAATTACAAATCTTGAAGATTTTTCCTGACTAATACAATTTTAAAATACCAAACAAAAAATTATAACTTTTATTATCCAAAGTTTCTTTAATTTCCAGTACAAAATCGAATCAACAAATTTTTCCTCGGATATATTTTACAACAATTTTCGCTGAAAAAAACTCAGTACTTTAAAAAATTGTTGACATCTGGTATCTTTGCGTCGGTTTTTAAAGTCAACAAATTGTAAAAAGAAAAAGAAAAAAACAAAATTGTATACCATTTTAAATGGTTTTCATATAAAAGTATTTCTTTCGCCGTGCGGCATACGTGACTTTTGGACCATGTCATTGTCTCGTATGTGACTAAATGGCGAATATTTGCATTATTTATCAAATAGACAAAACATTAATTACCTTTCAGCGATTAGCTGCTCCAAATGGAACCAGTTCAGAAACAAACAAAAGAAAAGTTCCAATTGAAACATCGTATACAATATGTACAATATGAAATCTCTTGTTGCACAATCATGAACTGTTTTGACTGCCTTCAAAAATGTATCCGACAAATGCTAAAATAAGTACTAAACATGTCCGTCCATTATTTATTATGACTACGTGAGGTTTATTTGTTTGTAGTTAGCGCTTTGTACTGAGCCATACACGGTCATTATTTAGGTTACGGATTTATGACTTTGGGTTACACAGTTATTACCTGAAAGCTTCTAATGAGAACATACCTTGGCCCCAGGTAATCGTGCACCAAATATTTTAAAATTTTAGTTCAATTTTCACATTTTCAGGAAATACTTAGATCCTACATTGAATATATATTAAAATCAATGATAATAAATCTTCTTTATTAAAAATTTGAGCAATATAAAGAGCGAGAACCCAGCAAATATTTAAACAAAAATAAATTCAAAACAATAATAATAATCAGAAAATGGAACTTATGGTATGAACACATATCTTCCTATCATTAAACAACAACAAAACAACTCAATTAATAATGCAGAAAAGGAACTTAAGAGAGATTTCATTATATTCTTACATGAAATAAACAAGTAGAGCCCAAGAGCATCTCTAAAGATCTAGTATTTCTTTTTATATATCTATCTATATTAACTGAAATCTTAACCCATCCATACTTCACAAAAACATAAATGCAATTTTTTAGATATTTTTTTAATGGATTCATAATTTAGTCAAAACTCTCACATCTACTCGAAATACTTGTAGTTAATCAATGGATATAGAAACTGGCTATTAGAGCGCTGTTATGCAATCAGCAGCAATACGATCTAACTAACAACAATCAAAGTATCTTTTATCAACATGCGGGTATCTGAAAAAGTATCTATATCTGTCTTAGTATCGTATGCATATTCATTTCATTCATTTTAACTGGCTTGCAAATAATTCTCAAGGTCTTTTTAAGAAGCAACAACAAGGAAAACTGATAGCCTGACACTGCCTCACCCCTCTTATCCCTCCACCACTCTAACAATTGCTTGACAAGTTTTGCAAGCACAAATAAAATCCAAAAAAAAAAACATGATGCGAAATAATTGAATTTAATTAACATGGGAAATGTGCGCTCCACTAACGAAAACAATGAAAGACTTCAACAACAACAACACGTGCACAAGAACACAGAGAGCGAGAGAAAGAATGAGAGAGGAAGACCAGCATGAGAATGCAGCAAGTGCAGCTGTGATTTAGTTATGTACATACATACATATGTGCATCTCTCTCTCTCTTTCTGTGGCGCGCTCTCTTTTAGTATGCTTATGTGTGAGTTGCCAAAATGCATAAAATACTTGTGCTTACATGTTGCTAATGTTATTGCAACATTGTGGCTCAACATTGGCCATTAACAAAAGAAAGTTGATGATCAGCAAAATCAACAACAAAACAACAATAAAATGTTTTGCTTCTTCTTACCTGTGCACAAAATGCAGCCAAAAATGTAAAGCTCCAAAGCCAGCAATGTTGCTGAGTTGCTTTTGTTGTTGCTGCTGCTCTTGTTGTTGATTTGTAATGTTGCTGCTGCCTTTTGAGTCGAATTCTTGTTGTTGCTTTGCTTAGCGTGTACAACATTTTGTGGCCGTTATGATGCTTTATTGGTAGTTGTTGTTGCTGCTGGTGTTGTTGTTGTTATTGTTACAGCTTGTATTATGTATGTATGTTGATATATGTATATAAATTTACACCTTAATTTCTTTTGATTTTCGACATTCTCAAGACGAGGGTAGTTTTTGGTTTTAACAAATGCATCGTTTTCAATTTCTTTGTTTTCTCTATAAACTTCACAACATAAAAAATTTTATAAACTTTCCTCACGTCATACTGTGAAAGAGCGAAAAAAAAAAATAAAAATAAACACAAAATTGAGAGAGTGACGCAAAAGAGCGTATATGCGCAACTGTGTGTGTGTGTGTGTGCGTGTAGCAAGCTCAGTTTTTAAGCCAAGCTTCGTCTTTGCTTAGTTTCTCTCTCGCTCTCTCTCTCGCATAGTTGTTGCGCACATTTGCTGTTGCCAAGCCTCAGCGTGTTTCTACCACTGCCATTGGCTCCGTCCCCCTTCTTCTTCTTTGTCTACTCCAGCTTAAGTGCGTTTCGTTTGTTGCTATTTTCTGAGCTTTCGATTGGAATACTGATTTGTTGTTGCTGTTGTCTTAGCTGCTTTGCTTTGCAGACGTAACAAAATAACAATAACATACATAACAGTTGATTGCATTTCTGCAATACATTTGTCAAATACACATATGCATGTATGTATGTTTATCTGTACATTTGGATGTTTAATATATATGTTTTTTGTGTATTTAAATGCCAATGAAAAGAAAACAACAACTTTTACAAAAACCAGTTTATTTTTATGTGATCAGAGCAAAAGCTAAAAAAAAGCTGTTGTTGCTTGCTTGCTAATAACATTGCCGTATGCAAAAAGGCCTTCAACTTTGTTGCTGAGCTGCAGCGCCAAGTGCGTAAGTTTGGGAGAGAGAGCAAGAGACTGCGCGAGAGAGCTCAGCAAAAGAGCAGCTTAGCCGAAGTCGAAGCTCTAAATATGTTGCCATTGTTCTGTCATTTACTAGAACAACAACAAAGACAACAACAACAAAGGCAACAACTTTAAAGCTTCAACGACAAAAACAAAAACAATGCAAAGCTCACAGAAACGAGTTTTGATTTCAATTATTGTTAATTTTTAAGTGAATTTAGGACAAGTTTCTATGTGGAAAAATAATAAACACCATTTGTTTCGATTTCTGTTTGTTTTTTTTTTTGTGTTTTTCTTTCTGGTAACTGTTTGTCAAATTCATTCACAAACAAAAAATCAAACAAGAGAAATTTCATTCAAACATATTCAAATATAAAAAGAAACAACAAAAATTTGCAAATCGCCGCCAACAGTCTGCGCCTATGTGCTTGTATGAGAGTGGGAGTGGTGGTGGTGGGGGTAGTGAGAGAGAACGGGAGTGAGCTAGCAAAGAGAGCTGATCATGGGCAAGCAAAAGAAAGCGATGGCATGTCAAGCGACATCAACAACAACAAAAAAGCTGCTGCTGCTGCCGGCGCAGCCAGTGTTGCTAATGATGTTGCTATTATTGTTGTTGTTGCTAACGTTGTTGTTGTTGCAACACGCACTCGAAACGCGCTCAAATACAATAACAACTCTCAATTTCTGCTTTTACTTTGTTGCTACGCTTTGTTGCGCATTTCTCAGCCAAAAAAAAACGAAAAAAGCCAAAAAATCAAAAGTATCATGTACAAGTATGTACATATGTATGTTTTATATGTGAACACAACGAACTTTTCTTATTGAATAATACAATTTTTTTTTATATATGTGAGTAATATGTATACATATATATTTATTTCTGCGTTCAAAAATTTTTTTTGCCAACCGTCGCCAAAAAAATACGAAATACTCAAAAAAAAACAACAAAAACGTACACTCAGACGCAGACGCACACACACGTAAACACACACACGGGGCAACAACGATGAAGACGGCGACTGCGGCGACGACGTCGGACGACAAACAACAACGGACGACGGATGAGACAAAATGACGCGCACCTGAACACGCTCACGGCCAAAACTCAACTGAGTAACGGGTATTGTAGCGGCGGTGGCTGCGACTGCGACTCCGGCTGCATCTGCAAGTTGTTTGAGCAAGTGTATGTGTGCGCACGTTTGTATGTGTTTTTGTATGGGAGAGCCCCCACAGCACTGGGTGGTTGTTTATATTGCCAGTATTGCCACAGTTGGCGCGGCATTTGAACTGCTTGTTAAGCTTTGCAAATGGGTGGCAAGCTCGTCAATTCAATTCAGTGTTGCCAACGCAACACAAGAAAATAACGAAATGTTGGGTGGTAGCTCTATGCGTCAGCGGCGGTTTATTTTAAATATGAACATGCAGAACTGATTTTGATAAAAAGAGGAGATAATAGGCAATGAAAAATGTAAATTAAAGATAATATAGGAGAAATATGCGCCGGCACAGCGCGTATGAGTGAACCCATCGATTTAGAACTTTTTACGTGGATTCTCCATTTATATTAATGAAAAAATACAAAATTATCTAATTTATGTCTATAAAAACAATTTTAGCTTTCGTTCTTGCTTATAATCTACCAATATTGTCGTCGTTATTGACAAAATTCAAATAGTCTTCATCGTTTTCACTTGTGTGCCAGACATTAATCTCCGCGAGGCCTCTCAGCTAAAGCCTAGTACCGACGTGAAATAAATTTTTAGCGGCGGAAAATGCTCAATATTTCGCTGTCGGCGAGCGTAAAGACAGTGTTGTCAATGAAACAGCAGCGTTATATTTTAAATATGAACATGCAGAACTGATTTGCAAAAAAGAGGAATGAATAGGCAATGAAAAATGTGTATTAATATTAATAGAGGAGAAATATCCGATGGCACGCAAGCACAGCGGGTATTTGGTGCACCTATCGCTTTTGAACTTCTTACGTGGGTCCTCCCTCTATATTAATGAAAAAATACAAAATTATCGAATTTATGTCTATAAAAACCATTTAAGCTTTCGTTCTAGAATATAATCTACCAATATTATCGTCGTTACTGACCAAATTCAATTAGTCTTCATCGTTTTCACTTCTGTGCCAGACATTTATCTCCTATTTACCTAGCGAAACTCTAAGCAGTTCAATGTTTCGCTGGGCGTGCAAATAGTGCTGCCCATCGCCCGTTCCTTATCTGGCAACTCCGTTTTTAGTTTCAGTTTACTTTACGTCCGGACCGACAAGCCGAGATAAATGTGTTCTTCTTCTTTTTCGCTTTACGCTAGCGTTTTTTTTATATGGAGTTTTACTTACGCTAGCCCTTTTATCTCACGTCGGTACTAGGCTTGAGCACTTAACGCAGCTAAAAAATTTATCTACCTTGCGTACTGAGCTTTATCTGTAAACCAACATTGCCACATATTTTAAACTTATTGTGAACGATTCGATTCAACTTTTAGTAGTGTTGGGTAAACATTGCTCATTTAGGTGTTCACTCACTCATGAGAGCAACCCAACACTACAACATAAGGCTACACTGTTTTCATTTTACTGCAAATACGTGCTATGCGAGCGTTTATTAAGTGTATATAATAGCTCTACGCTCGGCTTTTAAGCGTATTGCGGACACAGTGGCTGAAAAAGGCTGGAACGCAGGCAGGCAGGCAGGGAAGAAGCAGATATACAAAAGACCGGCAGCAGCTTCCTCGCTCACGCACACACAAACACATGTGTAGTTTGATGTATGAGGCAAGCAAACATCTCGTGCAACAACAAAAAAGTCAAAGAGAGAAAGAGATTGAAAATATTGAAAGGCGGAAATTGTGTGTGTGATCATCAACATAAATAAATATACGCAAAAATATATTTAGGCCATGAAGAATGTATTAATGGTGGCAGAGAAGCCATCGCTGGCTGCCTCATTAGCATCGATACTTTCCAACGGACGCTGCACAGTGAAGCGAGGTACAACAAAACTCAACCTATTATTATTTAAAAAACCAAAAAAAAAAAAAATTAAATTATTTTTATTACAACTGATGAACAGGTAACAATGGTTGCTCCACGCACGAATGGTCAGGACACTTTCGGCATGAGGGCAACGTACATTTTCGCATGACATCGGTGTGTGGACATGTCATGTCATTGGATTTCATTAGCAAATACACATCGTGGGACAAGGTCGATCCCGTCCAGCTCTTTGACTGTCCCACCGAGAAAAAGGAGTGCACGCCGAAGCAACAAATGCGCACGTTTTTGGCCCACGAAGCTCGCGGTTGCGATTATTTGGTGCTATGGCTCGATTGCGATAAGGAAGGTGAAAACATCTGTTTCGAGGTAATGGATGCAGTGCAGCATGTTATCCATAATGTGTACAGTCACAGTGTCACATATCGTGCACACTTCTCGGCCATTACGGACAAGGATATTAAGGGTGCAATGGAAACATTGGGACATCCCAACGAAAACGAAGCCAAATCTGTGGACGCTCGACAGGAATTGGATTTGCGCATCGGTTGTGCATTCACACGATTCCAAACGAAATTCTTTCAAGGTCGCTACGGTGATTTGGACTCGTCCTTAATTTCATATGGACCATGTCAGACGCCCACACTTGGCTTTTGTGTGAAGCGTCATGATGATATTCAATTATTTAAGCCCGAAACATTTTGGTATCTGCAATTGTTGGCCGGACAGCCCGAGTGCACGTTGGAGTGGGCACGTGGGCGTGTCTTCAAAAAGGACATTGCAATCATGCTCTTGAATCGCGTCAAGGAGCACAAGGAGGCCACGTAAGTGATGTTTTTACTTGTTGCCCTTGTTATCCTTCATTATGTTTAGACCTTGTAGTTGACAACAGGGCATAGTTTGTTCTATACAAAGGGTCTTTTTGGGTCTGTCCACGAGGGACATGATATGATATAATGATATTAATTATTATTTCAAAATTTTTTTAATAACACTTATAATGATTACAGTCCCTGATTCTTATTGGTATTCACTTGTTTCCAACTCATTTTCTGTTTCCGTTTCCGCTTTGCAGCGTGGAAAGTGTGAGCAGCAAGGAATCGCTTAAGAGTAAACCGCAAGCACTCAATACGGTTGAATTGATGCGGATTTGTAGCTCCGGATTGGGAATTGGACCCTACCAGGCGATGCAGCTGGCGGAGCGTCTATATACGCAGGGCTACATCAGTTATCCGCGCACGGAGACCAATCAATATCCGGAGAACTTTGATTTGCACGCCACGCTGCGTGTGCTGCAGCCATCGAGTGAATTTGGCGAGGAGGCGCGTGCAATTGCCTCCGATTTTAAATCGCCACGCAAGGGCAAGGATGCGGGAGACCATCCGCCGATCACACCAATGAAATTGGCGAATCGCAATGATTTTGATCGTGACACTTGGCGTGTCTACGATTTCATTTGTCGCCATTTTATGGGCACTATATCGAGGGATCTAAAATATCGAACGACAACAGCGAAATTGCGTGTCGGCAACGAAAGTTTCTCCTGTACGGCGAATGTGCTGATCGATGCGGGCTTTACCAAGGTGATGACATGGCAGGCATTTGGCAGGGATGAACCCAATCCGCCATTTGTCCAGGGCACCACAGTGGCCATCAATGATGTGCGACTTGCTGAAAGCCAAACAGGTCCGCCAGACTATCTCACGGAAGCCGAATTGATAACGCTGATGGAGCAACATGGCATTGGCACCGATGCCTCCATTCCCGTTCACATCAATAACATTTGTCAGCGCAATTATGTGCGCATTGAGACGGGTCGCAAATTGATACCGACCACGCTGGGCATTGTTTTGGTTCATGGCTATCAAAAGATTGATCCGGAACTTGTGCTGCCCACCATGAGATCGGAGGTGGAACGCATGCTAACGCTCATTGCCAAGGGATCCGCGGATTTCAATGATGTGCGGCGACATGCCATCAAAATCTTTAAACTCAAATTTATGTATTTTGTTCAGAACATTGCCAGCATGGATATGCTCTTTGAGTCATCATTCTCGCCACTCGCCGAGTCCGGCAAGGCGCACTCGAGGTGTGGCAAGTGCAGACGTTACATGAAGTATATACAGGTAAATACACTATATACACTATATATGTACATTTATATGCCTAGATCGATTGGTGCTTGAGATTTACAAAGATTGACAAGAACGAAATTATTTTAAAGAAATTAATCCATATTTGAAGAATGAATTAAGAGGCCAAGCCATGATCAAAGTGATATTCCATTTGGAAATCTGTTTAGCTATGAAAGTTGAAAGTTGGCGACACCTTTCACCTGGCCACTTTACAAGTCAACATTTTTGTTTATTTTGGTCTGATATTTTACAAACAAATTAACTGTCTCAGAATTCAGTTTAGAATGTTGCTTTATAGGACACTAATTAGACATGAGGAGTTGATTAAACAATAAAACTTGAGATTTGAAATTTAAAATTGTTGAAAAACTCAAGAAGGGAAGAGAATTCTGGGAAAAAACAAACTGTTTAA
Organism: Drosophila limbata; assembly: GCA_963924055.1. Taxonomy (NCBI): domain Eukaryota; kingdom Metazoa; phylum Arthropoda; class Insecta; order Diptera; family Drosophilidae; genus Drosophila; species Drosophila limbata. The sequence goes on from OZ001351.1 coordinate 27,179,186, forward strand.
CCGAATTAATCAAATTAAATGACATTCCGCTTGAAAATCTGTTCAGTTTTGGCAAAGTTATGAAAGCTTAAAGTTGATCTGATTTCCAACCTTTGGAAAAACTCGATACATCATTATTATTAGGAGGTAATTTGACAACTCGATTCATTTTTTGTCGATGCACTGTCGATGAATTGACAATTTTTAATCTTTATTTTTGACGTTAGTTTTTCATTTATTTAAATTTATTTTTTTTATATATAAAGAATTTAGTGTTAATCTTTGATTAGGGATTAAAACCCTAACCGAAACCGTAACGTTTAACCGGTTAGAACCGATTGAAATTTAAAACTTTAACTGAAACCGTAACCAAAAAAAAAAAGTTTACATTTGACCGAAACCTTAAAACCGAAACTCAGTAAACCGAAAAACCCGTTTAGTAACCGTTTAATTTATAAGGGTTAATTTCGGTTTTTCATACATCCGAAAAAAAAAATTATTATTTTTCATTTTTAATTTTGATTTTAATTTTCTTATGTGTAATTTTGAATTTTTATTTGTTATATTCCTGATCGAATTTTCATAGCACTGAATAAGCTGAGTAAAAAAAAATTTGTTAAATGAAATATGTATTAAAATTGTTAAAATGTAACTAAACTACATCAAAGTGAAAAATATGTGAAAGAAATGTGTGAATGAAAAATTAAGAAAGTAATGCCTTTTTAATTACTATTATTATATAATTAAACTAATTATATTTTTGCAAAAAAAATTTTTTCTAAACCGAAACCATACTGATATTTCAAAGCCGAAACATACAAAAACCGGTTCACCGTTACGAAATCTTTATTCAAAGATTTTGCGTAACCGATAACCGAAAACCTAAATGCGAATATAACCGAAACCGTAACTGAAACCGATATTCGTTTCGGTTTTAATCCCTGTTTACAATTAAATAAAGATGTAGGTAGTTAGTAACCTATTGCATCTCTTCTAATCTTCACTCTCCTGCTCCTGTTCTCTTTGCAGACGAAACCCGCCCGTTTGTATTGCTCGCATTGCGATGAGAATTACACGCTGCCCAATGGGAATGTCAAGGTTTATCGTGAGTTCAAATGTCCGCTGGATGACTTTGGACTGTTGGCCTTCTCGACGGGTGTGAAGGGGCGCTCGTTTCCCTTCTGTCCGTATTGCTACAATCATCCGCCGTTTAGGGATATGCCCAAGTTTGGCGGCTGCAACTCCTGTACACATCCCACCTGCCCGCATTCCCTCAACACGCTGGGCATCTCCACTTGTGTGGAATGTGAGACGGGAGTTCTCGTTTTAGACAGCACATTGTCGCCCACATGGAAATTGGGCTGTAATCGTTGTGACGTCATCATTAACTGCTTCAAGGGTGCCACCAAAATAACGGTCGAAGGTAACAGATCTACAATCTGCAGATTCCAAATAATTGTTAAGAGTTTAAGCAGATCAAAAGCAAAAATGATTATTAGAATGTAATTTCCTGACACAGACTACAACTTTTATTATGAATTTTATTTTTATTAATTATTTAAACGCTTATTTTTTGTATCTAAAATACAAAAATTATGTTAAAATTTCACTTTTGATTATTATTTTAAAATTAAAAATTTAATATGTTAGTTACATTTTGGTAATTAACTAATAATTGAAATATAATTAAATAATAATATTGAAAATAAGATTTGTATTTTAAAAGGAATTAGGAAATTCCTTATATATTTTATATTTATGCCTTTCTTTTTTGCAACTCTTCCTCTATGCAGATGCCAAATGCAGCGATTGTGGTGCTCAGCTGGTGAATGTGGTGTACAAATCGGACAAGTCCAAGTTCAAGGATGGCAGCGAGGAGAAAAGCGGTTGCATTTTCTGTTCCAATGACTTTTCGCATCTGGTGGAGAAACATCGAGCGGTCGCCTCCCGTCAAGTGCGCAGTGGTGCGCCACGCGGTGGTGCCGCTGGCGGCGGTGCTGGTCCCGGGTCTGCTGGCGGTGGTGCTGGCAACGCACGTGGCGGACGTCAGGGCGGCCGTCCGCCCAAGGATAAAATGGCACAATTGGCGGCATATTTCGTTTGATGGATCTGGCCCTAGAAATGCATTTAATTGTCCAACTCCTCACTAAATATTAGTCTAGTATGCGAGACTTGGCAGTAAATAAACGAAGTTTGTACAAATTTCACTCAACTAAATCATTTTTATACTCCATAGCAGTGCTGCCAGATTCGCTTTTTTCCCGTCAAATCGGCCTTTTTTTAAAGGCCATTTGCTAGAAAAATTTTAAAACAGCGGGCAGCGGGAATTCTGGCTTTTTTTTTTCATTAAATGCATTTTACAGATTTTTTTTAAATGCCCAAATATAGGGCAAATTAAAAGACAATATAAAAAAATGCACTTCGTGAAATGGCAAAATAATGACAACACTACAAAATTTTGGATGGAAGTCAATTTCTATGAGAATTCTGTGGGCAACAACACGTTTGCAGACCCGGCTAGGGTTGCCATTGAAATAGTATCGTTGCCTTGGTCCATCGCCAAAGTGGAGCGCATATTTAGCGAAGTCAATCTTGTAAAGTCAGAACTGCGAAAAAAACTACACTTGAGTACACTTAACAGCGGACTTTATATAAGGAAATTGAATTAATTGTTTGCTAAAAAGTAGCTGCTAGGAATTTCATATGATAATGAAAATCAGAGAAATACTGGAATTAATGAACTGAAAAACTAGATTTTTTTATGGCTTTTTTCCAGGGACTGCAAGTATTGATAACACTAGCTTACAGCCATTTTGCTTTTCATGTCTAAGTGAACTTTTCTTATGGATTTTGGCCCACTAAACACGAACATCGCACTTAACAATCTCAAACAACAAAGAAGTTTTTCGCAAAAAACAGCTGTCATTGGAAATATTGATCGAAAATAAAGATTTAGTGCAAAAATATTTGTTGTTTTTGGCGATATTTCAACGAAACTTGCAGAATCAGCATCTGGGATGGTCCCTTACATCCTCACCAAATTTGGACTGAATCGGACCACTGTATCATAAAGCTGCCATAGGAACGATCAGTCGAAAACCAAGTCTTAGTATGAACAACTTTTTTGTTGTTTGAGATATTTCAACCAAACTGACACAATCTTTTTTGGTCCTACACATCCTGACCAAGTTTGGTTGAAATCGGACCACTGTATCATATAGCTGCCATGCAAACCAAACTAGAAAATCGTTAAAAAGATGATATATATATATATATATATATATATATATATTCTTTCACTGAAAAGAGTATTACTCCGCCATTTATCCATGGATTCTCATAAACAATAGCCTATTTTCTTTGTAACAGTGTTAGCTTTACGTTAAATATTAACGAGCTCAAAAAATCACAAGAAAAACGGATTTTGGAACTTTTAAAAGTCGCTAGCTTCTACACTACTAAACCGATCTCAAAGCTATATGATAGAAAGTTGTAAAGAGATTAGTTACCTTTATTTTGAGTGCCTTTTTTGACCACATCGATAAATTAGATCTCGTGGTATACTCTAAAATGTGAGAGCAACTTCGAAAATTTGGAAAAACATGAATATTTCGAAAACGCTTCCAAAAAATAATTTTTAAGTGCGATTTTTGTATTTAGTGGGCCAAAATCCATAAGAAAAGTGCACTCAGACATGAAAAGCAAAAGTTGTTTTGATTTTGTAAACTAGTGTTATTTGTTATTTTTTAATCAAAAAATCATTCACTTATAATAACTTTCATATTCATCTTTATGACTCATTTATGCATTTTCACAATTATTACAAATTTTTCAAGTTTTATAGATTTGCTCACAAAATAATGATGAATTTTGAGTTATACTTTACTTCTCAATAATCATTATTTTTGAGCAAAAAAAATAAAACTTTACGAATAATCATTATGTCATGAGTTTAATTAATTTCGACAAAGTTCAATTTGATACTCTCCACAAGACATTTTATTTTTAAATGGATTATTATGGGTTGTGTTGGCTAACTGACTAGGAATAATAGGAATGAAAAAGTCGAAATTACAACAAAGTTTTTGAGCAAAACATAAACTTCATAAAATAATGATTATTCGTTGAGTTTTATTTAACTTACATTTAATCATTATTTTGTGAGCAAATCTATAAAACTTGAAATTAATCATTTTTTCAAATTTTTCTTAATATGACTTATAATGATTACAGTCCCTGCTTTTTTCATGAATTTTTTAGCTTTTTTGTAACGATGCTCATTTAAAGGATTACAAATATGTCCTTTGGCCCACAGATAATGCGTTTATTGACAAATATGAATAACAAATTGATAGCACGACAGTCCATTGTCCATTTTTTGTATACACGAATTGAGTGATAACTCGCCAATGTCCTTGCGCAACCTGGTAAGTCCTGTGGCAAGCAAAGCATACTTATTAATGAGACCTTTGGGCTGGACAAAGTATTATTCAATAATATATGGGCTAATCCGAAAATTTTTAAACCAAGACCGAAAACTTAAAGTTGTCAAAAAAGTGCATGTTTTTTAATAATAGTTGTTTTTTGTTATAATAGAATACATTTTCAGGCTTCAAATTACAAAATAAAAAAGGTTTTTCGGTGGTTTTGTTGTTCATGGCCGAGCCTAATCAATTAATTCCTCTTTTTGCCTCTTAATTTCAATAATTCTTGTAAAAAAAAGGGTATTTTCAATGGCCAAAAAAGTCGGCAAAGCGGTCGTCTGAGTGTTTAGCGCTTAGCTCATCTTAAACTTTGTTTTGTTCTCTTTTATTTACGATAAAAACTATATCGAAAAAATATTCAATATGTATTAATAATTTGAAAAAAAAGTGTGTGTGTAAAAAGTGTAACGTCCGCAACGTAACGTCCGCAACAGACAAAAATTAAGATTTTTAATTAACGAGACTACTTATCTTCATTTTTGATGCTGAATTGATATGGTCATATATTCCACTTAATTTTTTCGTATTTGGATATTTTTTGTTTATTATGCAAAATTCGCTGATATCTTTGCAAATGCACGTTAAACTCAAATCGACTTCCATTCTTTGTAACGGCCGCAACGGAACTTTCAGCAAGCCTAATTTTTTTTCAAAAACAGTAAGGCTTTTTTCTTAAAATAGGTTTAAGAGTACTCACATTGAAATGCATTATCCTGCAAATTTCATTAAAATTCACCAATCTGAACGAGAGCTGTATCAGTTTAAACATGAAAATTTGCGTGCAAATGTAACGTCCGCAACTCAGGATTAGCCCATATATAATATATCTGATCCTTAGAAAACCCCTGTATCCTTTGATGCCAGCCAATACAGTTGCTCGTTAAGATCGGAAAGCACTGAGGTTTATTTAAATCCGCTAGGATATGGCCGAATTTGAGCTATTTTTCTAAAAATGATAATATTGCTCTTGCTATAACTCGTCATAACCCTTCGGATGTCCTTCTGCAGTTCACTGACAGAAGGTCTATCGATTGCCATTCAAGGATGTTCACAATCTGCCAGCATTAAAAAATTTGCCTCAAATTATGCAAGGCAGAGAAATGCTGGTTTTTAGATGACTATTATCCTTTGATCCTGTTTAATTCCTGTTTCCCATGCACATTAAAACAGCAAAATCTATTTTAATTTCAACATATTTATTGATGTAATTCAAAAAATTAAATATAAGTTATGTGTATATTTATTACTGCTTATTATGCAAAATTACTTTGCAGTTTTGCGTTTTCATCTTGTTGTTTCTTTATTTTTGTGGTTTTTTTTTTTGTTTCTTTTTTTTTTACTCCTCTCTCGCTTGGCCTTACTCGCATGTTTATTTTTATTTTATTTTGTAATTAGGTATTATTATTTTATTGCATTTTAATTTGCATTGTTTTTGTTGGGTTTTGTTTGTTTTTTTTGTTTTATTAAGTTTTCGCATTTTATTTAAATCAATTCAATATATAATATACATATATATATATATGTATATATACATATACATACACGAGAGACAATATTGTGTATATGTTGTTTTATATACATATATCATATATTTTTTAGATTTGTATTTGTATTATTATTAATATTAATATTATTGTTATATTTTTATATATATAGATGTTTTGTTTTTATAATTGTTTTGTTTTTGCTTTCCTTTACTTTCTTTTCTTTTACTTTATTATTATTATTATGCTAAGTTTAGCTGTTGCTATGTTCTGTGTGTGTGTGTGTGTGTGTGAGTGAGTGTGTGTGTATTTATGTGTGTGTGTGTTGGGTGTATGTGTGTGTGGTGTTTATATGCTGCTTGTTTGTTGGTGAATCCCATTTAGATATATTGTTTGTTTTGTTTTGTTTTGTTGTTGTTTTCTTGCTTGTTCCTTATATGTTTAGTATTGAATTTAAATTAATATTAAGAAACATCCTAACTCCCGCTCTTTTCCATCTCTCTCGCTCACTTGCTCTTGACATCTCCCCTTTCTCTTTTTATTTCATGCTTCTCTTTCAATTGCCTTTCTTCACAAGCTTTGTTGTGTGTTCGATTTTGTTTTTTTTTTTTTTGAGAGCTGCTGCTGCTGTTTCTTCTCCTTTCTCCATCTTCTCTTGATCCTGTTTCTGCTCATTTTCCCCACTCCTCCTTCTCCACCGTCTCCATCTCCTCCTTCTCTTGCTCTTTCTCTCGCTTCTCTCTCCTTAGTCTGTGAGCAGTGGCTTGATGGTCGGTTTCTCTTTCTCCTTGTCGCGATCGTTGCGCGGCTCCAATTGTTCCAGGAGCAGAGCAGGATTCGCCTGATCCTGATGGGTTTTCTGCTTCAGCATTGTCCAGTCATAGATATAATCATATTGATGGTTCAGCGTTCGGAACAAAATGCTACAAAAATAAACAAATATTTAGCAAAGTTATTGACTGTTTGTGCTTTGATTTCAAATGGATAAAGTCGATCGAGGCTAAAGCTTTCATGTTGATCCTCCAATCTGGCTCAAAAATACATATAAAATAAGTGATTCGCATGGAATTTATTCCCCATCAGTAACAATGCTAAGCACACACAACTAGGATATTTGTAATTAAGAAAGCGACTTTATGAAAAATAAATGCGAAATTTCCTTTTGCAAGTTTCCCTGAAATACCGCTTACAATATACAACAAAGCCTATAGATGCCAAGTTTGGATCTATGTGTTCGTACAGACGGACATACTCCTGGTTATATCGACTTAGTATTTAATGCTAATCAAGAATTCATATAGTTTATGGAGTCTGCACGACCTTCTTTGGCCTGTTACGCATATTGTCCACGTTGACAAACCTTAAATCAAACAAGTCGAGCTCCCAACTATAGGATACCCGTTACTTACATAAAACAATTTAAAATATTTTCTTATTGCACGCTTTTAGGCACTTTAAACAGCCATTAACACCCTTCTATTTGTCCGATCTTGTTGCGATTTAGTTGGATGATAGGTTATAAAAGTAGCTAACGGTAATTAGTAAAATATCCTAACATCTTGAAAACTGTGCGTGTGGTGTCCTTTCGCCATTTACGAAGGCGAAAAGGGGCGTGGCGAAATTTTTAAACAAACTTGACCTGCGTGGGGTTTAGAGAAATCTGTGTGCCAAATTTGGTTGCCCTAGCTCTTATAGTCTCTGAAATCTAGGCCCTCACACAGCCGGACAAATCGACTATATATCGACTCGGCTGTTGATGCTGACCAAGAATATATATACTTTATAGGGTCGGAGATGCTTCCATCTCCCTGTTACATACATTGCAACGAATACAATATCCCCTTTTACTTAATTTTAAGTAACGTGTTTAATTAACCCGAAAGAAAGTGCTAAAGCATGGAACTTACCGGAACAATTGACGTAGGTACATGTAGTCGGGCTGTTCCTCAAAGCGCAAGCTACGACAATAGTTCAAGTACATGGAGAATTCGGCCGGGGAGCCCTTGCACAGCACCTCAATCGGTGTGGACATTTTCTTCTCGGAGATTTTCTCATATTTCTGCTGCTTGGTATTGGCCTTCATGCCTTGCCAGGGTAGGACGCCCCTATTGAAATACATCATCACATATCCAAGGGATTCCATGTCATCACGACGAGACTGCTCGATACCCAAATGGGCATTGATCGATGCATAGCGTGCCGTGCCCGTCAAGTTTTTATCCTCGCGATACAGAATATGGATGCGTGTGTGGGGATCACGAAACTTTTTGGCCAAACCAAAATCAATCAAAAATAGCTTATTACAATGCCTCCCAATGCCCATGAGAAAATTGTCCGGCTTAATATCACGATGAATGAAGCACTTCAAATGTATATACTCGAGGCGACCGATCATCTGATCGACCAGCATGAGTACCGTCTTAATGGTGAAGTGACGTGTACAAAAATTGAATAGATCCTCCAGCGATGGCCCCAACAGATCCATCACCAGCGTATTAAAGTTCCTCTCCTTGCCGTGATGACGGATGCGGGGAAAGCCAACGCCACCGCTCAATATGCGATACAATTTCGCCTCGTATAACAACTGGGGATGACGTGCACTGGCGCTCTCCATCTTGATGGCCACCTGCTCGCCGGTCTGAATGCTCATGCCCAGATAAATGTCACCAAAGGAGCCGCTGCCTACAAAATGTACACAGAACAACAAAACATACAGTCAGTTATAACATCAAACAAAAACTTGATATGATAATTGCGTCTCTATATTGAATATACAGTGATCTTCTCATAGTTAAACTACGCTGCTTTCTTTATTATCTTGTAATATTTATCTCTACAGTCAACTCTCTCTTGAGTCGACTTCTTTGGGAACTATTCTGAACTTTTTATAGTGAGCTTTTCCAAGGAATTTTTAGCAACTTTAATTCGATGTCTTTCTTGGCGAAAAGTCAAGTGAATGAAACTGATATTCATAAAAAAATCTATAGATTATTAAGTCAAAAAAAGTTGCATAGACATACAGATATATATATAATTCGTAAATAAAGACCTTCAATTAACATTTGTGCACTATATGCAAATTTTTAACAAATCTATGAATCGGTTTATTATCCCGATGAATCCAAAAATCAATGTTTTTATTTAACGATATTTTAAGTACAATTTCAAGGAATTTTTAGCAACTTTACTTCGATGTCTTTCTTGGCGAAAAGTCAAGTGAATGAAACTGATATTCATAAAAAAATCTATAGATTATTAAGTCAAAAAAATTGCATAGACATACAGATATATATATATAATTCGTAAATAAAGACCTTCAATTAACATTTGTGCACTATATGCAAATTTTTAACAAATCTATGAATCGGTTTATTATCCCGATGAATCCAAAAATCAATGTTTTTATTTAACGATATTTTAAGTACAATTTAAGCTCGATGCTCAGCTTGAATTTACATAAAAATTAACTAGGGATGTACAATTTTTTAAAAATATCAATATCAGTCAATTACAGTCGAACTTCCTTAACTCGAATCAACATTATCCAAAGAAAAAGTTCGAGTTAGGGAATTCCTTTTTTTTTTCAAGTTAAGTATACGCTATTGTCACTCGATTTAGTTCGAGTAAGAGAAAATTCAAGTTATTAAAGTTCGCGTTATGGAAGTTCTACTGTAGTTGTGCAAAGCTTCCACTCGGATGTAAGCTCATAAATGTTGTCAAAATGAATATTTGAGGGTTTACTATATGTTCATGTATGTACATAACTTACCGATCTTGCGTATAACCCGATATTTGCCGCCGATAATTATCTCGGAGCGGTTGTCCTTAAGCAGCCGCATTTTCTCCATGTTGGTTGAATAATGCCTCCGCCGCGCTCGTTACTTCAAAAAGGGTTTTATCCTGCGATTCTTTCCAAAAGCAATTCTATGCTTTTCTTCTTTTTTCTCAAATCTTTATATATACAAATATATATATAATCAGACAGAAGATCTGTAAAAGAAAAAAAAAACGGTTGAGTTGAGAAAATTAAAAACAAAACAAATGTTTAGTGAATTTCATCATGGGGTATTTTTTTTTTTTTTATATGGTTTATGATTTATCTATTGGCGCCAAGTCACAAAAAACACTTTCTTTTTATTCAAAACTTTTCGTTGGCCATCTTTGTTGTTGTTCCTGTTGTTGTTGTTGCTGCTGCTGACAGTTGTTGTTGTTGTTGATACTACTTCAATTTGGTCGCTATGTGATTTGTTATTTTCTACATTTCATATTTTTTTTGTTATGATTTTCTCTTGCGCTTACGTTATTGCCTGCACTCTCTTTTGCATTTATGCTTTGTTATGCTCTTCGTTTCCAAAATTATCATGAATTTTGTGCAAATATTGCGCATTTTCATAACGAAATTAACATTTGAATCGATAGTCGATATATTGAGTTTGTCTCTCTGTCTGTTGTTTCTGTGTGTGCGTCTGTCCGTGCGTTTGTGTGCGTATGCCTGTCTCTCTGTGTGTGTGTGCCTTTCCGTGTTGGACAACAGCTACAACAATTATAAGAAGCAGCAGCAGCAGTGTCAGATGGCCCAGCAAGAGAGACGTAAACAGAAACGACCAAATTGTTGATCGATTATTTATTTTGTCATAATTGTCGATATTTTAATATAAACAGACGGCACACTGATAAACGATAAGCAGCACAACTGCAACAACAACTAATAACGATGACAGGTACAACGTACTTTGCTTCTTCTTCTTCTTTTACCCCGTTGGAATGCACATTACACATACACACGCACGCACACTTCCATATGAACATATGCACATGCAAACGCGCACACACAAAAACAACAAGAGCAGCAGCGTAGCACCAACACTTTAGCATTGATACATACACACACACATACACAAATATACACGCACACAGCTGCAGGCGCACAGTTGCTACTACTGCACCTTACATGTTTTTTTTCTCATGGTTTTTTTCTTCGACTTTTTTTTTACACAAAAAAGAAAGAAATTGTGCCCGCATTGAAATTAATGTTGAGATTCGATGGAAAATATCGTTTAGAGCAACACAATTTCGTTGATATATTTGATCGAAAATCTTACCACGAAACGAGAGAGCGAGCAGTGAAACTGTTGAAAACTGCTGTGCTGGGTGTTTCTCAAGGTTGGCTTTTTACGATTTGTAGGAGGGCCAAAACGAACGAGCGACAAAAAAAACTGACTATATTTTTGTGAAATTTCGTTGCAAATCAGCGTCTTTGACAGCGAGCGAGCCCGTTATTCTACATGTAATTGTCGCGTGAACGTCTTTTTTCACTTTTCGTACGCGCACAACGAAAAAAAAGAGGAAATATATGTATTTTATTAACTAAAATAAAATGGTTAGTTGAGCTGTGTCGTTTCGCTCAGAATACGTTCCATTGAACGAATCATTCACTTGAACGAACTGAACTTGTTCTGTCACTTGTGAGCGGAACGAAAAGGAACGAAACCAAACACAACGAACAGCTTTTCAATGTTCGACTGAACGATAATACATATATTTGTCATATTCTTAGCAAGGAACACGTTTTAATGCATATACAGATTGAACCTCCTACTATGTTTAATTCCTAATATGTAATTAAGATACATAAGCTTATTTATTTCCATATAGCAAAGCAACTTGAGAAATAAATATGTATAATCGATTCGGAAATACTACAATTTTAAAATATTTTAATTAATTACCTGAGCTGGAAAAAATTATTACGCATGAATTTACTAACATTTGACATTTCGTTCAATATTAACCGAAAAAATGAACAAAACACGAGTCAAGTGGGAGCGAAATGGGCAATTGAGCTAGATCCACGGTTCGGCAAAAGCAATTTTTTGCGTTAGCTTCTGTTGACAGCAAGCGACTATTGCGTGACAATCGATTGCGATATATCATCACACGGCAATAGCAGTGCTGTACAATGCCAACACAGCGAATTTATAAACACTGCACGCTGTATTTTTAAACAAGCGTTGCTCAAGAAATACGTTAAAAACATAAAAAAATTAATTAGAATTATACATACCACAAGCTCTGATTAATCGGTATTCTTATAAAACAAATCAATTAACTCGTTATACTAACGTAATCTTGAAATTTTCACAGTTGCAACGTATTTTGATTATAAAAAAAGTATGAAAATGTTGATATAATATAATTTTTTTGTGATTAGTATAACTGTATATGTTAACGTATTTGCTGCAGAAATACTGAAAAACCAGTACCCTCGAAAAAACAGGCAAAGCCCACTTTCTATATCAATTGAAATGATAAAATATACACAGAATACTTGGTTTTTTTTTTTTTTGGTCTATATATTTTTATTAAAAACAGTTTTTTTTATTTGGTTTTTTGTTGTTTTTTTTTTGGATTTTGTAAATAACGTGACGACTTGAAAACAGAAATTAAATAAGTGTACTTTACTCGTAATGTAGTAGAAAGTGTTATAAAAGCAATATTACAATAACTGTGGTAGAATTGGCTCCTAAAATAGATATTTTACAACTGATACCACTTTTTGTCTTTATATTTAAGCATTAATTGATGCGCTGTACCGCTGAAATCTTGAGCTGTATTGGCCATACGCTCCGCGCTCTCCTCCAACATATTGAGCTTCTCGCCACGCTCCCTGGCCAATTGATGGGCACGGCTAATTTCCGATGCGGCTGTCGAAGCACGTTGACCAAGCTGCTCCATTGTGGGACCCGGGATATGCCGTGCAACCGAACGATTTGCTTTCCCACTCTGTTCACCAACTGTAAGGCAAGAAAAATAACAAAAAAAAAAAAAAATCAATTTCAAATCTCATCTTTAAATCAAAATAAAGAATTTTTTTTAAGTATCCAGCAATTACAATTATTTTTATTTATTTTTATTTAAATTCCCTTTAAAATTTTCGAGTTAAGATTTATTTAAGTGCGGGTTTTAGATTATTAATTTATATTAAATTAAAGTTTAATATATTGACGGCAAATTTATTTGTTAATTAGATCATAAATAAAACAAATTTAATCTAAAAAATATATATATAAATGTAGTATATCTACTTACATAACTCTTCGCGATCCAAAAGCTTGGCGCCACCACCAAATAGACCCTTAAAGAAACCCTCCTTCGGTTGTTCGGGCATTTCGTGTACCGTATATAACTCACCCATCATCTCCAAAATAAATTGACTAAACAAAAGGAAATATATTGTAATATTAGATTATATTTAAAAATAAATAGTAACTTGCCAAAATTCCGATGATATCGTGAATTTTTGAATTTCGGTGGGCGATGCCATGTACAATCCATGACCTTTATGACTAAAGCAAAATATTTTTGATATTCTATAAAAAAAGGGAAAATATCAAATGTTGTAAAAAATTAAAGAACGAGTTGAAAGTCAGTTAAACTCACTGAGTTGTATCTTCATGAACAATGATCTGTTGACCCCATATCGAAAGCATTGGATCGACAATTCCCTGTTTACATTTGGTTTGAAAACTGTTTATAATAGTGTAAATAAAATATGTAAATATTTAAGTTGTCAATTATATTGTGGTTAAATTTATACAGACCTTAACTCCATAAGCGGTAAGAAATCAGTATCCAATAACAGTTTTAGACTAGGAAGACTATGTACCATTAGATGGCCATTCGAAAGATAGGTTGCTAAGCAAGAGCCATCTATGGGAAGACACAGAATTCATTGTTATTAACGATAATATGGATTTTTCCACATGTCTTTACAAAACCTATACATTTTACTTTTAATTTTTTATATTTATAATAATGCATTTCAAATTAATATTTGTTTAAATGAATTATCTTTTTTAAAACTGTCGCCAAAAATATTGCAATATTTTGACAGTTCACCTTATTGTTTTAAATTATTTATAATGATGATGCATTTCGACGATATATTTAAAATTTTCTTCTCAATTTCCAAAATAGATTATTTCAGTTTGGAAAACAAATTAAAGGAAAATAACCAAGAAAGGGTGAAAATGTTGGCAAAAAAAGAATTATTTGAATTATTTGTTTTGTCAAAAAAATGACTTGACCAACTCTATGTAGTATTTTTATACATTTTTATTTATTTATTTTTTGTTTTGTAAAGACTTGTTGCAGTTTTGTAGTTGAGTTGTGAACCTTTCATCGTGATAGTTTCTGCCTTGACTGCAAAATCCATTTCCGATAATTGTATGCGATTAATGCAGCATTGATTTGCCACATCGAAGACTTTTGTTTGCTTTTCGCTAGCGATTACGATATATTGTCGATCGGTGAGTGTTTCGAGGCCAGTGCTAACGCTGCCACTGATGCCGCTGCTGCTGCCACTTGCACCACCGCTGCTGCTGCTGATGGCACTGCCGACGCCGCCGCCGACGCCGCCACTTGCCCCACCACTGCCGCTAGCGCCAGCAGCATTGCCAGCACTGCCAGCGGCAGTTACAGCAGCACTGCCAGTTGCACCACCAGCTGCAGCACTACTGACAGCACCTGCACCTCCTCCACCTGCACCACCAGCAGCACCAGCACCCCCTGTTGCTCCCGCACTTCCAGCAACCGAAGTGTTTGATATTGTATTGGCAGTTGTTGGTGTAAACGTGGGACTTGTGCGGCTGCTGCTCTTAGTGGGTGTGCCTGCAATCAGAGATACCCATTAATTCCCCACTTCCCCACATTCATGTACCCGATTAACGACCGTTCACTTGGATAAAAAAAATGCTAGCCTTACTTGAAAATAAATACATACAGCTTAATTAACCCACTATGCTTACTTTGCATAGATCACTTCAGACTTTGATTAATTCTTATATTTATATCTCTTTGTCATTAAATGTTGAATACATTTTACATTTTACGTATGTTAAAAAAAGTGGATCAAATAAGCTGAGAACCACTGTAATGATGTAAATCCAAACAGTAAATCGAACTTGATATAAAACTGTAAAAATCGACAAGAAATTAGTCGAGTTGTCGATATATTTCCAAGAATAACAATATATCGAGTTTTCCCCAAAATAAAATTGAAAAGAAAACGTAAATACAAAATACACGAGTAAATTTTGGCTTGTAAAGTTGCTAGAAGAAAGTTTTTGACTATTCGTAAAAATCGATTTAATTAGTTGGATTGATAGTCAAAATAAATGATCGACTTAAAGTACTTAAAAATCGATAACGCAAAGATCGAGTTGTGTTTTTACAATACTGCCAAAATGTCAGGTTCGTTTTAGGGCTAAATTAACTGTTTCTCAAGTGGGCCGTTAACCGGAAGTATTCTCACAGGTGTACAGTGAACCACTAATGTCTTCATACAGCATAAATTTGTTAAATTTGCGTATAATAAAGATGTTTTGATGCGGGTTTTTTATATTAATCTTTTATTCAATCAAATCCCGTTCTAATGATGCAAAAATTTCATTAAACCATTAAGTACCCATCGAAAACTTTGAATTTTAAAAAAAGTCAATTTTTCAACTTTTTTCCTCGATTTTTTCCAAAAAATATTTTGATGCAGAAAAATTCTTCAAACAATTCTAAGAGTGACTGCAAAAAAAATTTTTCAAAAATATTTTTGCTAGTATTTTTTATAATTTTTTGAAAACTGCAAAAAAGCCACTTTTTGTGTGAAAAGTAGGAAAAATGGGTTAAAATCGTCATATTTAGGATTTTTAAAAAATTATAAAAAATACTAGCCAAAATATTTTTGAAAAATTTTTTTTGCAGTCACTCTTAGAATTGTTTGAAGAATTTTTCTGCATCAAAATATTTTTTGGAAAAAATCGAGGAAAAAAGTTGAAAAATTGACTTTTTTTAAAATTCAAAGTTTTCGATGGGTACTTAATGGTTTAATGAAATTTTTGCATCATTAGAACGGGATTTGATTGAATAAAAGATTAATATAAAAAACCCGCATCAAAACATCTTTATTATACGCAAATTTAACAAATTTATGCTGTATGAAGACATTAGTGGTTCACTGTATATTCAAATATGTATTTATTTACGATCTTTTTTGTCCCTGTTCTCGTCGCGCCAAGGCTCAAATGTATAGGGTATGATCGAGCCGTATGAGTCCAAAAAGGACATGGAAGTAATGGAACCTTTGAGTCGTACCACGGGTCCACCTGTAAATATTTGAAGGAAAAATAAATAAGTACATATTTTATACAATGTATACAACATCTATATAAAATAAAAAGCCTACCATTTATTGTAACCAAGACGGGCTGAGATTTGCGCACATCGCGCTCCGGCATTGTGATGAACAATGTCAATATTGAACCGAAACTAGTTCCAATCCACAAAGTAGGAACGAGCGTCAAAATATCTACGAATGAACGAATCCAATGAACGATTAACGATGCAATAAAAACAAACAATTAACTATTGTTTATACATAATATAATTTGCAACAAAACAAATAAAAAATGTAGTTCAAAAACAAGGAGTACAAGCTATTTTATTTGTTTTTAGTAAATAATACAAATTTTAAATAATTATGAATTATAAATTGAATAAAATTTAAAAAAAAGAACCATCGTAAATATTGTTTTAATAAAAAAAATATGTAATTAATAAATTTTTCAAAAAATTTTAAATTATCTTAGGCTCTATTCTTATCAGAATTAAGCCCCAATAAGTATGCTACATTGATGTTAAAGAACTTTTTAAAGAAATGTAAAGTGCGATTTCTTTTTAAGCTGTTATATTACACTGATAAAAATGAGCAGTTTTCAAAATTACAAATATTTGTCGTGAAGCTTTTTTAAAAAAAAGAGACACAACAAAAATATACAATATTTTTTGGAAATTTTTTATGTTCTCTGGTTGATTTAAGAGAAACATATTTCCAACAATTCACAAAAAATATGTAAGTGATTCTACAATCAAGTTTGTTTTGTATTTTTGTTTTGTTTTTCTCAGTGTAGCACTTACCATTGCGTTTTGCATAGCTTTCGATAAAAGCTAAACAGGTAACAGATTCAGAGGAAGACATGTCAATGCTGGACATTGAAGATGATCTGGATCTGGAGAAGGTGCCATCCAATTTATCTGTAAGGCAGTTGTTGTTTTTTTTTATTTATCGAGTTAATCAAGAATTGGCAGTTGAGTTGTGGAGAGTTATCGATAGATTATAACGGGACAGCAAAAAGAGTGGCAAACGATTACACAATACAATTTGATACAAGAGACAGAGAGAGATATATAGAAAGAGAGAGAGAGAGAGAGAGAGAGAGAGAGAGAGAATTTAAATAGTGAAAGAGCGAAATAGTATGAAATATATAGAAAGAGAGAGAGAGAGAGACAGAAAGTAGGATTGAGGCAGGAAATAGCGACAGAGACAGACAGACAGAGAGAAATAGATAGAAAGATATATATAGAGACAGAGAGAGAGAGAGAGAGGGTAAAAGCGGCGGGCTTTAGTAGGCATAACTTTTGCTTAATATGCAATTATATTGAGATTTTTTTTTGAGATTTCTATTATTTTTTTTTATTAATATTTTTTTCTCTTGCTGCACTATATTCACTAGGCTGCTAATTGTTGTTGTTGCTCTATGTGAATATGTATGTGTATGTATGTATATGTGTATGTATGTGTGTTCCCATTTATTGAAGGTCCTCATGTGTGTGTGTGTGCTTGTTAGAGTGTGATTTCAGTGTGTGCGTGTGTACTATGCAAAAAGTATTTTGCCAATGCAGAATTGTCGAGCTCTTTAAGTTGTTGCAATTAGTTGTTGTTGTTGTTGCAGTGGCAGTTGTTGCTTTTGTTGTTTACTTATTAGTTGCTAATTAGAAGCGTGCACAAATACCGAGAGCGAGCGAGCGAGCGAACGAGACAGAGTGTAAGTGTAGTGTGTGTGTGTTCACAAATAAATAAACGTTATTAAGAGAGAGCAAGAAGTGGAATAATAGTAACAGTAAAGAAAGAGAGAGAGCGAGAGAGAGAGAGAGTGAGTGACAAAGATACCGGTAGTTAAAGAGCCCGAGCGAAAGAGAGAGAGAGTGACAAAGATATATAGAGAGAGAGCAATAGTGCCAAAGAGAGATAGAGAGACAAAGTGACACAGACAGAGGAAGTGAAAAAAAGAGAGAGCAAGAGTGAAAGTGACATAGACAAAGCTATTTAGAAATAGAGAGAAAGAAAGAAAGAGTGACAAAGAAAGAGGAGCACGTAGAAAGAGAGAGCGGGCGAGCGAGCAAACGAGCGAGTGTTGAGCGAGAGAGCGAGTCTGACTAAAGACATATGAGCGAGCAAGAGAGAGAGAGCGAAAGAACGAGAAAACACAATCCTTTGATTCAACTGCTGCCCACATCCCCATTCCCCTTTCTTTTCCCCCTTATGAAAAATTCACAACAGACGCCATTTTCCTGTCGTTGATCATCCCCATCTTCCCCTCCTCACCCAACCATAGCAAAAACACGCGTCTCCCACCGTAAATAAAAAGACAGACGCAAAAAGAGAACGCTTTGGCGGGAGACTAGATAAAGAGAACAGAGTCAGAGTCAAAGTGAGAGAGAGTGAAAGCGCAGAGAGACAGCGAGAGTAAGAGAGGCAAATCACAAGCAACGTGCTGCTGTGTTTCTGTGTGCGTGCGTGTGCGTGTGTACGTGTGAGTGAAGTCTATGTTGCCATATATGTATGTGTGTGCGTGCGTGTGCTTGCGTGTGTGTCTGAATGTGTGAGTGAGTTTTTAAAAATAATCTTTTAAATTGATTTTTTCTTAATAATTTGTTTTGAAAGTGTTTTTAATAAATGTGTGTGGGTCATTTAAAAAAGACAATCTTTTTCTTTTGAATTAAGTTTTTTTCTTAGTTTTTCAGTTCTGTGTGTGTAGAAGATTGTGCCAAACGTTTGGTTGTATTGGTGTAGCATATAGAGTGACAGACAGAGACAGAGAGTGTGAGAGACTGAGCGTGAGAGAAAGTGGCAAAGGTGCAATTGTTGTTGTTGTTGCTGTCGTTGTTCTTGCTAATTTGCTTTTTTTTTCTTTTAATGTTTGTTGATGTTGTTGTTCATTTTGTTGTTGTAGTGCTGCTGTTGTTGTTGTTATTGTTGTTGTGCTCTTCCCACCTTGTGATTTGGACTTTTTTAGGGACTCGTACGATGTCACAGACTGCTGTTGTTGTTGTACAAGTATAACGGATGTTTGATGCTGATGCGGATGCGGATGCGGATACGGATACGGATGCTGATATTGATGTTGCGCACCTGCAGCACCAACAAATCCACCAAATCCACCATCCAATGTATCGAGATCAATAGAAGAAGCAGCAGCAAACGATTGCTGTTGTTGTAGTTGTTGTTGATGTTGTTGTTGTAATTGCTGTTGTTGTTGTTGTTGTAGCTGCTCATCAACGCTGCCGCTGCCAACGCCACTCAAACGACCACCACCACTAACACCACCACCACTACCAATACCACCAACACCAACACCGACACTAGCAACACCCGCACCTGCATCGTCCGCACCATAAACGCCTGACGCCGACGTCGACGCCGATGCAGCGAGCGCTGCATTTACAGCTGCTGCTGATGCTGCCGCTGCTGTTGCTGCTGCTGCTGCTGACGACGACGTCGACGCTGACAGAGGATCGCCAAATGTCTGCTGCTGTTGCTGCTGC